>CM065052.1:138424292-139003292 GCA_032883995.1 Coronaproctus castanopsis
CCTCTTCGATTCATTTTATATATCGTGTATAGAATATCCTGCATCACTAAAACAAAAATACCTATTAAAATACGGTTGACCTTAACAACTGTTAAAAAAAAAAAAAAAAAAAAAAAAAAAGTAGAAGTAACGATAAACATAAAAAAAAGTAGGGTAAATCTAAATAGGTGAGCAGATATTGAAACAGGCGATATATATATTTACAAAAGTGAAGGTAATTTCTGTATCTGTTTTTTATGTTTTATTATTATTATTATTATTATTTTTTATTTATTTAAGAAAGTGTTATTTTTATACTAGTAATTAATTTTTGAATTTTCAGCTAGTCCCGGTTATTAAATCTGTATATACGTCATTATTATTCAAGATTCGGTGATAATTGGCGGAGATCATTTATATAATTCTAGTTAGCTATTATATTATCGTTTTCATACATAACAGATTTCTGCAATTTTTCGTTTTTTCTCGTAGAGTTAATTAATTTTCAACCGCTCGGAATTTAGTTTGTGTAATATATTTTTTAAATCGTTATAATTATTCAATAATATAAATAAATTCCTAGAACTGACTCGTTACTTCTTCGACATTTAATAGCTCTTTTTAATTTCTGTTTAATAATACCTAATCAATTAATTTTCGATTTTCTTTATACCGTATACACGAGTATCGACTGAATTATTTTTAACCAGCTTCAAAATTCTATCGTCCTTTTTTACCATATACTTTCCATTCTCCTAAATAAAAAATTAAAAAAAAAATGCTTGTTTCAGTTTACTTTTTATAAATAACTATTAATTTCACTCATTAATACTGACGATATATATATATATATAAATCAAGTTGTTAATTAATTAGGCGTGTCCAGCAATTTAAATTAAAATTTATCTTTGCCCGTATTCGACAGGAAATGTCATTCGAAGACGCTCGTTCGCTTTGGAATTCAATTAGTTCGTCTGTTCAATCGTTGTCGCACGAATTGAGCGATCAATTGAGATTAATTTTAGAACCGACTCAAGCGTCTCAGTTGAAAGGAGATTTCAGAACCGGAAGACGTATTAATATGAAAAAGGTTAGTCTCGCGTCGATTATAATTTCGCATCATTATAAATCGCCGCTGCGCTGGCTAACCTCGTATTTGTGGTTATATTTAGAAATATTTATTTGGATGCATTAACGAAAATTGCAGATTATTACACCTGTATTAATTATGAATTAGACTTTTTCGTTACAATTCCGTGATTTCTTACCGCTATCGGAATTATTCTAACTTTATTAAGTTTCATTGATTGCTTCGTGTAAGTGTTTCATACTTTGCACTTTTTTAACTTATCTTCGTCTATATATAATATAACCGACATATGCAATACTGTTTTATTAGTTAACACGGTGGTCTATTCTAATATAATTTGTTCACTTTCCAAGATCATTTCAGGATTATAATACGATTGCTTCGATTTTGATTAAGCCATATTTTATTGCGATTTCTTCATGAACTATAGAAGCTACATATCATCTGTTCATATAAAATCGTGTTGCGATTTACGTCCGTCTAAAATCTGTTTAAATATTTCACTGTGCGCTTACGTGTCTGAAGTACTTCATTGTTATTATTAAATTGTAAGCTCGCGTAGATAATGCGCATTTGCGGATTTTATTATTAACTTCTTTTCTTGTTTCTGGTAAATGTAAAAACAAATAAATTGAATTGAATTGAATTAACTAAAAAGTATATTTCGTGCGAGTAATTTCCTTTTCCTTTTGGTGCTAAATAATTGAGTTATTTATATACTTGGAAAATGAACTTGTTTGTGGACACATATGTATTTATTCATTGAAGATGTATAATAAAAACGAACGTAATCAAACACTAAATATTTGAACGGGATAATGTTTATATTTTATTACGAATTTATTATTTGCGTTACAATCGTATCACAAAATATTCGTGACTTAAAAATCTCCGTACATTTAAATATATATATATATATCACGTAATTAGTTATGACTAAAGTTCGGATTTTTCGATATTAAAATTTTTTTTTCGACGTTTAAAATGTAATTTTCGACATTCATAAAAAATTCTTATTGTGGAGCAAAGAAAATCATTTACCTTTCAATTATGATAAATGCGTCCATATGAGTTTCTGTAGAAATAGAAATAGGTACTGGTTCACTTACACGATGAATGGTAAGCAGATAATTAAAAAATCTGCGGTGCGGGATCTCGGAGTTAATATTGATGACAACTTAAAATTTTCAATATATGTAAGCGATGTTGTCGATCGCTGTTATAAAATGCTTGGTTTTATTATAAGAAATTCGTATGTGTTTAGAGATCCATGTATGCTACTGTCGCTTTATAATGCATTAGTGCGTAGTCCTTTAGAATACTGTTCAATTATTTGGGATCCGTAAAGTTCAATGTAAATTTTTAAAATATCTGTTTTACCGTATATCAGGTATTTACCCTAAATATATGAGTTACGATATATTAAGAAATATGATGGATGTGAGGTCTTTACACTACAGAAGGAAAATAGCCAAATTAAGGTTTCTTCATGATGTATGCAACGCTAGAGTTAATAATGAGTATTTAACATCAACCGTCTCCTACATTGTACCAAGACCAAATAGGCGATCGAATCGTTTTTTTAGTGAACCGCGTGCACGAACAAACCTCGGTTTAAGTTCTCCGTTGCCGTCAGCTTTCCGCTTGTATAATTCTCTTTTGAACATATTTCCCTGTATGGATGTATACTTTGATAACAGATATTTCTTTAATAAGTTGCTTCCCGAACATATTTTGCGATGAGAACTGGAGTTTCGCTATTGTCTATTATAATGGTTCTAGATTGTTATTATGTGGTGGGTGTTTGGTATATGTGTTCCTTTACTAATGTACATGTAGTATATATGTTAAGGTTTATATTGTATTTATTAATTTGTTAAAAATTATTCGTCCGTTTATTTCGAGTAAGATTGTGTGAATGATGTATGTTTTAATGAGTGTGAGACTTGTGAATGCGTGTAGTTTTTCTGGTGTGTTTAATAAGTGTAAAGCTGGTGAATGTGTTTAATGTATTTTTTATTTATTTATTTTTTTTTTCTACTTTTAATTTTATAATTCAGAAAAAATTATTCATTGTATTATTTTATTTATAAGCCTACACTATAATTGGCTTTTAGCCATTTTGTGGCTTCATTAAATATATATAAAGGAATTATTATTATTATGTCGACTCGGCTACTGATAAACTACGTTGTCAATTGTCAACTTGTATTTTTCGTTGTCACTTTCTAAAGTTTGTCCATCTTTTCTTAGTGTATTTTTTTTTCCTTTGTTCAAAGTGCGAGTACTTCCTGTTGCTTCGGGAATTCTTTATATTCGAATTGTCTATATTCTCGGACTTAAATAATATTTGTTCCCCCCCGTGTAATCTTTGGTCTTCACGTGCCGTTATTGTAATTAAACAATCTCCCTGCAAACCTATATATCTTATTAGATCGAATTTTATTTTGTAAAATTTGAATTTAAAAATTACATTTTTATTAATTTAGTTGCTACGAAAAAATAAAAAAAATCGTTTCAAATAATAATAAGATATTTTCTTTTTTCCTTTTTTTTTGCAGGTAATTCCGTATATTGCTAGTCAATTCCGCAAAGATAAAATATGGCTTCGTCGAACTAAACCGTCAAAACGAACTTATCAGATTATTTTGGCGATTGATAATTCCTCCAGCATGGATGATAACCATTCCAAACAAGTACGAATTAAAAATATGTTTATGCATCGCTATGGCATCTTACACAAACGATCTTTTATATTATCTACCTCGTTAATAAGTTTGCTTGGCTGACAGATGAAATTTAATATGCACGCATTTATTCTTGTTTTTTAAATTTTTGTAATGATCCTAAATTTTGTAATCGATATTGATATATATACATTCTTGAAGTGACATTTCCTACCAAGGAGGTTGCGCATTTATAATGATAATAGGCTCATTTACAACTTTCTTTCGCAGTATTAATTTTATCGCATGTTTTGCTGATTAATACATTCCAACCTGTTCCTTCCTATGGTTGGCTTCCCAATCATCTTGCCTTGCATTACCAACGTGAATAAATCTTCCTCTCGTAATTAATGCCCGATATAGTTCTTCTTCCTTTGTTCAATATATTCCACGATAAATCGTTTACATTACATCTATCTAATACTTTTCTGTATGAAAACGAAATCTGGCCATGTAAGCAATCTTCTGTAAGTCCGTATTTCAAATATATCCGGCCTTCTTTAGCATTTGACATTTAATGTCCACGATTCCGATGCATATTTTAATACGGACAAAACGTAATAGCGTATAATTCGTTCTCCTAATTCTTATGATATTTTACGGTTTTTGATTACTTCCTCCGGATTATTAAAAGACCGCTTGCCCGTGCCTATTCCAGCTGTGACCTCTGATGTATTCCGACCATCACTCGTCAGTTTTGTACGTTTTCTATTATTCGTTTATTGTCAATTTTAATACTTATCGCATCATTAATACTAATCTTTAATTTACCGACCTTTATCACGTTGGTCTTATCTGTGTTTATTTTCATTCTTTATTTTTCCCCTTCGTCATAATATCTAATATTTTCTGCCTTTGTTCGAGTAAAGGAAAAATTCACAAATAAGTATTTGCCTATTTCGGTATAAATTTTAAAGTCCGAACAATTTTGTTATTAACCCGAACTATCCGGTATACTAAAGATGGGATTAATTTTCAAAACGTAATTAA
The DNA here is from genome assembly GCA_032883995.1 of Coronaproctus castanopsis. Taxonomy (NCBI): domain Eukaryota; kingdom Metazoa; phylum Arthropoda; class Insecta; order Hemiptera; family Monophlebidae; genus Coronaproctus; species Coronaproctus castanopsis. The sequence goes on from CM065052.1 coordinate 138,429,078, forward strand.
ACGTAGTCGCGTGTGGTCAGAAAAAAAAAATAATGATTTAATTATTTTTGTATAAATCGTGCATCTTCCATTACCGTACCGAAAGAAATACTGGGATCAGACATATATGGAGTGCATACAGCGGTCGCCTCTTACTACGTATTATCAGCTGCAGCCGTCTCTCCCTAGGTTCCCATGGTTCTACGTTTTCAAAAACATCAAGCGGAGAGGAATTGTGCTTATCAGCAGATTGCGGTTTGGGCATTGCTTGTTGCCTGACCGCCTATTCGTTATACAGCTTAGAGATAATCCGTATTGTCCTCTACATGCTGGTCGTGTAGTCTGCAACCCTGATCACGTGTTCTTCGAATGTCCTTCATTAACAGCATTACGTTCTGAACTGTATCTCAAATTACTTTACGCATCTCGTGGTGGTCCTCCTTATAATGTAATGTCCCTTCTGCATGTTGAGAATCTAGATTTATTCCCGGACATAGCAACTTTTCTCGAGAAGTTGTCCGAGTTCATAAGAATATGAGTTAGTGATTATTACGGCTCCACGTTGGGTAAGCTGTAAAGGCATCCCCATTAAAAAAAAAAATAAAAAAAAAAAATAAAAAAAAAAAAAGTCGCCGAATGCGATTCATTTGATTTTTTTAACATTCAGACGCATCATAGTGTTTATTACAGATGCGAAATATTTTAGTAGAAGAAATAAATAAAACGATTTATTTCGATATAAAATTCTATAAATCGTAACTAATTTATTTGCGTACATAAGTGTATTAAATACAAACAAGACTTTATCAAAAAATAAAGAAATAATGAAGAAAATAAAATTAAAATGACAGAAAAATTTAAAACAAAAAAAAATATAAATAAAAATCGTATAGTATATATTAAGATCCAGTTTAACACATAGATGCGATTTTAATAGTTTCGTGAACAGAATTAACTATGTGTATTATCTCGTGTTTTTCTACTTTCAATAGTTGGCATTCCAATCGGTCGCCGTATTAAGCAAAGCATTGGAAACGATAGAAGTTGGTCAGTTAGGTATTTTGAGTTTTGGTAAAACATGTCGAATTTTGCATCGATTAAATGAAGCACTCGGTAGCGAGACGGGTGTGAGGTAGGTTTTTTAAACACCCTAATTAAATTTATTTATTTATAATGTTGAATATATATATATATACATATATAATTAATCATCATTACTAATATACAATATCAAGGTTGTTTCATCGCCACGGTAATAAATAATAGACAAATTTTCGATATTCCCGTCGCTTGTTTAATTTATTAATTCGTCGTCTTCTAACTAATTGTGTTTTTCGTTCGATTTAAATTTCATCTTTGAGGGTATTTCAAAGTATTCCATACCATGTCGAAGTACATTACCGATCAGAGTTGGACTTACCTATCTTCGATTTAATCCGGCTATTGACTTCAAATTTTTTCTATTATGCTCATCCACTCCATTTTCCTTTCAGTTTGCATCTTGATGTTATTTTATTATCATTATTATTATTATTATCAATAATAATAATAATAATATACAGTTCATATTTAAGAAAGCATTTAAAATTATCACGTGCGGGATAATAAATACAGGAGGGGAAAAAAGTCAAAAACTAAATTTTGCGGATAACCGGGTGATATTCGCAGGAACTGCTGGTATGCTTCAAAAGATGGTACGACGTTTAAATAAAGTGAGGAAGGTACTAGGTGTAATAAATGTAGAAAAAACAAAAGCAATTACGATTGGAAGGAAACTGCGCGCATTTTGCGTATAAATTAATGAAGAAATAGTTGAACCAAATACCTTGGCCAGATTATAACAAAATAACCCTATCGCGATACTGAAATTAATTATAAAATTTGATTAGCAAAATATACAGCTATTCAAGATTACACCAACCTTATTGAACACGCGTATAAAAATTCCACTAATCACACTATAAAAAATTCGCAAAACTATTACGTTCCAGTTCAAATAAGAATATTAATACTTAAAACTCGAGCAGCTAGAAAAAAATGGCAAAAAACTCCTTATCCATCCTCGAAAGAATTGTATGTACGATTACAGAGTTGAAAAACAAAATTCGTCGATATAAAAATGAAATCTTATCTCAGCAGCTAGATTCTATGGTATAACAGATCTTTACGGAGAAATACAACAAAATTACTGAAGCAAATAGATGAGCCATTCAATATAAAATTCAATTATAATTGGGCTATAACCGATGAAGATAAAACGAATGCATTTGAAGAACATATCAGCACAGTATTTACACCGTATCCTGAATCTCCTAATAATCAGAATCTTCACCAAAAGTGTCCTTTATTCCTAATCTAAATGTCAAATTCTTTACTTGTATTTACATGTATTCAGAAAGTACCATTACGGAAAGCTCCAGGTTCTCGCACTTGCCAAGAAAGTCAGCAATTCAGTTGTGTTACATATTTAACGGAATCGGTGATAATTATGACTCGTAGTAAGCCTCAAACTGATGTAACTTCATACATATCAGTTTACTTAGCTCGCTAAAGTCCTCGAGCAACTAATTTTAAATCGTATACATCCGATTATAAAGAGTAATGAAGTGATACCAAATCACCAGTTCGGTTTTCGTGTTAAGCACTCCACGATCCAACAATGTCATCGACTGGTCGATGCTATCTCTTCAAGCTTAGAAAAAAAATAAGTATATTCTGTCGTTTTTTTGGACGTCGCCCAGGCGTTTGTGGCACCCTGGACTACTTAAGTTGGAACAAATTCTCCATGTGATATCTACGTGTTTTCATTGACAAAACATTTACGGTTAGGATCAACAACTCTTATTCGAATGAACATGCAGACTTAGCATCAGTTCCTCAAGATAGTCTACTTGGGCCTGTATTCCATCTACACAGCAGATTTACGAACAAGTAATCAAACGATTCTAGCCACATTCGCAGATGATATAGCCATCCTCGCGGATGTCAAATATGTAAACTTTGCTGTTCAGAACGGCCTGAATCGAATTGTTCAATGGGTTCAATATTGGCGAATACAGTTTAATCCACATAAGTGTCAACATATTATGTTTACTAATATATCGGTTGAACATATTAACAATTAATGACATTATCTCACAAGTTGATTTCGTACACTATCTCAGATTGTATTTGGATCGAAGGCTCACGTGGCGTAAATTAGAAAGACCATTATCGCACGTGTTGGGCTACTATATCCACTGCTGGGTCGTCAGTCAACCTTAAATTTAAAAACTAAAAGACGCATTTATCTCACAATGATTGCGCCGATTTGGCGTTATGGTATTGAATTATACGGATCAACTAGCGCAAGTAATTTGAACAGAGTGCAGCAGCAGCAGTCAAACTTCGTATAATCACGTCCGCGCCATTCTAGGTTTCTAATCTAACCTTGCATAATGATTTGAATATTTCATTTGTCCAGTATGTTTACATTAGCCAGTATGAGAAATTATTTAACAAACTCAAACATAGCAGTAATCCCAATATTTTCAGAATGCACTCATTAGAATTTCCAGGCAATTCAGCTAGGAGACTGAGAAGGAAGTGGTGCCGGGATGCTCTCCCGTTTACCTAGAACCGGAATTATCTTGAGCGTTACATTTCTTTACTTTCTTTACTATATTACTTACATTAATTCAGTACTTCTAAAAGGTGTTCTTTAATCAATATTTATCTCACATATTACTCTCGCGTTATAATATCTTAATTATAATCCATAATTAATTATTTTATTGTATCGCAATCTAATGTCTCATTGGAGACGTTAGTTTAATACGTCAAATTTATCGTGATCACCGTTGTTTATGGTTCTTATTACCGGTACAATGTAAAAAAAAAAAAATGTGTTTCAAAAACAACAGGGCATATTAAGGCAAAAGTCAATACCGTTGAGGCTACGAAAAAAAAAAAAAACATTAATATGTACGCACGAATGGCCATTTATGAATGTTAAATAAAGTGAATATGAATAATTTACGATGCTGGAGAAAAATCAAACGAATAAGCTGGGTAAGAAAACATCAAAAATTAACAATTACCACGATAAATTTAAGAGAAAAGCTCGTTATCGGATAAGATTAACTTGAGTTGTGTACTTCGGCGTGGGGAATTATTTCGGGATATTCTTGAAGGTAAAATCCGAGAAAAAATAACAAGATCGAGATATAACAAACCTGTTGAAAGACACTAAAGAAATACGCTGAATTAAAAAGAGCTGCGTAGGACTGGGAAAGATGGAAGCTTAATATCGCGGCAATGGACTAGTCTTAGGACACTAATGGCAATGATGATTATTTTAATTTTCCACGTCTCATCTATACGACGTTTTATAATTAGTGATTGAGTTTTATTTAATACGGTGGTTCTATTGTTATAGTAATAAGAGGAAGAAAATTCAATTCGCTTTGAAAATCTTTAAATTTACCGTACATTTTAAATATATATTTAGAAAAATAAAAGTAAATAAATAAATTTTATTACACGGTCGATTTTCGATTTTAAACCCGTCGAGAAAAAATAAAAGAAGACTAATGATTATCTGTTTTATTTTCGTCCATCTTTTATTTGCAGGTTGTTACAGGAAATTACTTTTAAAGAAGATGAAACGTGTACGACCGATATGATGAAATTAGCGTTGGGAATGTTCCTTACTGAAGCCAATAACGTGGGCTACGGTGAAAAACCGGCTCAGTTATTGATGATTATATCAGACGGACGTGGAGTTGCTAGTTCAGGTGTTAACGCGTTGGAACACGTAATCGGACAAGTTAAACAGTGTAACATTTTCACCGTTTTTATCATCGTCGAAAATCCGGACGCGAAGGTTATAAATTTTTTTTATTTTTAAAGATAACGATCTTACTTACACTGAACACGTGTAATAGTGATTAAGCTAAATCGGGTTAGTACGAGACTGTTTAAAATACGATTAGAATTGGTTCGGCATCGTTTAAACACGCGTAGTAGGAATCGGGAATTATAATTGCAATGCTAGCTCCTGAAACGAAAAACCAACAACGCTAATTCCTAACAATTACTTATTATAAATATTGTTTATCTAATATCTCCGTCGTATTAATCCTACTTCTAGCGCTATTTTTATTCCGCTCCAATTATTTTACTTATTAACATACAACTTCCTATTCCGGTGCACCACACTACCTGACTTTCGTCCGAATCCGTAAATACCGCGGTAACAAACGTCCTAATAGTTTTCCTTACTCAACGTTTCTTTATAAAATCCCGCGCAATCCTGTTCAATACCCCTTCAGCTACCTAAAACATTAATTTTTTCTTTACGCTTCTAACCCATCCAGAAGCATCGTCTGATCACTTAAATAAATAGATAATACTCGATGATGGACTATATCGTACAAATAAAAAATTTTTAATATAAATAACTTTCGTACTTGAGAAATAGAAAACATTTTGGTTTTTTTACATTTAAAAAGTTCGTAATTAATATAATAGATGTATAAAGATGAAATTTTATTTAACTAATTCTTCGTGAATACGAGTTTTATATTTATAGATCTATACTGAGGCGCGCGTTTATGTATATATATGTATGTATGTATGTGTAGATGACATATTTTGTGTCAGTTGAGTATAATTTGTTGTGTACAATTATTACATTCATAGTGGCCATTCATAATGATTTCGCGGGTATAATAAAAATACGTCTGTATGAATGCCATTTTTTATTATGTCGTAAATAATAATAATAATTAATATTCTTATATATCGCGACAATTACGTTCTGAGCTTTACCTGATGTTACTTACGTTTCCAATAAATAAAACCTACGTACAATCGTCCCTTCTTCATCTGGATAATCTTTAATTATTTCCACGCATAGCAACATTTCTAGAGAAATTAGCATGTTTGATTAAAATATAAACAATCTCCCGCAATAGCACGTCGGATAAGCCGTAAAGGTATCCCCATTTAAAATAATAATTAATGTGAGAAAATTAACTCGAATAATCAGCGAAGAATAAAATACCGATTGTCATTGTCCTGAATTAATTTTTGTCTTTTAATGTCAAATCAAAAAACGTTTTAAATTAAATCCCTCTTGACTTGTCACAGATGTTATGGATGTCTATGTTAGTGCTAGAGTGTTTTAAAAATCGCTTTGCCATCATCGGAAAAATATTGTATTATTAACTAAAGACAATAGCTAAAATATATTACATTTTATAACATGAAAAAAAAAAACATATATTAATAAAGCCGACAACATGTTTTACCGGATGATGTAATAAATTAGTATACTTTAAAAGTAAATAGTAATACATATGTCGCTAGTTGATAGTTAATTATTACGATTGAATTGCTACGGAGTTATTTCATTATGGAGATTATACCGATCGTATAAATTATTTAATCGTTCGCGACGAAAATTATTTAATCGAATAATTTTTATTTAATTTTATTAAATCGTCGTTTATTGACGGATCTGTATTATACACGAAACCCAACTATCGGTATAGTGCGGGATTTACCGAATTATTTATTATGTAGATAAATAAATAGTATCGGAAAAACAATTTTTTTTTATTCGTTTTAGTCCAGGGAAAGCTTAATTAAATTACTCCAAAATTTTGTCTTATTTTCAATCTTAATTTAGTAATTACGCGGATATTTTAAGTTTATACGTTAGTTTAATGATTTATAACGTAATTTTAAAAACAATTTTGAACCAATTAAATGGTTGTTAATATTTTACGATTCTATTAATAAACGGGCTATCGTGAGATAAGCTTTTTTTTATATATTATTATTATTGTTATTAATTATTGACTAGGCAAGTAGAAAGTCGCTGAAAAAAATCGTTAAAATACGATCGTGTCATTTTCGAATTTCGTGTACTTACTGTTTGTCAATCTGTAAAAATTCAATCACTCCGTTGTTGCCCATTATACAGGAGAGGTGGTCGTCAGTTTAGGTTTAATCAGTGTACTAGTCTTCTTTACAATACTGTATAATATACAATAATGTAATCGCGAGCTATGCGCCAGTTTCACTCCCAGTTATGGAATATGTACATACATGCACTTATAACTTTTATACGATATAATATTAACAGTATGATGTTAGAATGGAAAATCTATTTTGATTTTGTTTGTGTAATACATTGCGGATTAAGCTGTAAACGTGTAGTATCCTCGTCTTTTTTCAAAAAAATTTTTTGAATAGCGTATTTTTATTGCGATCAAAGCAAATATCGAATTTTGATTTTAGTGTGGGAATTGTACCGTTAATGTTTACGTAAATTTTCGCGATGTTAATAATTAAATTTCGGCGATTTTTCTAATAATTTGTAACCGAGTACTCTATATGGTCAAAATTTATTATACCAAATGTTCATCGTTAGTATACATGGAAATATTTCTAAATTAAAATAGAGAACCGATATATTTTAATCGGTATATTTGTATTTTTTATGCTTAAACTGTATAATTTATTGCAGAATTCGGTCTACGATATAAGACAGCCGATATTTGAAGATGGAAAACTTGTCGGATTTGAAGGATACTTGGAAAAGTTCCCGTTTCCATTTTACATGGTATTGCGCGATATAAATAAACTGCCGTCCGTATTGAGTGACGCTTTACGTCAATGGTTCGAATTGGTTAGCAATGTTCCCTAGTAGCATTTTTTGCTAGTTTAAGGTTTTTTTTTTATTTTCCTTTATATATAATTTTTTTATATATACATAAATATCTGACGAATTCTCTTATAATTGTGTAATTTAATTTCTTTTGCAGTTCTCGTTATTTCGTTTTAATTCGTTACTTATAATTAATGCTGTTACTTTCGTTACTGTTATCATTCATTTTACGATACGTTATAATTTCGAAGTAACGCGTTCCGAAATCTTCGTTGTTTTTTTTGAGATGAAATAGAGAAAAAAAAAACGAACGATGGTATTATTGCAAAATGAATTAGTTGTTCTAAGATTATAAAAAAACAGCTCTTTTTTTTATAAAGCTCTTTTATTATATGACTATTTAAAAATAAAATTATTATCTACTGTTTGTTTAATTGTTTTATATCGTTATTTATACGTGATTTTTCTACTTATTAACACACCATTATTATTATTATTATTATTACTGTTATTATTATTATTATTGTTGCTGTTGTTGTTGTTGATGATGTTGATGTTGTTGTTACCACTGAAAGACCGTTCGTGGTATTTAAGTATTTAGTAATCGATTTTAGTTTTCGCTTCAAGTTTTATCTTTATATTATACAATCTACTCAATAATAAATACCATTTGTCTGTTTAAGAAGTAATGGGGTATAACTGCGCTGCGCGCCTTGACAGAAGGGAATTCCCCATGATACTATCTGCTTAGAGCTTAATACGGCTAAAATTTAAAAAACGAGAATCTACTTTAGCCGTATGTTTATATATAATATATATATATATATATATATACGGCATTAACTGCATAACGCCTCTCGTGTTCCCCGTCAGCGTCATGTTTTTGATTTCTCCGACCATCGTATAAATTCCTACGCGTTCCACTTGAGTGTAATGTTTTCTTTTGGTTAGTTACTCCAAAGCTAAAGCAGATTCCCTGCTTTAAAAAAATTGTAATTTCAACGTTTTTTTTTTGTTTGTATACTCGAATATTCCATTTCACCAGTTTACATATTTCGTTCATATGCAAACGTGGTGTTGATTAAACATGTCGTGTCAAATTTGATTTATTTCAATGGTGATGTTCGATAGATGTATACGAATGACGAAGGAAAATACAATATGTTAAGAATGTACGCCACAATGACGAATCTAAATACGTAATAATAATAATAATAATAATAAAAAAAAAAGTGTGTCACTTGTTGACGAATTAGATCGTTTGAAATATTTACCTTCTCTCAAAATAGTCGCTATATTCTACCGTTCGCGTTACTATTATTATTTTTATTTGAGTCGTTAATATTAGTAAATTAAAATATTCTAATCTATATTTTAAACTTTAAGACGAATGATTTATTAGAGCGTTAAAAAAAATAATAATATTAGAATATAACACCTGAGACGAGTAATCGATATTTTATTGAAGTTAATTAAAAAAAAAAATTACTATTAATATTTTCGAATTAAAAGGACGTACCATTTAACAGTAATAAAATTCTACGGTTTGAATGTACTTCAACAGAATGCCTACTTCGAAGTTTCCCGAAATTCGTGTGTTAACAAAATTGGGAAATATTTATTCTTTTATATTAACACGATAGCAAAAATAACGAAAAAATACGCAGAAAATTATCTAGGAAAATATATACAGAGGAAATTAAGATAATAGGTTGTGGATGGATTCAAATAAGCGCGCTCACTATATGACGGATGAACAATATATGTACGAATGAGATAAAATTGAAATGGCGAGGGTACGTAAATACGTACGAATAGATGAAAACTTAAGGTGGAACAAACGCGGTCATTGTATAAAAGATTACCTGTATGCTCTCGGAAATTCTTATAAGTGAAGAGATATTTAAATTCTTTACGCATTTATAGATTCTAGACAGATATGTGGTGTAAGTATCCGGTTTAGCCGTAAGTGAATCTTGTACTCGTATTGCACATTCGATTGCTGATCAACCAGAAAAGCAAACCACCTTAACGCTCTGTTCCGCTCCTTCCCTTTCGATACTTGATGCATTTCTAAGTTTCTATACTCTATGATGTTTGCGACCAATTTTCGTCATAGCCTCCTTTTGTTATTTATTGTTTATTTTATTGTTGTTAAATATCCGTTATTTCTTAATACATGCGCTATCCGGCCACATATCCTACCTCTTATTATGCTCATTAAGCGTCTTTTTTCATTGATGTTTGAACGTATTTTTTATTCGGAAAAATCTTGCACAAATCACGAAAAATGTTCTATTATTATCGTGAAAATAATGCAACACTACGCAAATTAATTCCGCCGGAAGAAAATATTCTCTATATAAGACGTCTTCGAAGAACTCCTTACGTACGCTAGAAACCTACATAGATGAATGGCTTAAGGCAACAAGCGATCATGATGATGATAAGAGGACTGTGCGTAATGATAAAAATCTTGAACTGTCTAAAAAAATTTAAAATGGTCGACATGGAAAAGTATATTAAAAAACTTTGCTGTTCAGAACGGCCTGAATCGAATTGTTCAATGGGCTCAATATTGGCGAATACAGTTTAATCCACATAAGTGTCAACATATTATGTTTACTAATAGATCGGTTGAACATATATCTATAACAATTAATAATGACATTATCCCATAAGTTGATTTCGTACGCTATCTCGGATTGTACTTGGACCGAAGGCTCACATGGCACAAATTAGAAACACCATTATTGCACGTGTTAGGCTATTATATCCACTGCTGGGTCGTCAGTCAACCTTAAATTTAAAAACTAAAAGACGTATTTATCTCGCAATGATTGCGCCGATTTGGCGTTATGGTATTGAATTATACGGATCAACTAGCGCAAGTAATTTGAATAGAGTGCAGCAGCAGTCAAAGATACTTCGTATAATCACATCCGCGCCATTCTACGTTTCTAATCTAACCTACGAGAAATTATTTAACAAACTCAAACATAGCAGTAATCCCAATATTTTCAGAATGCACTCATTAGAACATTCAGCTAGGAGACTGAGAAGAAAGTGGTGCCGGAATGCTCTCCCGATTACCTAGTAACCGGAATTATCCTTCCTGATCGTTACATTTCTTTATTATATTACATTAATTTAATACTTCTAAAAGGCGTTCTTTAATCAATATTTATCTTACATATTACTCTCGCGTTATAATATCTTAATTATTATCCATACTTATTTATTATTTTATTGTATCGCAATGTAATGTTTCATTGGAGACGTTAGTTTAATACCCCAAATTTATCGCGATCACCGTTGTTTATGTTTCTTGTTACCGGTACAATGTATATATATATTAAAAAAAAAAAAAAAGGAAATACTTTTTTAAGGAAGTGAAATAAAAATACCCGTGGGGAATCGGCAAAAGGTTACGAGGAAGAACTAACAGGAAGCAGTGGCGGCTTGTACATAGTTGCATGGTTGCATAACCATCAGAAATATCCAGAACAGTATAAAAATTGATGATGTAATAAAATAGTTGTAAGTACTAATTATATTATGAAGATTAAACAAAATAAGTAAATTTATATATTTTTCAAAAATATATAATAAAAAGTTAAAAATCTAGAAAATTAACGAAACGTTCGATGTGTCAAAGAGAGAGTATACTCTAGATCGAATGAAATTTTTTAAAAATTTATCATATGTGCCAGAATTGTAATTAATTATGATGCATGTGTATGTGGGTGAATGAGGTATAGGATCTTACGGATTAAGTGTGTAAATGTAATAAATTTCAAAAATATACGTTAAATTATTATTAGTAATCTAATAATTGCGTTACTTTTATCTATATCGGAATACGTTAATCTGGCTATTAACGATGATTAATTATTTTAACGACGATAAATCGGCCTTGATCGTTCGCGTAAATTCTTACTAACGTAATACGCTAGATGACATTACGATAATTTATTCCACAGTATTGCTTGAAATAAACGCAATAACAGATAGTAACACAGTTTAATTACTATAAACGTTTTTTTTTTTACGATAGTTAAGTCATTATCAAGGAGATTTATATCAATTTAGGTGAAGAATAATTTTTCAAAATTTATTTTATGAATAAAATATAAAAATAAATTTAAAAGTAAAATTACCTTTGGCTAGTGAAATATGTATATAAAGTTATAAGTAGTCGTTATATGAATGCTTCAGGTAATTTATATGTAAGATTTATTGTGTATGCTTGATAATGACGTAACTGTCGAAAAGTTTTTTTCAATAAAAAAACTTTTATAGTGATCAAACTGTGTTATGATTTTGTTCTGTTTATATGTTTATTTATTTATTTATAAAGCGGATGAAATTTTTCGTGATTTTTGAAAGTGGCAGTCCAAACATTTATATATATATATATATAAAATCGAAATATGGCTTCGATTTTGACCGATATATATTCCGCGTCTATAAACTTGCTAATACTCTCGAAATTAATTATATTACACGTACTACTTACACTCACGTCGGCTTAATCGCATTTATTACGCCGTGTTAAACAGCAGTTTTCCTCAAAGCGAATTTTTGGATGTTTATCACTTCTTTTTTTTTTTCATATTTTACTATAGAGTGATCCAGAGGAGACGAACAGGTTTTTTTTTAATAGCGCAGTTGGTAACACTGCTACCGCGTGCTCCGCGTTTAGTGCACAGGCGAAAGATGCGTTTTTGCCCAGTTTCAGTCATCCTGAAACGAGGAGCGCGCTTTTTACGTGGAACTTTTGGCGTGAATCGAATACTTTTTTTTTGTGGCGATATCTTAAGATCCGTGTTTACGAAACACGTCCACGAGATCTGGTAGACCTGAAAACTCGTATTTCTAAAAATATTTTAAAAATTGAGCGACCTATGCTCGAAAATATGTTCGAAAAGTTTCTGAATGATTGCAAATGGTGGTCATCTGAACGATATTGTGTTCCATAAATTATTGTAAGATAATGTCTCGTTTTCAATTTCATTCAAAAATTTCGGTCGAGTGGTTTTTGAGTTATTCAAAGCACAACAAATGCGTTCGTCTTCTCTGGGTTACCCTATATAATATTTGTTTATTGTTTAGGATATAAAAAGTTGAAAAGATAACATCGTTCTTGAAATAATTAGACTTTAATTTAGAATATAACGAGTATTATTTAAAAAAAAAAAAAAAAAATAGCTAAAACACGAAATTACAATTTTGGTAACCTATATGTATACGTATTATTTTTAAAATATTACTATAAAATACTTTATCGAAGTTTAACACATTTTTTAATATACTTATATATATATATATATATAATATAATATATATTACGTATGTACACACTACACATACGTGTTAATTTATTTTCAGTTTAATATAATATCTTCGTCGAAATACTTTTTTGCTGATCAGTATGTAGAAATTTCTTAGAACGAAGTAAAATACATACAATACGATTAAAGTCAATATGGAAACATCGATCAAATAGTAATTAACGAAGGACAAATCTTTGGCCGGCGACTGTAAATGATAAGCTCCTTTATAACGTAAAACGTATTCGGTCCAATAAACGGCCCGTTCTAGTGGTGATTCCAGTTGATCTCTTAATAACATCGAACGTATACGGGCATTTCTTTTGTATCTAATAATGACATTTTTTAAAAATAATTATTACTAAACAACTGTATTATAATATTATATATATAATAAATATGGGCATTCTTCCGATTATAATTATCGAAGAATTACCTACTGTAAAATCGAAATATATTTTCCGCTAGCAATAAACATACATTCTAGACAATTTAAATAGTGTCGAATGTAATGATTTTAATGAATTGAATAAACAACGGAAAACTAGTTAAAATCACTAAAGTTTATATATAAAAAATAGTACAACGTTTTTCGTTTATTAAGCCAATATCAAGTGGGCATAAAAAAAAATTTAAAATATATATATACTATGTTATGAAGAGGCTTTGGTTATTTTGTAGCTCGAATGACCTCAAACATATTTTACTAAACTGTATTAATATTAGCAATTAATTAACTTTTAGTTAGCTTGTGTTAAAAAAAGATAAAATAAAAAAAAAATTAAAGAATTGTTGTCGGATTATTTTGTAATCAAATATCTTTTTCACTATTGTACATCTAAATTATGTATTTTTTTACGTTTTACTTCATTTTGAGACGTTTTTACCATTTACTATTTATAATTTATCTAAATATTTATTTTATTTTTTCACGTCCACTTGATAATTGCTTAATAGCCGAAAAGCTTTGCGATCTTTTTATATATAAAATTTAATAATTTGAACTATATATTTTTTTGTTTATTTTTCCAGACAGTAAGTAGCCGTTAATTAATTCGAGAGTATCATCAAATATTGACAAAAATGCTAAATAACTTCTACGTGGGCTTATTTCGAATTAAAAAATAAATAAATAAAAATCTGTCCGAATATATATATATATATATATATATATATATACACACATATTTCAAATATATACATATAAAATTGTCTGGGTGTCATAGTTGCTAGAATGCTCGACTGTCAACTACACGCGACATAGAACATTTTCATCATTATTTAATTCTTAATTATCACGGAGAAGGCAGTGGTACCCCACTCACTATAACATCATATGCGCGCGCATCTGTGTCGCATATAAATAGTAAGTATCTCAGTACAATAGCTAGTCACGACGTTCGGCAACGAACAGTAATATATATATATATATATGTTATGTGTAAAAAAATTATTAACATTAAAATTTCACGTATAGACATTATCGTGCGACTGAAATGACTAATCGATCGCGATTAATTAGACGCGTTCGCTTACTTCGGATCGTCGACGATGTCGATAATGCTGCGAAATAATTTCGACGGTGTCAGCTCGGTTAAGTATAATCGTATCGCGTAACCATCGCGGACTGCTTTTTCCACATTAGCGTCGTGATCGCAGAATACCGGTATAGCGACTATCGGAACTTCGTGGTAAACCGTTTCGAATAAACTTAACAATCCTCCGTGCGTTACGAACGCTTTGATTTTCGGATGACCTGCGTTTTTTTTTTTATTAATAATATTTAATTATTTTAAATAATAAGGACTAAGGCGGGGCTTTTACGTAAGAGAAGACTTTTAGTAGAGTTCCGTTTTCGGGAGTGGAAATACTTTTTAATTTTAGTTTTTTCCATCGATCTTATGCCCTCGAATAATTCGAAAGGTTCGAAAATTTTTTTTCTTGTATGTCCATCTGTAGAAAGTTACGTTATAGATGTGACATGAAACTCGTTTTGTACGTACGACATATCGTTAAAATCCTTCCCGAGATACGGCGATTTAAAAACTCGGATATATATTTGGAAACACTTTTTTTTATTTTTATGTCTATCCAAATAAAATATATTTAGGATGATTTTTGATTTTATCATTTTACTTCCAATTCGGTTGATACGATTACTTTTTTGTATTAGACACTCGCCAGGTAACAACATTAAATTATAACAATTATTCGCTTAACCTGGCCGAACTTCGCTAAACCATTTGTATCGAATGAATTTTAAACCGAAAAAAATAAATCAGACCACGAATTTTGCGCATATTTACAAACAAAAAAACTTTATATCAAATTGAAAAGTGTAGTTTACGTAAATGATCATAAGCATCATTCTACAAATATATATACGCCAAAAATTAAATAATGTCCAGAATTTTATACTTTTGTACTTTGTTTTTATCAGCAAAGTGAAAATTACTACCAGAAAATACATCAAATTCCGTGTAATATATATATATTTATATTGCATATATATTTTATCTATATATACAAGTCCCCTAGAAGGAAACACGATTACACGGTTGCCGCTTACACAGGACGCGGCTATAATATTTTTAGCCCCGTTGACAAAATCTAATCTAAAATTTTGTAATCCACTGAATATGATCTGTAATTTTGAGTGGGATCTATATTCCTCTGTTTACGAATGCTCTCAAAAGTAGCGGTATAATTTCGATTATTAATAATAATAATTTTATATGTATATAATATAGAGTGAGAGAGTGTGTGTGAAAGGGGGTGCCCAAGAGGAGACTGATGGTTTTGTTGTTTTTCGAACAACTCAAAAACTACTCGACCAAAAGTTTTGAATAAAATTTTATTTAAAAATAGGGAAAGGAAACATTTGTCGAACACGATATCGTTTGGATGATCATCATTTACAATAAAACATTCATTCAGTCTTTATAAGATTTTCAAAAACTTTTTCAAGGATAGGTCGCTCAATTTTTGAAATTTCTTCAGAAATATGAGTTTTCAGGTGATCAAGCGGACCTGTTTCGTAAACGCGGCTCTTAAGGTATCCCCGCGAGAAAACAATCGGGTAACTTTGAATTTTTTTCGAAATTCTCTTTGCACTGTCGTGATCGATTCAGTCGAAAATAATGTTCCACGTAAAACGCGCGCTCCTTCTTTTGGCATAGCATGATAATTTAAACTGGACGAAAATGAATCTCTCGTGTGTGCACTAAACGTGGGGCACGCGGTTTGCGTTGTTGCAGTGTTACTAACTGAGCGATTCAAAAAACAAAACCATCCGTGTCACCTTATATATATATATATATAATTTGAAAACACAGTTCTTTCTTGAAATATTTGCTTAAATCTCCGCGTTGTACCCAGTTCGTTATTACAATTTTTATCGCCATTTTTCGAACAAAATTTATTTGAAAGAAAAAAGTGTACGATATTTAAAAGTTGTTCGTTACAAAATGATGTAAAGACGAATAAACACGCACACAATGAGCTACATGGAAGCGGTATACCTAGTAAATCCTGTTGGGGAAACCATTGACCTAGCATCACGTTTTCCGGTAATTCTGATAAACGCGTTATACCGGCCGCTTCCCATTTCCAAAGTATTTGATACGGTAGTAATGCGAATACTTGCAAAAAAAGTACTCGTAAATCTTTGGGCATGTTCGCTTCTTTCACGGACGACCCCATCGCTACGTATACAAAACCGTTTCCTTGACCACCGTTTATGAATTCTTCTAAATGCTGTAAATATAGCGAAAGAAATCAAAATTATATAATAAACGTCGAGTTTTTAAAGGAATTATTAAAATTCGAATTCCCGAAAAATTGATTATACGTACAATTGTTACTACTAGCGCGCATACGGTGTTGTGCGTGATGGTTTGCCATTGCCCTCCACGCAGGTGTCCGAATTAATAGAAACCGAGCAGTCGTTTAAATACTTGGACGCAAAATACCGCGAAAGAAACTAACAAGTTCACCGGCTAAGATGACGTTTACGAAAATCGAGCAGCTGTTTCGCTTCGAACGATGTTTAATGATTTCAGTCATGAAATTTTGTGGAGAGAAAAAAAAAATTCTAAGACTCGAGACGACTTTTATATAAATATTATTAGAATCGATATCGGAAAATCATTTCATTAGCGTTGTAAATTTCACGTACCGTGTATAGTGAACGCTACTACGACTGTAAGGGTTAAACTTTAAATTCGGATATTATCGTACTCATCCGACGAAATCTGAACGCTAAATGTAAATGATATCACTTTAAGCGTTCGAAATGCGGCTACTGAGGTAAATTTTACGACAGATATGTCGATGGCTAAAGCTTAAGAAGAGCAAGGACTAAGCGATAATTAATAAGGAAAGTCGAAATATTTAGCGTGGAAGTATTAATGGCCGCAGTTAATTTTATAAGGAAAAATTTGAAAATGGAAGCCAAGTTGAATGGAAGATATTAAAAAGCGAACTGAATCCGTCGATGTGTTCAGCTAGAGGAAAAACGAATTTACGAAACTTCTTTGACAAGTACGAAGCCAAACAAAAATTTATTGTCAAATTAATTCTTTGCTAACTTCGCTTAATTAATCATCATTAGTACAGTCCTGAGACTGGACCCTTACCCCGATCCATCTTTCTCGATACAGTTCTGTTTTTAATTCAGCAGAGTAGTTCTTTATTGTCTTTTAAGAGGGTTGTTATATCCCGGTCTTGTTATTTTTCCTCGCATTTTACCTTCGACAATATTCCGAAGTAATCCCTACACGCCCAAGTACACGAACCGTCTGAGTTAGTGGTTTTTTTCTTATCCGATTTAATAACGAGACCTTTGGTTTTCAATTTGTCAATAATAGGTTGTAATTTTATTTTTTTCTATTTATAGATAATTAACGATGACAAATTTCGAAGATTCGTTGCGAAGAAATTATTATTTATACAGTCTCCATCCGGATTGTTAGAAATTTCTAAACCGTCTGTGGATGTATTTCTGTCGAACAGATTACTCTACTAACCTCGAAGTCGAACAAACGCCACGAAGATTTTTATTCAACCCTGGGTGGAATCACTAATGACCATTTAATAGATTTAAAAAAAAATATATATTTTTATTTATTACGTAATAAGTAAAACCAGGCGTTAAAGATTAAACGTCTCATGGTGAAATGAAACGAGAACCGGTAGCGGTTTTGTTTGTTGAAATGAAAAAGCTAACTTAACCTACGTCACTGACTGAAAGTGTAATATTAGATAATTAATTTTAAACCGGATTTTCGTATACCGACCATAAGACGAGGATGGAAATGATCAGAAAAAGTGTAATATACAATTATGATGATAATAATAAACGTGGTAAAATCTAAGTCAACCGGTAGTACGCGTCAAGTCGATTACTGTATAAGCAAATGAATTAGGTAACATCCGAAATCAGACGTAATATAAGAAGAACTGGAAAAACAAATAAAAATTGACACCGAAACGTTAAGTACACCATTTATATAATAATAATAAATAAACAAAAACAAAATAAACAAATCGATGAAATTTGTTTTCAGCTTTAAAACTTTCACATTGGAAAATAAGATTTTGGATTTATATATATACATATATATATATATACACATATAAAGGAATAATAAAATTATTAGTAAAAATCACAATTGTTAAAATAATAACAAAGCTTTTCAACAGTTACACCACTTTAATATTAATATTTTTTTTTTCAATCTATTGATAGGTTGATTAATGAAGCAAATCAAATCAAATCAAATCCGCAGTTTTTTCTTCCAGTCCTCTCTTCTTCTGCTTAGTTGTTTTAATTCTTGATAGTTCTTTGTTCCTATATCCTCCATAACTTGTTCCATGACCCGGTCTTCCTCTTGTACGTTTTCCTTCCATTAATTCTGTCAGTAACTCATGTCCAATCCATCTATTTCTTCGTTGAGTGATAGTTTTCATAATATGTTTTTCTTCCTTAATCCGGTTATAAACTTCTTCATTTGTAATCTTATCCGTCCACTTTATTTTAAGCACTCTTCGCCAACACCAGGTTTCAAAAGCCTCACCTTTGCGATGTCTACTTTCCGCAAAGTTCAAGTTTCAGCACCGTAGAGACAGACCGATCACACAAATGTTTTTACGAAATTTTTTGTTACGGCTAAATCTAGTAATATAATTAATAATAAATAATCTATATATATATATAAAAAATAAGAAAAATAATATATAAAAATGTATATTTCACTAATAATAAGCAATTTTAACATATCCGGTTCAAGATCGAAATGCTCGGAGACCACATCCTGCTAACTTTGACCAGTGCACACCGTCGTTCTATAAAATAGTTAGCGCCTGACACAAAAAGATCCACTACTTGGCCCCTCGGAACCAAACCAACCAACGGTCGGCTCCTCTTCAAATAGTTCTTATACCTCGTAAATGTTCCAAGCAATGGACAAAAATTTTACTCTTCAACTCTTCATTCTCTCCGTATTATAACTCCAGATTCGAGCATCAACAATGAGTTTTCTTTATTATTTTAGGCTTGCTAGACGAATTTTATTTAAGCCGTATTTGTAATGTAAAGCTGTATTTAATAAGCATAAATCGCTCAAAAATTATCAGTATGGTACAATTCTAAAAATTATTATTAATGTATATTAGATGTTTTCTACACTACAAATTAACTAGTTGCTTGGAATTGTAATTCTTCGATTGGAAAGTGTCTATGATTTTATGTGTTCTAGTATTGTCTACTATATCGCATCTTGCTGATGTCCGTGTAAAAAAGAGATCGCAGAATTTACACAATGAGGACTATTGACAATAGTACGCGGGTAACAGAACTTTTGCTCAGTATTTTTTAATCGTGTCTCATCAATTTTACAAGTTATAACCAAAAATTTCAGTTTCGACAAATAGAATGAAACCTCCCTTCGTGTGTTTTGGAGGAATTTTGAAATTTTTCGATTGCATTTTTTCCCTTCAAATAATTCTTTTCCAGATTAAAAAATATTTTCCGTACATCCGATACCTTACATCGAAACGGTTAAAAGCAAGTTTCTAAGCTTATAAAATTCGAACGGTTCGTGCGATCGAGCTCAAATTTTTAACACGTACATTTAGATGAGTAAGAATAAAAAGATGATGAGAGGTAAAAATCGATATTTCCAAAATTTTATGGTGATATACTGCTCGGGGTCGGCGCCCAAAATTTAACAATTTGTAATTTCCTTATTAATTACTTAGTAAACACAGGTATGTACAAAAGTTTAATGGGAAATTAGAACCGTTTCCGAGATAATCCAGTATATATATATATATATATATATATATAATATAACGTTCGCGATACGTTTATAACAATCCACTGCTGGATGTAATCGTTCCTCATTTTTTTCATCTATTGCAATCACCGACCTCTTCAATTCACTTTACACCGGCTGACCTTTTTATATCATCCTGTCATCGTGTGCTCGACCGACCGCGACTTCTATATACTTCCCTCGGTGTCAAGTTCGTCATTCGTTTCGTACACCTATCATCATTTCTTCGTGTCACATGGTCTGTTCAGCGCCATCCGATATTGCCTTTCATGTCTGACATCTTAATTCCCAAAGTAACTACGTATATACATATATGTGTGCGTGTGTTTAAAAATATACGTACGACGAATTAATTAAATACACTTACCGTCGGTAAAATTCTCGGTGATCTGCAGTGTATACAAGCTACTTCTATCACTCCCGGTAAATACGGTCTGGGATACGTCATTGAGAAATGTCCATTTTGTAGGATGAGACTGACGTTTTTCGATAAATCATAAGCGGACGGTATATTACGATGCACGTACTGTTGCAGAATTCGTTGCAGAAAATGACGAACCATAATCGAATGCACCACAGCTAGCGTAGTATGAAAGATGCTGTTAACGAATCTTTGTAACAAATTCATTCGATCGGTGTAGGAAAATTCTAAATAAGGCGTAACCGAATACGGTGTCGGATTACCGGCTAACGATAAGGAACCGGTATAGAAGGCGACTGTATTCAAATAGATGAACGGACTTTTATAATGGTAAACCAATCCGAGAGCGCATTCCGGATAGGCGCCGTCTAATATTAGTAAATCGAAATTTCGTCTTAATAACAGATCTTTAGTTTCGTCGTCCGATAAAAATGCTTCGCACACCTTACAATAACAACGAATAGTATGAAAAATATAATTATTAAATAAAACGTCATTTTTGGGGTTTTTACCTTTTAAATAATTCTTACTTGCATCAGTTATCCTTATTATTAGCGACTCGAAAAATATGATGAACACTATGCGACGAATACATTAATCGGATTAATTAACCCTTTGGGGCCCAATATATATTAATTTTTCAAAATATTTTTTAAATAATTGATTTACGTTATTATATTTATTAATGTACCAATTTTTAAATATTGTAAAAGTTTCGTTATAATTAAAAATTTATCCGTTTATATAAATGTGAAAAATTATAAATTAGTCTAGCCTCAATATATTATGTTACATTACAAATTTTTTATATATTCTTTAATCTCTCGCAGAAAAACGAATAAAAAAAGCATTACATATCACTAATTTTTCAAAAATAAATAAAATGTGAATTACGTACATGTAGTAACTGCATAATATAAAATTTAATTACAGATATCTTTATGTTATTACATAATAATGAATCTCTTTATTAATTACCGACAGATATAATAAAATATTTGTAAAAGTGGAAAATAAAAAAATTACCTAGAAAAAACCCCCAAAAAATCAAAAAACACATGAAAATCAGGAAAGTTAAAATATTTTACACTGTACATTCCAATATAAACAACAACTCTACCGATAAGACT
This sequence comes from Coronaproctus castanopsis, assembly GCA_032883995.1. Taxonomy (NCBI): domain Eukaryota; kingdom Metazoa; phylum Arthropoda; class Insecta; order Hemiptera; family Monophlebidae; genus Coronaproctus; species Coronaproctus castanopsis. The sequence continues at coordinate 138,450,935 of CM065052.1, forward strand.
CCTATTACGAAAATGTAGTTTGTTTTTTTCTATTAGTGCGGATACTTGTGTAGCAATTATAGTTAAGATTATTTCCAGTTGTAAACCAGTGGGACCTTTGCTGCAAACAAAATTTTTAAAAGTGACAGTGAAATCACTGGTGCCAAAAGGGTTAAAGCTTAAGGGATATTTCTATCTTTCTTGCCGGTGCTGTATCGTAAAGGTATTTAAACAACGAATTTGTCGATTCATTAACTAAAGACGTAGTACTCTCTCTTTAGTTTCTCACAAATCCTCATTCATTCTGTACAGATGAAGCATAGGGATAGCTGATGTACACTGAGAGCACTAGTCAATCATTTCTCACTTATTACTATCAACTTGAACCGTCTCTTCCTAAACTTCCGCGTTTAAATTTCTTTAAGAGGATTAATCGCGAATGGATTCTAATCATCGGTAGATTACAATTTGGGGGCATCGTTTGTTAACTCATGTTTAACTCTGTGAAAGTCCCTTCTGTGTCCCTCCATTACGAACAGGCAATCCGCAATCTCGATCTTGTTTGTTTCTCGAGGCGCCGCATTATTTATCTTTATATCATCTTACTATGTTTCTTGTATAATATATCAATCTAAAATTATTCCCTCATATGGCGACATTTCTAGAAAAGTTAACATCTTCGATTAAAGCGTAAACCGCCCACCACCAGGGTAATTGTTTGGCAAAACGTAAATAATTTCTTAGTACAAACAACAACGTTCTTTAATACACCAATTTATTTTTTAACGCGGAAAGGTTTGAAATAATGCCGGTTGTTGATATATATATATGTATTCCGCCGAGGAGGTACTCTGTACCTTTCAGGGCCGGAGTTCTAACCGGAACGGGACGCGTCTACAGGTGGCGGATAGTGGAATGGCCTACAGATATGTAGGTTAGCTGCGAATAAACAATAAGCATTCGTGGATCAAGAACGGCCACTGGCGGAAAGCCTCGTGCAAGTGATTTCAGTGGTGGCAGGGTAAGAAGAAACGAGGATGCAGATGGGCAGCTTGAAGAACTGTCTACTAAAAGTCTGCATAAATCCTAGGACTGTCTTCCACTCGGCGGATCTAGGTCGCCGTAAAAACCTTGCACCGTTACCTCCTCAGTAAGAACTCGCTGCCTTGCGGTCAGGATTTTTATCCAACGGCTAGGTGGTCACCCCGAAATAGTGACATCCCCTTCCTTTTATCCCCTATTTCCTTTTCTTTTCCTTTTATCCTTTCCTAACATCCTGTACGTTTTCTACTATTCTATTTTTCCTGCCAACGAGTAATCGTACCAATCTCTGTTGGCCAGTCGTCTTGGCTTGCCTTGCCACTGGAGCACCTACTTTGATTGTATTGGCATCACGGAAGAATTCTTGCGCTAGGGCTTCTGTGTTCCTTTTTAAGCGCCGCACTTTCATCAAACTTTTTCCTCCCCTGTTATGTATAAGTTCAACAAATGTGGAAAAAATATGAAAAGGAAATTGCAAATGTATATATATATATCTGTCTGTAATTTCCGCTCGATCTTTTTGAAGGTCAACACCCCATATAAACCGCGCCAATGGAAGTTTCATTTCAAAAAATGACCGTTGGTTTTGGCCGTTCGGCATCTTAATCTGACCCAGTGTGCGTTTTTTTATTGTTGTTATTGTGACTTGTTTCGTTGTTGTTCGTGATGGTTTGTAGTTTGTTTTGCCTGTCGAATTTTGTTACATATACAGCTGTGTATATTTTATTCATTTTTATTACGAATTTTTATTTTTTGAGAGGGGAAGTTTAAGCCCACTCCAGATACAGATCCTGTATGGGCCACTACATGCATATTATATATATATATATATATATATATATATATATGTATGTATGTTTTGTGTGTATGCGTGCACACAATGGACATATAAATACGATAAAACTTAGTAGTGCATTATTGAATAAAAACGTTTAAAAACGACAATTAGTTAATTTACAAATTTATTGATAAGAATAAATGAAAAAAAAGTTATAATCTATTGCGTTACTGTTAGTTAACGTCGTCGGAGGTATGTATGAGCAGCGGCAGATTATGACTTAGGTCCATGAGTCCCGGTAGGCGCCGACAAAATTATGATGTATCAGAAAATTTTTAAAGCAACTCAAATTTTAGAGATAAAGAATATTAATTGAAACATAATTAGTACGAGAAATTAAGTACGATCATATTACCGACGTTTTACAAATAAAAATATAGCATAATGTATGAAAATCAAATAAATTCTAACAGTAATCGAAAGTAACATTTCTTCTGAAGATGAAATGAAATAAAATTTATGGCTTTTCCGGCTGAAGCAATAAATTCTAGACACTTCGTATGTGGGCGGGTAGCACCTCGGCCGAATTCCCCTCGTCGCCGAAAATGTAGTGATTTTAATGAACTTTTTGTTGTTTCTACATTCCACATTGTTCAAATTATATATATATATATATATATATATATATATCTTATAATATATAAAATTCTCGCGTTGCAGTGTTTGTTACCAAACTCCTCCGAAACGGCCTGAACCTATTTGTATGAAATTTTGTGTGCATATCGAGTACGTCTTTTCATACCCCTAAATGCTAAGGGTGACCCACACTTAATTTTTTTTTTATTTTTTTGACATTTTTTATTTTTATTTTATAATGATTTAGCATTGAAAAATACATACGAATTCAAATTTTCACCCTTCTACAATAATTTCCTGTTTTTTAATCGCGATTTTTTGTTCCATCCACAAATCCGCAATAAGGTGGCAATCGAAATTTCATGTATAGTTTATAATTACGATTTACTTTAATTATATGTGTTTTCTCTATTTAAATTAATCTTGAACCCTCGCCAGTCGATAACTGATCAACTATCAATCGATCAGTTATCCCCGCCAGGTGTCTACCGTTGTCATCTCTCAACCAGCAAACATCACGGAGTAGAGGTGAGAACGACAGCCTCTTTTCTCTCACTCTCTACACAGTTTTCGTTCATTTTCTCTTTGGTTTTATTTGTGTCTCGATCGTAACAGTGACTATTATACGTTATAAGATTGTGAAATGTATGTCAAATAATAAGCAATTGCGATTTTTTCATAATTCACTCTTTTTAGCGATAATCCGCGGACGATTCGCAGTTCGGTAAAATAGTTTAAACGAAAGTTATGCGGCATTGAAATACGCGTCTAATGATAGTGTACAGTCATATTTTTACAATAAATACTCATCGAGAAAATATAGGGTTCAAGAGTTTAGGCGGCTTGGACCGTTTTTAAGGGCCCTATGATAGATAGGGGGTTCGGGTTGACGTTAGACGAAAGTAAACGTGGAGATCTGTCATTTATGCAATAACGTAAAGTTTACCAAAAAATAAATATATTAATTTATTTGCTGAATTAAATATAATTTTTTATTTCAATAAATCTACAAAAATTAAACAGTATCCAGATGTTGTTTAAATTTATTAACAAATTTTGTTTTTTCATTTTTTCTATAATTCCTAATTCTCCATCGGTCTTTGTGTTTTATTTAATTCAGCTATATTTATTCTAACGCCAGAAGTCGCCGGGTCATCTAGTATATATATATATATGTGTGTGTGTATATATGTATATATGTATATATATATATATATATATATATATATATATATATAAAATTGTTTTAGAGAAAAACAGGATGAAAAAACATTTGGTTACTCAAGTGTATCAGTCATCGTTACCGTATGAGTCATTATTCTCGGAACCGCCGCACTATCATTTTACTTTTTTCACTTAAACGCTTCATACACCAAGTCAGTTTTGTCAACTTGACAGCGGGTAGCTTGTTTGTTTAGTGAATCCTGATTTTACTTTCGCTAAATTTATGACAGCAGTGTGCTTATTTCGTGATTTGTGATTTTACTTTATAAAAAAGTGGTTTTATCATTTCAAGAGAAACTAGAATTAATCAAACAAATTGAAAATGACGCTTCGAAAAAGCAAATTAGCTTGTAGTTCATAATAGGAGAATCCACTGTCAGAGACGTTTTAAAATAAAAAGAAAAATTGATTCAATTCGCATTCACACCAGGCAACTCCTCGTCGATCAAAAAAAGAAAGTCACGAAAAAACAATTATGAAGAATTAGATGTGGCATTTTAGAATAGGTGAGTCAATTGAGAATTGAAGGAACTCCTATTTCAAGGTCTAGTAGTGCTGCAAAAGTAAAACAGTTTTCTCAAATGCTAGGTTTGGAAGAAAGATCGGACGCATTATATCCATCACTCTGTGATAAAATGGTGTTAAAAAAACTTCAATCTCAAGTAAGGAACGGGTGTTTGATTTCGAAAAAATAAAAACTCATGACTGATTGTGAAACCTACAGGTAACTTTTAAAATCTTCTTTACTTTATAAATTACGTAATATGTATACATATATGTATACGTATTCTTTTGAAAATTTTGCGGATTATCTGTGGGTTGCGACGCCACCCAATACTAGGAATAATTAGGAGTTCACTGTATATATATATATATATATATATATATATATATATATATATATATATATATATATATATATATATATATATATATATAATGGTTAATTCAAAGTTTATTAACTCAGAAGAAAAACGCTTTTTATTGTGAAAGTTAATCATGGCTAAATTCTAAAATAAACTTACTACAATTCGGCTAATAACATTTAATTACGGAAAAAATAATTTTTATATTATTTAAAATTTCGCCGTTTCCTAACTCGCTATTAGTCAGTGTTGCCTTCGATAAAAGGAATATTTATCGTTATTGATAAAAGTGTAAACAATTTGTCGTAAATTTAAAATTTACTTTATAAATTTGTTTTATAAAAATTATTTTCGATTTTATTATTTCGTATCTCATAAAAAAATTATTCTTCATGATATTTTACTCTAATTTTTTTATAATGGATTATACAATTGGGAACTAAATATTAAATATAACGGTTCTAACCAACTGATTGGAACGTGTTAGTTTCGAAATATTTCCGTTATAAAAATTAACGCGGTTCTTCAGTTTATCGTTATTAAATTTACATTCCAGACGTTTATTTTAGTATTGGTTCGTTGTAATTATTTTTGGTTTGTTAAATACGTGAGGAGGCCGGCCATAAATGTGATTTATTTTCATAAATTGTACGCTGTTAGAAATCGTTTACTAGATGATTTAAGAGAATGAGTGTTTGTATCACGGAGCGGCTAATATTTGTATATGTCGTAGATGCTTCCAGGATCTCAACAATTTCAGAAGTATTTGAATATGTTCAAAAATCACATTTTCGTTCTGATACTTTACTCTAGCGCTATCTATCGTGTGTAACGTCTTCCCTCAAGATATCGTTATTGTCGAAATCTGTGTGATCTTTTCAAAATTGCTATTTTTAAAAATATTTCGATTTCCTTTCGAAAATAATTTCATCGGTCTTTCATTTTATTTTTGCGGAGAATTCACTTTTTTTTTTTTTAATTTGGGGAAACTAAACTTCAAATCTCTCAATACGAATATTTTATAATTAAATGATGGTAATTTCCTATTTTATTGTCAACAATAGATTAGCACTTTTCCACGGCAATACTAAAATCCGATTATGTCGATAGATATCGATTATTTTTGTCGATATATCATGTGTAAAAGTTGATGCTTTTTTGCTTCTCCGCCAGAACAATTTCAATATTTATCTATCGCTGCCCTTAAATTGATACATAAAATGTAATTTATTAAAACGTACCTTTATTTTTTTATTCTTCATTATTTTTACGCTAGGTTTTGGAATGCAAGGAGATTCGAATAATATATATAAGGGAAGGCTAAATCGTAATATATATATATATATATATATAAAATGCCGTTTTAAGAGCATGAGGCTAGTTGAGGGTATTGAAAAGTTATATAAAGTTAAAAATCGGTTTATCCGGTAACGGTATACAGTTGATCAAGTAAGCTGATTGCAGATATACAGATAGTTATACTTACGAAATTCTCCCCGATACGTTAGATATAATAATTTTTTCGCTTTATACGATAGATCTTATATACGAACTCCCATTTCAAGAGCCAGAATCGTTTAAAAATCTTTACGTCGCGCGCTATGCCTCGCCGAAGGTGGAAAGTCGACAATTTTTAAAAATTCATAACTCGAAACTTATCGATCCGATTGAAATGCGTTTTTTCATTTCGAACTCGTCACCTTAGTACCTATTAAATCGGGCTTCGCGAAATTTTACAAAAATCGAGATTCCAAAATGACACCTTTCTCTAAAACCGCTCCATTTTTTTTTTCGAATTTTAATAGTTATTCTGCTATTCGGGACGGAGACTAATACAACAAATCAAATACCATGAAAAAACGTTCCATCCGTTCGGGAGTTATAAGTGTTCGAACAAATACAACTTCGTTTTATATATTAAGAAGATAATAATAATACTCATAAGAAATCGGATTTATTCGACAAATAATCTCCGACAAAACACAATAATATTCCAGTTGCGTTTACCGACTGCTTCGTATTTTTATGTATGTGTTTGTTTTACTAGTAACAACTCTAATGCTGAAATCGGATTTATTTCTTAGCATTTAAGGGCAGCAATAGATAAATATTAAAATCGATCTGGGATGGGAGAAAGCAGATACAAGAGGGCTTCGTACGATAATTGCAAGTTGCGAACTCTTAATTGCGCAACGAATGGTCGTCCAAATAACGAATTTCGTAGTTGGTTCCTTCAAATAAATGATTGTGAAAAAATCACACAGTGATCGTTCGTCTGTGAGCTCGTATATTCGAATATTCATTGATAAATTACGTGTAGCAGGTAGAAATTGAATAGTACTTCATTAATCAATTTTGTGGAGCATGTAGAAATGGTTGATGTATGAACTGCAACTTTAGAGTATCAAATTCGAGAGAGTTCTGTTCTCGAAAAAAGTCATTTACACTTGCATCGAAATCCATCATGTCTTATAATGTCAACCTTAATAAATTAATTACAATCCTACGAATTAGCGCTAGTATCGCCGTGGAAAGTTTAAACCTATCGTAGACGTTAAAATAGTAAATTACCTTAAATGCCGTCAGTGTAATAAATATATAAATTATGTATATATATGTGTGTGTGTGTGTGTGCGCGCAAAAAAAAATAAAACATTACATATATGAATGATATGGATGGTTGGTTGTAGAATTACCTATGTATTATATATATACACATATATATACATATACATATACATATTTTTATATATATATATATATATGATGAGATTTAATTTGATAATTTAAATCAACGTAACAAGTACTCCGTAAAATAAATGTGTACGAAGTAATTTTTAATTTGTAGGTAAGGATTAATTCGTTTGATTTAGTTACGTCAAGCGCATATTAGTGGTGTGAATCTTGAGAAAACTGGGGCGTATACCACAGATTCTCGTGAAAAACGCAAATTTCGATGGTTGACAGTTATGAAAAGTGTATATATTTTTCTGAACAGTATGGCCACGCGATTTCAGTTAGCGCACATATAGCAACAGCCTACATTTTGTTACTTATTATGGATTATGACATCATGAGGTAAAGTTTTAAGTTACTAAAAAATCTAGAATTGCGATATCATCGCTGCCGGAGGTAGATAAATTTTGAGAGATGAATGAATAATATAATGCATTTTTTTTTATATACAGACTTTCAACTCGCCTAGTTTATTAGATAGGCAATTTTACTTACATACTATCCTTTGCAGCGCCTGCAAAAAATAGATATGCCGTGTTATGTATATAAAACAATAATTTTTTCTGTATCTCCCTCAAAAATGGTCCGATTGTGATGAACTCTTTTTTTTGTTGTATTCGTCATCATAGCCGCCTAAATAATTAACATTTCGGTAGAACCCTTAGTAACCAAAGTATGCAATTCACATTATTACCGATCGTGTGAAGTACATATAAGGTTATGACCTTAAATCGAGGCTAACTCAGTTTCGGCATGGGACGTTCTTGGTAATTTTGCTTATAGCGTTCGTATTATTTTTAAGCAGCTCTATTTTATTCGTCAAGCCTTGTGTTAATTATTGTTTTTTCTTTAATATTATATAATGTTTCATATAAGTACGTATTCTTGGATTCTTAAGGTATTTGTTGTTTTAATCGGAATCCAAATTCTCAGGAGAGGATCTAGCTTACAGAATAATAGATGTTATTAATTATCAACTCGGAAGCGAACTTGAGAAATTGTGATTCATACGACTGGGTGTATTTATTATTAGTCTCCTCAACCGAGCATTCTATGCTTCAGTGGTTTAAAACTAGACTAGCAATGACAAATGTCCAATTCCATAGTTTCGTTGGGGAAAAAAACTGTATTTTTTGGTTACTTTTTAAAATACGTCTTATTTCATGTATATTTTGCTTTCACTCATCCGACGTCTTTTTAAAAAAATTCTAAATGTAATTAGCTTATTTCATTACGTTATCGTTCCTCGTAGCAATATCTAATGCTTGAGTGAATTTTCTTACTCCTTACTATGTTAAATATTATAATATATTCATTTATATTAAGGTTTTTTTCCTTATTTCTTGTTCAATAACTAATTTATATTGTTTCTAAGATGTTTATTATAGGCTAATAGATGTGGAACCTAATAATAATAATAATAGTAATAGGTTACAATTATAAAAAATTGCATATAAATGTATATATATATATATATATATATATATATATATACATATATTTTGTGTATATATATATATATGTCCCGCCCAGAGGTACTTTGTACCTTCTGGGATCCGGAGCTCTAACCGGAATCGGGCGCGTCCACAGGTGGTGGATAGTGGAATGGCCAGTAGATATACTGGTTAGCTGCGAATAACCAATAAGCAGTCGCGAACCAAGAGCGGCTACTGGTGGAAAGCCTCTTGCAGGTGATTCCAGTAGTGACGGGATAATAATATAGGAGGGGCAGTTTGATGAACTGTCTAATTAAAACGCTGCATAAACTTGATAACTGTCTCATCCTTGGCGAGTCTAGGCCGCTATAAAAGTCTAAACAATTCTAACTCACCAGTAAAATCTGGAATTGAGCAGCAAAAATTTGAATACCAAATTAAGGCTCAGGAGGCGTAGATGAAAATTTTCAGATACGGCAACTAAACTGCTGCGATGAGGAAAGCAAAGGAAAACCACCTCATTATTTGTCTCAATATATAAGTTTTTCCCTGTATGATATGTTCCTCTGATGTAAAAATAAAATCCGGAGTAATACTCCCCCATTCATATCAACGGGTGAGGAGTGCATCAGAAGAGCATGTGATTCAAGAAAATAAAACGAAAGAATTTGTAAAAATTGGAACATGGAATGTGAGAACCTTAAACAAATGTGAGAAGCTGGAGAATTTGAAAGTGAAAATAAAAATAATGGAAATTGATACGTTAGGTGTTAGTGAAATAAGATAGAATAATTTACACTGCTGCAAACATTGGAATAGCAGGAGGGGTTTTGTAATGAAGAAACGTATAGGCAAATTAGTCAAAACAATATGGATGTACAATAAAAGGATAATATTTATTAGAATTAACACGAAACCTAAGGACACGGTTGTTGTGCAAGTATATATGCCTATCTCAACAGAAGATGAAGTAGAGATTGAAAAAGTATATGAAAAATTGGAAGAAAAAATCAAAGGTGATGAAAATATAATTTTGCTGGGAGATTGGAACACGATTATAGTAGAGGAAACATTTGACACGCATAACACTAAAGTAATGGGAAATTATGGGTTAGGATATGGAAATAACGGAGGAAAAAGATTATTGGAGGTTTGTAAAAAGCATCAGCTGTTATTGACGAATACGTGCTTTAATCACCATAGAAGAAAAAGATATACTTGGAAAATGCCTGGCGATATTGGAAGATATCAGTTAGATTACATAATAGTCAAACAAAGATGTAAAGCTTATCCTGGAGCTGACATAGATTCAGATTACAATCTGGTATTGATGAAGTGTAGACTGAAATGAAAAACCGAGTACGATTAAATTTGCACAAGTTAAGAAATCCAATTATTGTTGGAGAATTTTAAGAACAATTGAATAAATCATTAAAACCAATAAGAGATGAAGATATCGAAAGAAACTGTATTTTTTAAAAATAAGCATCTTAAAAACCAGAAAATAAGCTATGAACAAACAAATGAGGATGAATTTTATAAGATGATCGTCATCATAGTCCGATATTCGAAAAAATGGTAGATTTCATTTATTCGATGGAACGGATAATTTTCATTCATTTAAATAATTTTTACAATAAAATTACAAAATTATCCCTGAAATAATAATACCTGATAGCCGTATTTGAATATATCGATCGGATTGACCGGCATTTTGCCTTGCATTTTTCGACCGAGTAAATCCCAATCGGTGAAATTCTTCACGTAGGCAACTAAATTCGACGGATTAATTTCTTCGACGTGTATATAATTGTTAGCAGTGTGACCGTTTGGAAATGCGCTGATAAATGTTACATTGTGACCGCGTATTGTTAATTCTGCTCCTAGTTCCGAAAACGGGATTTTATGACTTTTTGTACCGGCTAAAGTGACCATTAGTATTTTAGAACTTTGGACCGAATGCCAATTATAACCGAAATATACGACTATCCACATTATCTGCATCGTCCATTCGACGACTAGCATCTGGAATTAAAATTAAAATTACAGAAATACAAATAAAATATTTCACTTATAGAATGTTCGTTGTATGCGGCGAAAAGTTATGAACTACGTGGTATTTCTGCGGAAATTCATTTTAATATTTTTCCATCACTGACATAAATGTCCGTATAGCGGTTTAAAATGACATAATAGCATATGTCTGCTCTACTAATCGCTAGCACGTAATTTGAAAAGACTTATCGAGGATGGAACCGTGTTTATCGACAATTCGAAAAACGGCATTTATGCTAAAACGTGGTCGATATCGTTGCCACGTTTTCGATATTTCTATATCAATCCACTGCTGGTTGTAGGCAGTCCTCAAACTTTTCCAACGACTCCTATCTTACGCGGCTCGGATCCAATTGATTCCTGTCCATTTAACAATATCCTCGCGGACGCCGGCTGCCAATTTGTGGCAGTGTAGTAAAATTATTTAACCATCGAAAAATATTCCTCCACAAGTGATGATCGGAACTATTGAAAATGGACTTCGCTTAAGAGGTGAATGACTAGACATACAAGAGATAACGGGAATATATGGAAAATAATACACATAACTGCAATGGATTTGAATAGCTTTACCGTATAGGAATTTTTTGCCATATACCTCAATTAGATGGAATATATATGGACTATATACGCGAAGAAACGACTAATATAGAAACTGCGTCCTATACTACGGAAAACGCCCCTCCATAATGTCGAATGGTCCAAACTATGCAAGATAGTGGATTTCATTCGTACACCTTACAAAAACTATACGTAAGTAGTAATAAAAATAGAAAATAGATTAACGGGCAGTGTAAGGCAGGATTGTTACTTGTCATCTATATTATTCAAGAATACATTGTCAATAAATGTGTACAAGATTGAGATAAATCTAAGATTCGCCCATGGTCTGACTCTTATTCCTTAATCGGAATAAGAAATCTCGAAGAGATCGATAATAAAATGGAACAAAAAATGTACAGGTCGCTGAAGACGAGGTAACTGAATCACAAGCTGAAAAACTAATTACAGATATTTCGATAAGAGAAGAAGCGATTTACCCGGAAGTTTGCAGAACAAATCATGATGAGGCTCCAATCGCGAAATAAAATGAGGAATAAATTTGGCAAGTTTTAACAAAGATACGAAGACATTACGATATAACTGAAACGTACAAAACAAGACGGCTAAAAACCTGAAAAACCTGAGCCTTTTTCGATCGAAATAAGCCCTATAAAAATACGGTTTCAGAAAGAAAATTGGTGTCTTTTGAAATAATAATATAATCAGAAGCTTCTTCGTGCGTGTATATATATATATATATCGAATGTCGTATAGAACGGGCACTGAAAGAATCTGCATGTAGACAAAAACCGATGCCTGCAATTAGAAGAAGGCTAAACAACAAATATAGTTATAATCATCGAGTTTTATATGAAAAGAACACAAAGCTCTTCTCGGTTATTAGACATTATCAAGTAGACTTATCAAGATTAAAATATATACAATTTATAAAAAATAAAATAAAAAAAAAACGAAATAAAATATATAAAAATACTTAAAATTAGATGTACAATATTACAAATACGCAATACGTTTAGCAAATTTTCTTCAAAGAATTAACGGTAACCGTTTCGTCCGTTAATTTCGGTTGACCGTAGGATCGGTTTAAATCGTTTGGCGAAGTAACAACAAAAATGAACAAAATAATGAAAATAAATTAATCTTTTCTACGTGCGAATCGAAATTGAAATACAAGCGAGCTCATTTATAAAATCCATATTTTTTATTATTACCTAAAATTATTTCTTCGTAAACTGTAGATAATTTTCGACGTGTTTATAGATAAATACGTTTAAAATTGAGACATTCGCGTCAACCGGAATATTAAAAAATGTTGTTTGCATTAAAATTTCGTGTACCGTAATGCAGTGCGGAACATCGTGAATAAAAAATGTTGTCGAATTAATGCGATTAAATAAAGAATAATTCCATATCAAAACACGATGATGAACGTTGTAAAATTTGTTTCATAAACGTTGAAGTTTTGCCAAAAAAGGTAAATGTATATTACAAAACACACACATATTAATATGTATATATACATATAATATCTATATAAATACATATTATATATATACATATAATATCTATATAAATATATATTATATATATATATACATGTATATATATATACACATATAATATGTATATATATATATATATATATATATATATATATATATATATATATATATACATGTATACTGTTCTGTCTATATTGTATAATCCATTTTCGTGTATGCCAAATAATTTTAAAGACAATATGCACCTGTATCCGTGTAAAAGAAATATCTAAAAGTGGGGTATTCAAAATTAATAATAAAATTTTATTGGTTCGTAGTATAATTAATCGCACGCTTTAATATATATATATATATATATATATATATATATATATATATATATATATATATATACACGCGCGCACACAACAAACAAACACACGCACACATATATTTATATATAATATACTTATGAGTCTGAATAGAACGGTTCAATACTGTGCGTAATAAATTAAAGGGAAATGTCATCAGATCTCACTCCAAAATTTCCGTTTAATATATATCCCATCATGTCGATTAAAATTTCGTCTCATATGAAGAAGTGAACAATATATTACAATATATTACGATAGTATACCAAACCAGATGAAAATGGGATGTTTGTGTATACATATATATATATACATATATACATATGTATTTGCGCATTTAAATTTTCGAATAGTACGTTTTCAAAACTTTTCAATGTAGTCCAACACAAAATATATAATTTGTTCAGTAGATTAACACACACGCACGCGCGCATACACATACATAAAGTGCGATTCCACGGGAAAATAAAAAATGATTATAAAAGGGAAAGTTAATAAATCCGCTTATACATGTAATCGTCTTATCGTGTTCACGTCTGAGTTCCTTTACTTAAAATTACTAGACATGTTTACTATCATAAATATCTATCTTGTTTTGATCTACAATTTAGTTTTTTGTTATTTTTATCTGGCTTAACTGAATTCACATTAACACTGGTTTTTACTATATATATATATATATATATATATATATATATATATATATATATATATATAAACACATTTGCGTTAGATATCTGGGGTAATTTGAAGGGGGTTCTTCTGAAACGAACACTGTAGACAAAAAACTACTTCAAGTTAAAAGAATGTAAGAAGACACATAGATCTAATATTTGTTGAACATCTTAAATGAACAAATAGACTAGCATGGCGAACGACCTGTGCCATAAACTGTGTTTCGCTCATTGGAAATCGAAGACACACCACTAAAATTAAAGTTGCGAAAATGTGTATAGCGTTTCTACTTGATACAAAGCGTAATTTGAACACTTGAATAACGTTAAATTCATATTAATTATAATTCGTAAATAATAATTGTCGAATGTTAGCGATAAAAAAAAAATTCTGACACCAACACGAGCAAAAAATTATCAATTTTATATGTTATTTATCTCAAATTCAATATCAAAATTTTTTATTGACAACATATAAGAATTAAATTTTATAAGTGACGTCGAGAAAGGTTGATTTTTAAAAGTAAATAGATATATATTAGTCTAAATTATAAACATTAGTTTAAATTCAATTAAACGCTATTTGGTGCAAAATATTTTGAGTCGATCTGTCTTCTGCTGATAATAAATCGATTCAACGATTTACCAACACGTGAGCATGCAACGTATAATTGGCCGTGAGACAAATCCATATTCTTAATCTAAGCTGTAAATGGACTTCGTCTGTCCTTGAGGCTAACGGTCATCGTGAATTCCAAACGAATAAATAATTGAACCATTTTAAATGATATCCTAGTGGACGATGGTATCACTCCCCGCCGAGGGGGTACTTTGTACCTTTCGTGGGGCCGTAGCTTTAACCGGAACGGGGGCGCGTTCACAGGTGGCGGATATTAGAACGGCCTGCACATATGCAAGTTAACTGCGAATAAGACATAGTCAAATAAGCAGTCGCGGATCAAAAGCGGCTACTGGTACAAAGTCTCTGGCAGACGATTTCAGTAATGACTGAGTAAGGAGATATGAGGATGTAGATGGACAGCTTGAGAAACTGTCTATTTAAACTCTGCAAAATTCAACGACTATCTCACTCCCTCAGGGAGTTTTGGCCGCCGTCGAAGCCTTACATTGTTGCCTATTCAGTACCAAACCCGCTTTTTTATCCAAAGGCTAGGGTGTCACCCCGAAATAATGACAACGGAACAGGAAAATGTAATTATACCACACCCGATCCTGCAATAAAATTTTTAAGCCATACAACTAGAAAGCAATATATTAAACAGAAATAAAGAAAAGAGAAAGAAGAAAAAAAAAACAATAACGAACTTTGAAATGACAGATCACTACACACACTTGGGTTCAATCATCGAGTCGAAAGAAGCCTCATCGAAGGGAATAAAGAGACTAATAGCCCTTGGAAGAAACGCCGTTGTGTGATCGAAACCGATCTTATCCAGCACCTTAGACACAAGGAAAAAATTATTAAAGACGTTGAGCCAATTGTATTATATGCGGCAGATAAATCAGTGCTTTCGAACTATGAACGTGGTGGAGAGGTCTGAAAATACCATGAACGGCACGCGTAACTAATGCTGCCATAATAGACGAAATAAGGTAACCGAACAGGCTCAGTGCGATTTGTGAGAAACGAATCCTTCAGTTGTTTAGACACATCGCAAGAGATGGAGATAATGTATCGTTAGGAAAAGTGCCGAACAAGAGAGGAAATGGACGACCACAATTACGATGGATAGACACCATAAAAGTTCGACTGGGCACAATAAAAAGAGCCTTATTGGTGGCACAGGACCGAACACGATGGAGATGTATATGTCACGTGTCAGAACAGTCATATTGGCTATGACAAAGAAGACGATGATATCATTGGTATATGTGGTAACGGACAATTTTTCTTTTAAATCTCCCAGTAAACATAGTTACTTCAAAAATCCGATGATTCCTCTTGATCACTAAGCGTGTGATATATGGATATCGTAATATTTTTTTATCATCCCAGATAATAACAGAATTCATTGGCATCATCGGAGCTATTCCGCTTTCTTTTACACTATACATAGCATTTGGATTGTTGCGAACGTCTTAGCTGGTTTAGTGCTGAATGTACCGTTTACACGCTATTTAACAAAACGGCAGTAATGACTGACGATAAAATTGCCAAAGCAATTTTCTCCTGCAATCGTATCTTCGCAAGGATAAACGGTATTAAAAATATCACTTCCAACCGATCTGTGTAAGAAAAAAGAAACGCCTTGTTTAGCATCAACAACCAGCATTGTCCGATTATAAATATTTTTTGTTCAGCCGTCATTAAGGTTTCATTGCCCGGAATGAATGTAGCTAACTAAACGTTATTGCAATTAACCTTTTCAATCACTATGTCCTCCACATGGAACACGAAATATATAAATTGTATATTTTACGGTTGACGCGAAAGGTCTCAGTTCTAAAAATGTTTTCGGCAATTATAAAATTTAAACTTTTTTTCGTCAAAATTCGATAATGTTTTACTGAAAGGGTTAACTAAGTCGCTGGATGAGCAATCAGGTGACAATAGTAGACCATAATGAGCAAGTGGTAAATTTGGAATTAGAATATATAAATTATCAATATAAATACAAATGCTTCAAAAGCACACAACAAACTTTTTGTGTCGTACGTTTGTATATAGAACATGAGGAACAAAGTTCGAAGAAACATCAGAAATTGAAACACAACTAACGAGTTACGGCTTGTCTCAAAGTTCGTATACGCACTTCATGTTTTCAGAGCAATATTTATTTCAATAACAAACGTAATATAAATAAATAAATACTTGCGTTTGTACACACGCACGTCATATGGTTATATGTTTATTTCAACCCACTTTTCCATTAGCGATCTCCAATCTTGTTCGTACAATTCACATCGGCTCAATTCTGTATAATATCGTACTGTCACCTTCAGTTTAGCCTACCGCGACTTCAGCGTCTTATCCTCGACGGCCATTCTGTTATTTGTTTCGTTCGCTTGTTTTCGACTCGGACAGCTCCATTTTAGCTGCGCTACATGAATTAGCTGTGCGGTATAACATCTGTACCATTGAGTGTGACTTCACTTTTGAGTACATTGCTCAACTTTTCAAGTGATATCGACGAATTTACTTACGCATATTGCGTCATTTTCTCTATGAATTGTGTTATCTAAATATACATAGACATGTTCTAGTAGCTGTCTATTCATTTTGAGTTTTAATTTGCCAGGTGTATGTGTCACACGACCTTCGTCGCTGTTAATATTTATAACTAATTTTGTTATTTAAAAAAAAAAAAGAAGCAATTACGAAGGTTCATCATATCCTGCAACGAATCAACGTTGTTACTAAATAATACAACGTCATTATCGAAACGGCGGGTTGTTGATTTTCTTTCAATAAATATACATACTGTTAGATTCGCAAAAGTATTTTGTGGAACGACGCTATAGGTAAGTTAAGAGAGTTCATTTAATTACTTTGTGTACTTGCACTTTTTCACTTCCGCATTGATAATCGCTGTCAGTTTGAAAATGAAAACTGGCGTTCAAATTGACATGGTTTACATCGAAAACAATTGTGAACCTATTGTGACAATCAAGCATGAAAACTTAAAATTATGTTTAAGAGATGTCTGCTTGTCCGACGCTTGTCTTTAATGTATTTCACTTGTTCTTGCCTCGTTGGTGAACTGTAAATGGTTTTTTTTCCCTCTTAGTACGGCCATGTATTTATCATCTATACCGTTTTCATTAATTATTTTTAATTCTTGTTTCCACCGTATCAAACGCTTTATAACCACTTATATATATATATATATATATATATATATATATATATATATGTGTGTGTGTACGTATGTATGTGTAAAATTTCTAGTCTATTTTTTTCTTTCAGCCTCTTTTATCGCGTATAATTGCACTTCCCGTCGTTAATAAATAACGTAAATATATCGTCGCAAAAAATAACTTTCGCTCCATCTCGTTAAAGACTATCGAATCGCGCAATAAAATCGTTTTTACTTGACTAGAAGGAGAAACGCTACAGCCAATTATTCGTCATTTTATATCGTCGGAGTTTGACGATATATCGACGAGAATAATCAGTCGTATCGTCAAAGTTCTCGTCAATTTAGTCGTAATAGGGGGTCGTTAGGATGAAATTTTCCTTTAGTTAGAACATAAAAGATAACAATGGCAAACCATGACATCTGAGAGAAAAAATTAAAAACACAATAATAATAATAATAATAATAATAAAGCGAATTATATTTCTTACGCGCTACTTACGAAGTGATCCTCATTGGGGCTGGTTGAGAAAAATCGAATAAAATGTCGCTTTTTAATCCGATCGTCGAATGAGAAAAGTCGCCAGCAATTTCCTTTATTCGATTTTATTTTTCTTGGTTTAATAACTATGGACGAATCGACTACGGCCGGAAACGACTTATTCGAATTTTACAATTAATTTGGAGCGATTGGCGATTAAAACCGTTTGGGAAAACCCCGTATAAAATGAATTTAGAATAATTAATCGTTAATTTTTAAATAGCACGGAATGTATCGTTTTTTAATTAACATCAAAAAAGGGTTTTAATATGGCTATTTTTTTTTTAAATGAAAAATCGCGAAGCTTTTCCGCTGTTAAGCCATTATCGAGTGAACATAACAATAAAATATAGAAATATATGGCCAATTGTATCAAAAATTATAAAATGTTAAAAATACTATTTACACATACGATTTACAATAATTAACAAAGCGAAAAACATGAATATACATAATATCGGCATTAATATGTCCGAAAGTACGAGATTGCGTCATATATAATTAGTGCCTTGAATGCTAGCCCATTTCGTGTGTAAAGATAAGCGTACAAACTATGTTCGGTAATGATCCAACGATGATTGTATTGAATATATGTATATATATATATATATATATATATATATATATATATATATATATATATTGTGACGTACCTGTGTTTTAATAGTGACCACTTGAGAGTCACACAGTTTATCTGTGAATGACCGGCAACTAGTTAAAACTATTGGGTGCTGATAGAAAACGAATTATTATATTTTTATATGTTTTATTGATATTTTAATCTATTGACCTAAATAATTATTGTATTAAAAATTTTGGATAGCACTATTGTTATTACTATTATTATTATTATTATTATTACTATTACTAGAATTCCTGCTGTTAGTTGCTCTCTTAGACCTATGCTCACTGAGTTCTCACTAGGGGTCTTGAGGTACCTACACATATATAGGATTTATTATTATAACTGTTCCACTATACTTATCTTCATATGAGGAAATTTTTTAATTATTGCCTACGTTGATAAAATTAAAATATTATGCAAATTTTAATTCTCACGTACCTGTTAAAAAGCTTTCACACGGTTCGTCTCAGAGATGTCAATCGTATATACAGCTAGGCTACTGTCGATTAAAAAAGCGAAATAATTTATATATAAATGTTTTATTCGAGAATTTAAAAATAATTTCGCAGTCTAAATTAACTTTTACGATACAATATTTGAGCGGCGGTATATAGCCCATTTGCAGCATATTATTGTAAACTGTTATATATAAGAAAGTAAAAATAAAGCTTGATTTGACTACTTCTTATGTGACTAAAGTAATGCTGTCCTCGGAATTCTCAGTGGTCCATCCTAACACGACGCTTTCTCTTAGATCCTTGGGTTATTTTTTTCTCTCCTTCTTTTATACCGTACCTATATTTATTGCTTTCGGCGAAAACTTCTTTGGGGCTAGTCAATCAGAAAATTCGGGTTCGTTTCTCTTAATTTTCTATTAAAAGGCTGGACGAACCTGCTCATTTTGAAAATTTTCACTACTTTATCGGCGAGCTGTATATTTTTCTTTTTCATATGTACGTTTTATATCCAAGGACTTTACAAAATGATACAGCCATCTGCATGCTCACCCTTATAAACATTATATTACATTCTATTTCTGTCTTTTATTCGCCTTTTTCACGAAAAGTCACGTTCACCATGCCTACCTGTATATCCATTTATATAGATGTATATAGACACACAAATATACATACATACACATCTATATGTTCGTCCCTATATATCTCAGAATGCTCTATTTTATTATATATAATTTTAATTTCAAATTTACACACGTACTACAAACCATCTAACCCTTTTGAGGTTATATATATATATATATATATATATATATATATATATATATATATATATATATATATATACATATATATATATATATATATATATATATATATATATAATATATATGTTATATATAATGTATATACTAGAAGTTACCTACGGCTTCATGTAATTATTATTTTTTATGCAAGTATCACTATCCCTTTCTTTTATTACACAATCGCAACTATTCCAGAAAAGGTCGACGATGAGATGTTTTACAGATGGTCTTTGACAGAGATATCGCTGTCTCTTTCTTTTACTAGGCGGAAGCAAAAAACCCAGACTGGACGGATGATATCATGTTTTTACAGTCGGTCTACCAGCTAATGGATGTACTGTGTTCCGATTTTAGGTGGCTGTTAAATTTTAAACTATTTGACAAAAATATCCCCGTCTCCTACTTTTTAAAACTTTAAATTGTTGCAATTTCCGTCTTGTTTCTGATATAAATGTGAAATAAATCTTAGAACGAATACAATAATATAGGCTATAAGCTGTGCGAATTTCATCATTATTGCTTTAATAGTTTTTAGGTTAAATCGGGACAGACAGACAGACAGACAAAAATGAAAAAAATTGATTTCCTGATAGCTCAATGCAGTGAGTATAATGAAAATATTCGTAAATCACAGACATATAGTATGGTTTTATATATTAGTATATATGCTATCTGATTTTTTTGTAAAATCTTGTTTTTTCGGAAAATATATTTACATACGCATCGCGGACTCCATTAAAAACCATTGTACATAACTGTGACTATTTCGATCGTTTAGAATTTAGTTTCATAGATTTCCGGCGTTATAACTAAAAAGGATTTGTTATCTTTAATATTTATCTGGAAATGAATTTTGAAAGTTTCTGATGGGATTTTTTTACAGAAATAATTCTTTCGCGGGTTAAACAATATTTCCGGAAGAACCGTTACCTTAAATCGAAACGGTACCCAAAATTTAAAATTTTAATTACATTCACCGACACATGCGCGGTAAAAAGCAAATTTATCAGCTGATAACACTGGAACGTTTAATGCGATCGAGCTGAAATTTTCGACCTACATTCTGATCAGTATGGAGAAAAAAGATGACGGGTAAAATCGATATTATCAAAATTTTGGGTGTTATACACGGGGCAAAATCGTAATTTCCGTACAGCCTATTTGCAATTACTTAATACATTACATGTATGTACAACATTTCATTCAAACCGTTTATTCAGATGACCATATATATACATATATATATATATATATATATATATATTAGTGACTACTTCACATAACCGACTAATTAGTAACATCGTTTCTGAAAAACCGACTAATTATGGTAGTCAGATTTATTTTATTTCTTTATTAGTACAATGTAAACACGGCATGCTGAATTAAAATATCATAACTTACATAACGAATAACAGATATAAAATAAACTAAATGTATTTAAAATAAAGTTAAAAAAATATATTTCAGTTGAAGCGTACCTAACAGATAATCTGGAACTGAATGTACTTTGAGAAGTAAATCATATATCGATCAATAAATTGAGTACGTATTTTTAAAACAACACGAATATATGTAATTCGATGTTTTACAAAATCAATAATTTATTCTAGTGAAACTATATAAAATAAGATTCGCGGTATACATCCGGACTTTCAGGTCGGTTTAAGAAAATCTATCAATATAAGATAATCAAGAATTGTACGAGATTTTATGAAATCAATAGTATGTAATCGTACAAATTTTACAGCCCCATTAGTAAATTAAATATATTGTAATAGAACACGAATATATGTAATCGGATTTTTTACAGAATCAATAATTTAATCGTACAAATTTTACAGCCCCATTAATAAGATTATATATCAACTTTATTTCGACTACGTCTCTCCCCTTCACATGTTGCTAAATTAGGCATAATTTCGGATTGTACATACGTGCCATGTTGACGACCGTGTTGAGCATAAAATTTGTGTTCTGTCCGAAATTTCTAAAGCATAGGGATGAGCTTTCTCTAATATTTTACAAAAGTGGCACACATTATTACCTGTGAGTTTGAGTTAATTGTTTCTGACTTATTGTCTTCTGTTACAATTAGTTTATATAAATTTATCAAACGTAGTTGCATTGAAATTTAACATATACTAACTAGATAAAAGTTTAAACTGACCAAATGGCGCAAGCTGGGGCAAAAAAAAAAATTAATAAACTAATATTTTAATAAACGAATATATGTAATCGGATTTTTACAGAATCAATAATTTATGTTTTCAAAATCCGACTAATTTTCAATCGGTTGTAGCAAAACCTGCTAATATCGATATACAACTACTTACAATCGATTCTAACAAATATATAATGTATCACGTTTTTATCGTAATTCATATTTCGACATAACAACGAAAAATATTATTGCCGGAAAATTCTAGACGCGTTGGAATCGGTCCTTCCATTTTCGGCCTAGTATACTCGGAAATATAAAGAAGGATTTAACAACCTGACCATCAAAAATTGGTAAAATTTGTTCACCGAGTTTGGAAACAGCTGTCAACAGAGTGTATATTGGTCACACGCTTAGTACGCACTCCTATCTACTGAGTGGCCAACCACCACCAATATGCGAATTGTGCTGTTCTCCATTAACAGTCAACCATATCGTGGTTATCTGCCAGAAATTTGCTCAATTTCGGTGCAATCAGCTGAAGACCAATGTACCGGATGTAAACAACGTCCTCCTTACTAACTTCATAATAAATTCTAAACTGTGTAATCACCTCTAATTAATTCATATTTCGAGTAATAGCCTTATAGGTAAGAACTACTCGTTAAAAAAACAAAAACGTAATACTTTGTGTAAATTTTATTCCGATTTTGAAAATTTCTGTACATATATGATTGATATTTATAGCTCATTTCTCGTAACAAACTTATCCATTTGTGAGAATTGATTCAAAAATTTACTATCAACTGAGAAACTCGATAGGGTTTTAAAGATTATGAAGTCTTATTATGAAATAGGAAATAAACTTTGATAAACACAGTGTAAAAGGCACACAATAGAATGTTTCAATCGAAATATGACTACTTCATTTCAATCGACCCGAATTAACCGAAGAATAAAACCTACTGAAAGATATTAGTTGAAATAAATTCAATTAGATTTACATTCGCACACTTCTTAGCGTATGATGTATAAATTAAATGAAACATTAAATTTACATATATGAACAAAAAAGAACATCTTTACAGGATTTATAAAAATCTATGTAAACACCATGTTCAAAAGAAGAAGAAT
Organism: Coronaproctus castanopsis; assembly: GCA_032883995.1. Classification (NCBI taxonomy): domain Eukaryota; kingdom Metazoa; phylum Arthropoda; class Insecta; order Hemiptera; family Monophlebidae; genus Coronaproctus; species Coronaproctus castanopsis. The sequence continues at coordinate 138,474,316 of CM065052.1, forward strand.
ATTTATCAATTGCTTTTATTAATAAGCAAATTTTAAAAAAATACATATTTCTAAAAAACAGAACTGATTTATCCGATTATTTCGGAAAAATTAGTCGGTCATTTGAAAAAAAAGTTGTTAGTCATAAGTCGGCCATGCCCATCATTAATATTATATATATAAGAAGAAAAGAAGGTAAAGCTTTATTATGCGTGTAATATATACGCAGCATATTCTTAATATGAATTACAGAGTACATTAACATTTATCTAAAAACTAGTAGTAGCTCTGTATTAGAGTAAACAATAATATATATATATATATATATATATATATATATATATATATATATATATATTATTGTTTACTCTAATACAGAGCTTAACTATACATATATAATATATAAAAGAATTGTTCATTTAAATATTTATATAAGAAGAAAGAAAGAAAGAACTTTACGACGATACGCGTATAATACATATGCAGCATATTCTTTTTTTTTTTATGTGGGGGTTGCCTTTACAGATTACCCAACGTGATACTGTGGGGGACTATCTACATCTTAATCAAGGATGCTGACTTCTCCAGAAATATCGCTGTATGGGGAATAATTGTAGATTATCCAGATGGTGAAGAGACGATAGATTATACGGAGGTGTAATACTCGAAGAACGTAGCAAGGTAAAGCTCCGAACGCAACGGCGCCACAGCAGAGCATTCGAAAAATACACTTGCAGACTGCCTGTTCAGAATGGAGGGGACAGAAGAGACTTTCTCTAAGCTGCATACGGAAAAGACGGTCGGAAAACAAATGGTGTCCAATATTCCCTTACGACTAATCTTCTTAAAGATATAGAACCACGGGAGATTTGGGGAGAGACGGTTGGAGCTGAATGTAATAAGTGAAAGACGATTGACTAATGCTCTCAGTGTAAATTAGCTCCCATGTTAAGCATACGTGGTTTCTGAATATTTATCTAAAAGCTAGTAGGGCTGTACTAGAGCATACAGTAATAGTATATAATAAAATATTAAATATAAATCATTCGTATAGATAATATTAACAAAGTTTTTTTATCGTTTTTATCGATCGTTATTTGTTATAATTTCGACGTTTTGTATTTATAATTATTAGCGAATTAATGTTGCGAAAATCGTTTAATCGTACGTAAATTATCGAAACAGCTAAATACGATACGTAATGTAAATATGCGAATATTTCTAACCAAGTGTCGCGTCTGTTCTGAAGGAATAAATAGGACTACGGACAACTTTTAGACAACTTTTAGACCGCTTTCACGATTGATATCTCTATACATTCAGCATTTCGTTCTCGGTGGAAACCGTGTCGTCAATTTTTTTAATTATCTAACGTTTCGAAACCAATTACAGTTATTTTCAAATTAAAAGCAGTTGCGAACGGGTACACGTTTATTTATACAATTACACCGAGACGAACGTAATCTACAGACTAATGTTGTTTTCCAGATTTTGCACTGAACAAGTTCCCTGCTGTGTGTAAATCCCCCTTTTTATGGATGTTTTTGACATCATTATCATTATTTTAGTTATCTAAATCAATGCGTTTGAAAATTGGATAGGAACCGATAAAAGGGCAACTTCCAGTAAGAATTAATGTATATATATATATATTATATACGATGAGGAAATTTTAGTTCATATGATGAGATTGGAACGTTTCAGTATGTTAAATTTTCATTAGTTCTTCAAAACGAATATACGGAGTTTTAATGCAATTAATGTTGCACAATTATTTTAAATGGTTTTACGTACGGCTTGTGTACATACCACATCGTACTCTGCATTTTGAACGTATATTCGTTACTTTACAATTACATTAATACTAATTGCACCTATACAAATAGACAATAAGCGCTCGAGTTCGGTTAAACGTGTGTAAAAGTACGACGATATACAGCTTGTAATAAAGACAGCAAATCATTCTGCAGAGTTCGTGAGTACATCTCGGAGCATTCGTAGTCTTCGGATCGGATTATCTGCAAGGTTCAACATGTAAATTCGCCGAATTTGAGGGTTTGGATGGTTAGAGCATTTGCCAAAAAATGTTTGGTATTTATTCCGATAAACCTGTGTGACTTGGGCACTTGCAGATCATTGTGTAACGTATCATTGCTGACGTAGGAAGGAATTTGGGATGAAATTATTTGAATTACTACTTGCTGCTGCCCCCATAATTCGATTCCATATTTCCATGTCGCCGTCAAAAAAATACTGTAGAGCAGCAGCTTGTTGTAACGAATTTTTAGCTTTTCTCCCTAGGATACAATATAAGAACCGGAATGTAGTATCTAAATTTTTCCTAAGCTGCATTATTATGCGATGCCCATAATAATAACGCCAAGATACTTTACAGTATCAGTCTAACTGATTGCTGATTTATGTATATATATATATATATATATATATATATATATATATATATATAAATTATTGTTTTGTATCCATTAACATGCCGTGTACTGCAACATTAGCCTATGGCACCAGTAAATGGAGTTTAGATACCATGCATGATGTTGGGTAGTTTTAGGAATCGAAATAGGAGTAAATATATTCAGATACGAATCGCGTACTGCATTCAGAAATATTGTACATAACTATAAGAATTTCGATCGTGTAGAATTTAGTTTCATATATTTCCGATATTTCCGAAGTTATAACTAAAAACGATGTTTAATATTTTTCTGAAAATGAATTTTGAAATTTTCCTATGGAATCTTTTTTTTCGGAAATATATTTCGCGGATTAAAAAATATTTATGGAAGATTCGTTACCTAAATTCGAAACGATACTCGAGATATAAAACTTTAATTATATTTACCGACACATGCGCGGTAAAAATCAAATTTCTAAACTTACAACATTCGAACGGTTAATGCGATCGAGTTGAAATTTTCAAATTACATTCAGATCAGCATAAAATACGACATCGATATTATCAAAATTTTATGGGTTATCGCTATCTTCAAGGATTTTGGAAAGAGAGTTGGAAATGTATATTTGGGACCAGAATAAGTTGAACTTCTTGTAATCTACCAGAAATGGTTATTGGATAAGGAAACAGAACATATATTAAAGATAGGGGGGGGGTGATATGAATTATTTAGTATATAAGAATGAGAAATTTTTGCATGGCCAATGCGTAAACAGCATAGTATAACTTCTTCTTACCGGCTAGATCTTGATGAAGTAGTTTCCAGTGCTTGACCATATTGAACGCAATTCATTGGTAGTAGGACCTTCATTCCATATTCTCGATGTCTTAAGAGATTGATAAAAAGTAATTTTTCTCGAAATGACCATTTGCGAAATCCTGATTTATGTAGTTTGTCTAAAATTTTAAAGCGCTATACCAGATCGAAGTATTTGATACAATCAAATAAGATTGCTAATAAGTGACACTTATTCGTGAAGCAGTCGCACATTGGATTTTGAAGGTAAAGCATGATAGACCTATCAGAATGAAACCCACTTTGCTCATTTCAGATTAGATTATCATTCTTAAGTTTTCGAGAAAGTCTTACATTTATTATTCTTTCGAAAACTTTACACAAAACAGATGTTATTGGGCGATAGCTGTCTGATAATAATGGATCTTTGTTAGGTTCGAGCGGGGGCATAATAGTGGCATGTTTCCATCGTTATGGTATTTCTCCAGTGTATGAAATATTGTTGAATATGTTCTACTAGTGTGTATATGGTTTCATTTGGAGCATAATGTAAAAGATGAATGTGGAAATTATCTGATCCAACAGCTCTAGGTTTTGTATTATTTATGGATGATTTAAGTTCATGCATGGTTATTGGAAAATTGTAGCATTCCTGATCCAGGAAGAGACGATCAGATGACTCATAAGATTGGAGATATTGATGCTTTGAAATTATGTATTCAAATTGGCATCTGAGGATGAGTTAGCAAAATGATTATCGAGAATGTGGCTAATTGATGATTCATCTGTAAGGATACCATTGTTTGTTTTCAGGCTGGATGGTATGTGAAAATAATTTTTTGACTCGATTTATCTAATTCTTTACCGGACAAGTTTTACTGGAGTTGTTAGCAGTAATTATTAAAATAAATTTTTCAGGCTTTACTGGATGCATTTTTGTAGATGGTTTGATATCGTTGGATTAGCTTTTAAGTTCTTTAATGCTTTGCGTCTCTTTCTAATTGCAAAACGACATTCATCAGACTACTAAGGAACATATTTTAGATTGGTTTTGATGCATCTTGGTTTTTTGTTTTTGTTCCCCAATCCGCACTTATACGGTGGGGCAAATGTATTAAATAAATTGTGTTTATAAGGGTGCAGGAAACTAGTGTTCTTAATGGATAACTGTGTGTAAGTGTTGAGTAGCTGAAACAAAAGAACATTCAGTATAATACAAAATATAAATAGGAGTGTGTGGTAGTTTCCTACAATGTGTAACTTAAAAATAGGATGGAATAAGGGATGAGAAACATGGACCATCAAGAATGTGTGTAAAATGAATTTTGTGTAGTATATGTGTAAATATAAAAATGAATGTTGTACAAACAAAATATATATACACGTGCACATATATACATGCACATACAATTTAAGATAAAATATTGCTAAGATAAAGATCAAGCTAAAGAAAAATAAATAAAAGGTTACGTCTAAATATCATACAGAAGAAAAAAAAATTATATTATCAAAATTAAATTAATTATAAAACAAGGATGAAAACAAGACTGAATGAAATAACTCAAGGAGTGCAACTGCAAACAAAGTAAGCTAAACAAAGATATTCTTAAAAATACAGATAAACAGTCAATTACGAACATGTTAACTATTCAATAAGGAAAGTGTATTTAATTATAAAAAGTAAAATATATATATATATATATATAGGTACATATTATATATATACAAATTATAAGAGAAGCAATTGTAGCCAATGTTATTATTAATGTTGCATGCAACGGTATTACAAAATGGATGGAGGCAATGACCATGAGAAAAAAAAAGCGGATTCACGGTTAAATTAAAACATTAAAAACAGAACAAAAGGTTGCTAAAAATTTTACCTACCAGTTTTAAATTTTCTTAGCATAGACAACTCCATATATGACAGAAGATCGGCATGGTTATGTTTAGAAAATACAAGAGGTTGTCCTCTATGTATTTTAAATTTATTTCTAAGATCATCAAACAGGGGACAAACAAACATTAAATGTTCAATATCATCTACAATACCAAAGGAGTCCACGCTGGAACAGCAAAAGGTACACCGAGAACTGGAGGCAAGATGGAACCTATGCAGATATGAACCAAATTTACCGTGACCAGAGAGCACCTGAGCATTGTAAAAGTTAATATTAATATGTTTAAGTTTACAACGCTCCAAAACCTTTTTGGGGAAAACACAAAGGTTTTCCTTCCAGTCGAACAACTGTCCCACCTAGCTTGCCAAATATCAATAAGTGAGGAATGAATATATTTTTTTAGGATAGGAACACTAGGAAATGATTCCAAGATATGCGGATCAATATTAAGGAACTGGAAATTCTTGATACAAGCAACGTCTCTAACAACTCTAAATTCTGAGATGATAGAGGTGCCAATGACAAAAATATCCAGTGGCATGATATTGGATATAACATTAGCAGCAGAGGTGGGACAGGTTTGGTATAGACGTGAAATACTAAGAAGAAACTTCCTCTGGCACTTGATAAGAGAACATAAAACGTTTTTATTAATATAAACAAGAGAGCCATATGCATAAAGTGACTATATCAGCCCCTTATACAAAATGACCCTCTCCCTATATTTAAACCCAAAAGTATTAGGTTGCAATCTTTTGAGCTTAAAGAATATGGAGACGCATTTCCTGTGGATATACTCAATATGTGGAATAAAAGATAACTTGTGATCTAATATTAGACCAAGATATTTAAGACGATTTGTATGGTTAATTGGCTGACTTGAGATTAACTTTAAATTTTTAACAGAATGTACAATTATCTCAGGGGCAGCTCCTCCAGGGGGCTCAAGGGCGCGAGCCTCCCTGTGCGAAATGCATATTATTTAATGACTTGAAAAAAATCAGTATACGGAATAGAACTTTTAATTTTAAAATAATTTTTTTGCAAGAATCCATTTTAAAAAAGAATGCAAAATATGCGTTTTTTGCGCGGATTCCTTAAACGAACAGCTAAAACACCAGCTAACAATCGTCGGATTTTTTTAACTGTACTGGAACTACGCAATCGACTCGCGTCAACGTTGTCGATAGCTGATTTTACGGTCACGTGATAATAACAACCAATAATACAGTACGTGGGCTATTCAGAATTGAGCCCTCACACGGTATATAGAATACATGCGAAAAACCAAGAGAACCAAAGTTTCCCGAGTGTAACTTAAAGGCGTCTGGAGGCTCTAGATAAGTGAGCCCTCGACTATTTCACACGCGATTATAACCAGTTTTAACAATATATTTGCGTTGCGCATTGTTGTTTACTTATCGAAAAACACGTGTTTTCATTTGCCGTTTCTTTTTTTTTTATCCTTCTTTCTCTTCTTTAAATAATCCATTTTACAATAACGATTTTGTTACTTAACTGAATGCAAGTACTGCTTTCGCCGACACTTATTTTACAGTAATTTTTCAACGTGTAATATTTTTTATTTATCTAATTAAACGTTTAAATTTAATTATTGTTAAACGTTGATTTTTAAAACATAATGATGGATAATAAAATTAGTAATATTTTAAAAGGAAATTTTAAAATGCTTCCATTATCAGAAAAGGTTAGAATTAAGAAACTAGGGAGACCTACACCCATATTAAATTTGAATCAACAAAATAAAGTAGGTACACGTACTTTTATAAGACATTTTCCAAAAGAAGTTTACAACAAATTCAAATGGATATGCGGATGTGAGGTAATTAATCGCTTTTTCTGTTTTTCTTGTGTACTTTTTTTAAAGATGGAAGTGACATGACATGGGCACGATTAGGATTCAATGATCTAAAACATTTAAATCAAAGAGCAAAAAAGCACGAACTATCAGCTCGTCACATGGATTGTTGTATGGAACTAGGTTTAATGGGTTCTGTAAATATTGCGCTTAAATTAGATTCTGCTTATAGGTTAAACGTTATTAAACATAATGAAGAAGTTGCTAAAAATATATATATATTAAAAAGAATAATTAACTGCATGAAGTTTTGTGGTAAGTTAGAACTGGCTCTAAGAGGACACAATGAATCTGAAGATTCTCAAAATCTTGGTGTTTTCAGGGAATTAATTGACTTTTCAGCAGAATTAGATACAATTTTAAAAGAACATTTAAATACTGCCACTATTTCCAAAGGTACATCTAAAACAATACAAAATGATATCCTAGAAAGTATGCTGGAAGCGTGTCAAGAAGAGATTAAAAAAGAGGTTAAGGAAAATGAATTTTTAGCTATTCAGTGCGACGAAACCACAGATATATCGAATCAGTGCCAAATGGTAATAATACTAAGATATTTACATCATGAAAATATACATGAACGGTTTTGGAGTTTTTTAAGAATAACTGATAGGTCAGCTGATGGTTTGACGCAATGCATAGAAACTGAATTAGATAAATTAATTGGAGACTCGCCTTTCAAGCTAATTGCTCAAACTTACGATGGAGCAAATGTAATGAGCGGCTCTACAAATGGTGTGCAGGCAAAAATAAAACAAAAATATAAATACGCTCATTTTATTCATTGTCATGCGCACCAACTGAATTTAATTATGCAAAAAGCAACAAGCCATGATTCCAAAATTAGAATCTTTTTTTCAAATTTGTCCGCTATACCAAGTTTTTTTTCAAATTCGACTCATAGATGCGATGTACTACAAGAAATTGTAAATAGGAAATTACCTAGAACTGTCACTACACGTTGGAATTATAATACGCGTACAGTAAATACTGTTTTCGAAAATCGGGAAAAATTAATAGAATGTTTTGAAGAACTAGAAGAAAAATCTAACAAAAATATTTCTTGCAAGTAAGCATATAGTTTACGAAGAACCTTACAAGACCCAGATTTTATATTTTGGCTTACCTTATTCCATAAAATTATGCCACATGTAGATGTATTGTTTAATCAATTTCAGTCTAAAAATAAAGACAGCACCCAGCTTTTAAGAGATAAAGAAGACTTCGAAAAAATTGTATCCACTATTCGATACTGAAATGTAACGCAGTTCAAAATAACCGATAATGAAAATAAACGACGAAAAGTGGATCAAGAAAATAAAAATTCGGCTATTGCTAAAGAAGTATGCGACACCATAACTAAGTGAAAGACAGACTGTCTTATAGGGGCCACTTAGAAGCTGCATTATTAGTTTCCACTGATAATTTTTCAGATTATTCTAAACAGTTTCCCACATCAATTTTTGAATCCGTAATTAAATTTTATCCCATGTTGGAAAAAAATAAGTTAAAGACTGAACTCGAAGTAATTTATTCAAGATCAGATTTGCAAGGTATTGTTTAAATATGATGTCTTGGATATTTCAAAATGAATTATACGAAACATTCAGCGAAACAGTAAAACTGATCAAAATTATTCTGGTTACTCCAATGTCAACTGTCGAAGCAGAGCGATGTTTTTCCACTCTTAAAAGAATAAAGACGTTTTTGAGAAACTCAATGAGTGAAGATCGCCTTAATGGCTTAGCAATGATATCTGTAAATAAAAGTTATATATCAGAATTTGATGAAAAAGTCATTGAAAATTTTGTTTCAAAAAAAGATAGAAGCTTTTTATATAAAAATTAATTGTTTTAAAAACTGATTTTAGTTATCATATTTATCACTTTTTTCTTTTTTTATGCTTTGCTATTTATTTAATTCGCGTATATTTTTTCGGATTAAATATTCGTTATCGTCGTTATTTCTGCTCGACAGAGGATTTTAATACATTTCGTACTTTCGACTATTAATATAAGTCATTACGAGCAGTCGTCATTTTCAACTTTGCCTCTTTTGCCAAATGATCCTTTATTATCGTCCTTATACATCAGCATAAGCAATCTTTTAATTGTACACTATAAATATTATTCCTTCCTTGACTTTATGACTGTTTTTTCCACATTTTGTAAAATTTCATTAGTTATACAGTGCATTCAACAGATTATCATCTTTTTTTAATTAAATAGAACGTGAACGTATTAAACCAGTTCTATTTAATTTAAAACATGGACAAAAAAGCGAGGTAAGTTTATGTCATTACATTTTATAAATTATTATAGTTTTATATTAGAGCCTCCCAAATTAACTTGTCACGAGCCGGCACTGAATTATCTGATCACCAAAAACAATAAAATTGCACTTGGGTACAGAAAAAGACAAACCTAAATCACTAATTATATTTTCTAAGTCAAACAGAGATCATCTGCATAGGAAACCAGTTCAAATTCCTTACAAGTAAAGGACAAAAATTGCTCCAATTTAAGATGAACTCTGGAATACAAAATATTCCACAGTATCTTGGTTAAAAGTTTGCCATTAGACAATAGTGAAATGCATTGGAAATGAGTAAATTTGTAAATTCTTTGATGAAAAGAATTGTGTTATTAACAGTAATGACATTGAATGTTTCTAAGTAGGAGTGTGGGAATCAAAATCACCACAAAGGATAAAGGGTCAGGTAAGCTGTTTAAAACTGATGATAGCGAATCATTATCTAAATTTTCGCCTGGAGGAAAGTAGAGGTACAAATTGTAACAGAATCTACCAGGAATATAGTATCGAGCCGTATTTGTAAATGTATTTGTATTTGCTGAAAATGAAGGTTTGATTTTGCTGCAAGGATGACACCTCCTTTGCTATGTTGATTTATGTTAGGGTAATGGGCGATAGTATTATATCCAGATAGTAGACATTTTTGATCAGGTTTTAAATGTGATTCTTGTAGACGTTAATAGTGGCGAGTTAGATTTAAACTGGAAGGTCTTCAATGTGTGAGAGGAACTCGTTACAGTTCCATGAAATAATATTACTTAACATTTGATTTATTTTAAAAGTCGTTTTTTTTCTTTTATTTTAAATGGGGATGTTTGTACGGCTTACCCAATGTGATCCTGTGGGAGACTTTTTATATTTTAATCAAAGATGCTAATTTCTCTATAAATGTTATTACGTGAGGGAATAAATAGTTGTCGGTTTTCCGGATGGAGAAGGGACGATACATTCTAGGTAAAAGGTCGCGCCATTACGGCTCCACAGCGGAGCATTAAAAAAAAAAAACATAATCGGTATCGCAGATCGCCTGTTCAAAATGGGGAGGGTGAGCAGAAAAGACTTTCAGTCGCATACGGTAAAGACGGTCAGGTAACAGATGATGTCTATATTCTTTCTACCGATCAGGAAAATTCGTTCGCGATTAATCTTCTTAAAGAAATAGAACCACCGAAGTAAAATTTTGGAAAATATTATCTTAAATGGAAATCTCAAATTCGAAATCTCAAACTCGTTACAGTTCATCCATTCGCGCATGGTCAAACCTTGACTCGGTTATCTCTGTACCAACAAAACAGCGATTCATTACCATAATGACCTAGCTGGAAGCGATCATACACCAATTATCATTTATCACAAACATTTTCAATTTCAAGCTGGGGCTGGAGTATAAAACTCTTACCAAAAAAAAATAAATCACAGCCTCGGCTTAGAAACATTCGACATCATTGCTATTAATAAACACAATTAAACTACACCATTAGATGGCGCGTCTTTAGAAATATAATTTAAGAAATAGAATAAAAGCGCCAGTGAATACCGTCGAATTAATACGAATTATTATTTTTTTCTTTAATCGGGGATGCCTTTTCGGTTTAGCCAACGTGATACTACTGTGGGAGACAGTTTATATTTTAATCGAAACTTTTCTAGAAATTTTGCTATATGAGGTAATAATTTTAGATTATCCAAATGGTGAAGGTCGGATACATTACAAGGAGGTGTAATATACGAGAAACGTATTAAAAGCTAATGCGACACTATAGCAGAGCGTTCGAAAAAGAAACATTATATCGAGATTGCGGATTGCCTGTTCGGAATGAAGGGATAGAAGGCAGTTTTTCTAAGTTGTATATGATTAATCCTCTTAAAGAAATTGAACTATCGAAGTTTAAGGAGAGAACAGCTGATCGTAATTGCCGACAGAGGTGATCTACACATCAGTTCTCAATGATCCTCATGTTCTATCTAAAGAGAGTATTAGGACATTAGTTGACGCGTTTTTAGCTAACGAATCAGCAAATTAATTATTCGAATTATGACCCGACACCTAGAAAAAAGGAAAACAAATAGAGGATAATTGAAAAATAATTATTGCGTACATTCCAGTCGGAATTTTAATCGTTTAACAAAATATAAACGTGCGCTTAGAAGGTTATCCTCTCAATAATAATAATAATAAAAATAATAATCATAGGATATGGATAAACCGGTGTTCTCCTTTAAATGGAAATATAGTATCGTCGCAAATCATCTGCGTACGAAGACAAAATTCTCGAACGTTTATATTTTAATAAATCGATCGAAGACGAATTAATAAAAGTAAGACAAGGTTATACGTTATCGAGGCGAGACGATCCACTTTGTAACAGGTTCGTACAACTATCACTTCGTGAAAAAAATTAAATTAAATTATAAAATAAATTTTATTAAATTAACGCGATGTGTAAACGATCGTAATTAGGCGAGTAAATAAATATTTGACAGTTTAAACCGGATAGTAAAAAAAAGAACGAAAAAAAACGATAAAACATCATTTTCGCGAATGTATCAGCAACAAGACGATTCGATTGCGAAACAGAAATCGTTTAAAAAACAAATGAATTCAAGCTGCCGTCTAAATCAAACGTTAAATTAACATTTAACAAATCGACGCTACATACCTTGCTTTTGTGAGTTGTACAAATTATATATATACATACATATATATATATATATATATCTCCCTCGGCGGGTTAAGGTCGCCGTAAAAACCTAAAATAAATGTTACTCCTCAGTAACAAACGGTTGCCTTGCGGAATACTTCACAACAATTACACGCATATGAAGTCGTCAACGAATTTGAATATCTAGGTGTCCGGATCGACAATAAAGAAGGCTCAAGCAAAGAAATAAAGAGACGATCTGCGATGAGTCTAAATGCTATGAATAAGTTGCAACGTATCTGTCGGGATGGAAATATCAATTATTCTACAAAAATACAACTTGTTCGTTCCCTGGTGTTCTCCATCTTTACCTATGGTTCCGAATAAACTCCACGGAAATATATTGATGCATTTGAAATGAAATGCTGGCGCATAATACTGGGTATAAAATGGCACGATAAACAAACGAACGTCTCGATCATTAAGCGTGTTAATATAGATAAACGATTGTCACAAGACATACGCGATAAAATGCACAAATTTTTCGATCATATAATGCGTGCACGAGACTTAGACCAGGACAGTCACACTAGGAAGAATGAACGGACATAGAAGAAAAGGTCGGCCAATGACCCGATGGACGAAACAAATATGCCGACGTGTTAAACTGTCAATACCAAATTTGGTACACTCGGCAGATGATCGACAACTGTGGAGGAATTTGATTGCTACATAATGGTCACGACGGTCAATTATGATCAATATACGACTGTGCATCTCCTTTAAAGGAGGTTGCACATCAAGGACGTTGGTCTTTTCATGTTGAATCCAGTGTTTAATGTTACATATTCTAATCTTTTCCTTCCTCTTGTTATTTTTCCAAGCATCTTCCCTTTTACTGCCAATATAAACAACCCCTCTCCCCGAAGTTTATGACCAATATATATTTCAATTTCCTTTTCGTGATGTCTTGTACTATCGGGGGTACTATGTACCTCCTGGGATCCGAAGCTCTAACCGGAACGGTGCGCGTCCACGGGTGGTAATGACCAGTAGATATCGTGGCCAGTTGCGAATAACCAATAAGCAGTCGCGAACCAAGAGCGGCTATTGGCGGAAAGTCTCTAGCAGACGATTTCGGTAGTGACGGGTAGTAGACACGAGGATGCAGATGGTCAGCTTAAGGAACTGGCTATTCAAAATATGATAAATCCTATGACTTTCTCTCTCTCGGTAGGTTTAGGTCGCCGTAAAAACCTTAAGTCGTTACCTCCTCAATAACAACTCGCTGCCTTGCGGTCAGAGTTTTTTTTTACTCAAAGGCTAAGGGAGACTACTCTGACAAAAAACAAATTCCACTGCCTTGTGGAAATGGTTTTTACCCAGAGTAAACGCAAACCGCGTGCTCCACATTTAGTGTACAAATGAGATATTCAGTTTATATAACGAAACGAAACTCGCGTTTTGCGTGAAACGTTATTTTCGGCGTGAATCGATCACGGCAGTGCAAAGAGAGTTCCGAAAAGAATTGAAAGTTGCACAATTTTTTTTATTGGTGATACCCGACAGGTCCACGGGGAACTGGAATAGCTGAAAATTCGGATTTCTGAAGAAATTTTGAAAATTTAGCGACGAATGCTCGAGAAAATCTTCGAAAACGTTGTAAAGACTGAATGAATGTATTGTTACAAATAGCGCTCAACTGAACGACATTTTGTTCCACAAATGATTTTCAGCTAACCTCTCGTTTTTTTATTTTTAAATAAATATTCAAAAAATTTTGTCCACTAGTTTTTGAGTTATTCAAAAAACAACAGAACCGTCCGTCTTCTCTTATACACAATCTTCTGAGCTATATCGGAAAGTACTTTAACGGTCCGGTTTAAATTTTATACACGCCCGTAATTTATTCGGTATTTCAAAATTGGCCCGTATGGAAATTACGAATTATGAAATTTTAAGCCTATAAAATTTTAGAAATTTCAATTTTTCCTTCCTTTTTTTCACCTTGATATTTAACTAAATATACGTTGAAAATTTCTGCTCGATCGCGTAAATCGTTCAAACGTTATCAGCTTAGAAATTGTGTTTTTACACGCGTAAGTGGTAAATATAATTAAAATTTTATATTTGGGGGAACCGTTTCGATATAAGGTATCGGGGGATCTATATTTTTTTATATACGAAAGAATTATTTTAAGGAAAAAGACAGATCGAAAAATTTCCAAAAAAAACCTAAGGGTGTTAATCTGGGTCCGATATTTGTCAAAACTGAAAATTATGATTATAACTCCGGAAATTGACGACATAAAATTGTACACGATTAAAGTAGTTATGTACGTAACTCTGTTTTTAATAATGAGCGATTTTTATCTAAATATATATATATATGTATATATATATATGTATATATATATATATATATATATATATATATATATATATATATATATATATATATATGTACATATATATATAAGAATTAAAAAATCAATTGAAAAATTAGTTAAACCACTAACATTTATTTCCTTGTTAAAAACACAAAGCTTTTCGACATTTACGCCATTATCAAGTGATAACAAAAATCTTTAAAAAAATCATAATTTTACAACTATAAATTTAAAAATAATATCCGATGGTAACGGTGAAACTATATTCCATAAAATGCTATTCTTCTTGTCTGTTCTGTTATTAATTTATTTTTTGAATTGTTGAAATTGAATGCATTAACATCAATATATTTGTTTACTTGATTTTGTTTTTTTGTTTATTTTTTCCGATATTTGTTTTCTGGATTCTGCAAAAGTTGTATACTGATGGAAGTTTAAATTTTCCAAAAAATATAAAATATAAAAATATACAAACAAAATTTTTTTTCAATTGATTTTTTATTAAAAAATCACTACTTTCCACATTATAAAAAATTAATATACAAGAATTGTTCGTTTAATAGTATAAGATACAAATCTCTGTATCTATTCCGGTATAACGGTCTCGTCTGACAAATGCAATATTTTTTTGTACCCCCGCTGCTTGCGTTCTACTGCGGCGTAAGATTTTTGTCTAGTTAGATCAAGGTTGAAGCCGGTTCGCTGCTAATAAATTCAAATCTATTATAATCGGATATGCTTCGAACGTATTCTAGCTACAAATGACGGTTACTTATAAATTATCACAAATTGAAAATTTGAACGCGATAAAAAACTTTATTAATTCTTTAATTCGTTTCAAAACTTTTTTTATAATAAAAGAATATATATATAAAAATACTTTTTTTGTGTGTGTGTTTTTTAATTTTGGAAGATGAATAGATAATTTCGTTTTTAAAATTACCGGAGATGTTTTAGTTAAAATGTCGGAATGGAGTTTGTCGCGTAATATTTAACACCAGTCTCGTTTATTTAGCGGCCTAATTAGCGAAATAATTTTATTCGTTCTTAATTACCGCGCCCGTTATTATAGTTATATTTCTTAATTAGCGTCGTTATATTACTAAACTATAAAGTACGCGCTATTAGATATTACACGTTAATTCCGGATGTTTGTTCTGTAAAACATTATTTTTCACTATCTACGTCTCCTACCATCTAAATCTTAGCTTAAGCTCTTTACCAGTATGCGTCGGTGAACAGTATGTTATAATATGTAATATATATGTTTGTGCGTCTGTGTGAACACACCTATTTTACGTAAGAACAATTTAACTCTATTACGGATGGATGTTCTGCGGTAAAATATAAATATTTTTCAAACCTCCATGAATGTTAAGAGAAGTAAAAAGAAAAAACGGACGAGAATTTCCTGAATTTCGAGTCCTGTTCTTCTTCGAGTACTTTGTTCTAAGCGCGTAACTTGCGCTGCGCTAGTTATTACAAAATATATATATATACATATATATATATATATATATATATATATATATATAAAAGTTCAGTCGTGGATGTGTATTTGTGTACGTGAATCTGTGGTTTCAATTAATACGTTGAATCGGTTGAAAGACATTTGTATATTGGTACTAATTGCGAGAATTCGCTGTTATCTTTTTTGAGGTGAAAACAAAAAAAAAAACACAAAACGTGGAAGTTGAAAATTCTTAGCGAGTTGTGAAAGTATATATATATATATGTATTTTTTTCGAAATTTAAAGCGGTAATGGTCCAAAATGACGCATTTTACTAATTACTTTTTAAACGACTTTGAAAGCGTAAAATGATGCATAATTGAAAATGGTAAACATAATTAATACAAGAGTTATACGTGGACCAAATAGCGCCGAGATAAAATGGAGATAGAAATTATCTAAACCAACAGAAATTTCCAAAGGAGCCCGTCGAGGATGTCTTTAACCATCATCGGCTGCGCTGTTCGATAGAATTCGTAGTAACGATTAGAAGAAATTCGATAAGATAGGAGGACGATGTATGAAAAATTATAAAATTCGTAAACGACCGAGTATTCATCGCGGACAACGAGAACGAATTCTTAAGAAATGTGATACGAAAAATTCGATAGCATAACTGCCAAATATGGAATGCAAGTAAATATTTTAAAAAAAAGTAATAATAGTTTAGCAAGACGCCTGAAAAAATGAATATATCAATCAATGTGTAAAGTCGATTCGTTCAAATATTTGCCACATATAATAAGAGAAATATATCGTAGCGATTGGATAAAGAGGAGTTTCAAATAGAAAAAGACACGTAATAACGTGACGCTGTCTATAAGATTACGAAAACGCTTTGTCGTATGTACGGGCAATTGCACTGTACACATGTAAGAAAAAATTACCGGTAATTCTAAGCGAATAAATTTTAAACGGAGTACCCAGAGAAAAGGACACTATTGAAAACGATCAGAAAAACCAAAATGAATAGGTCGTGGCTTAAGACACGATGTAGCCTATTGGAAAACATTATAAAATACTCGTATGTAGGCCGAACGGAAGACCGAGACAGACACTGATGGATAGAATCAAGAAAGGAATATAAAGGGATACACAGAACTGAAAAGGCCAATAGCAGAACGGGAAAAATGAAGGATTTAGATGATAGAGGCTAACCAGTCTAAGGACTGATACACCGATTGATATAAAATTGAACTGTATCATTTTAATATTGTTCACGATAGTGATTATATATACCTATATATATATATATATATATCCCCCCGGTGGTACTTTGTACTTTCAGGAAACCGGAGCTCAAACCGGTATGGGTCGCGTCCACAGGTGGCGGATAGTGGAACGGCCTACAGATATGTAGGTTAGCTGCGAATAAGACATTAGTCAAATAAGCAGTCGCGGACCAAGAGCGGCTACTGATGGAAATCCTCACGCAGGCGATTCCAGTAGTGACAGGACAATGTGAATGAGGATGTAGAGAGACAGGTTGGGGAACTGTTTATCAAAACTCTAGATGAGTCCAACGACTCCTCACCTTTACCAGTTGAGGCTGCCATAAATGAAAAAATGTATGTATATGTGCGCCTATATATTTTTTATTTACATATACACGTATACTTTAATGTATAATAAAATTATAAAATTGAAGTAACCTGCTGAATAGTTTATTTATTGTTACTGGTACTGATTATATATATATATATATATATATATATATATATATATACATATACATATATATATATATATATGTATATGTATATAACATTGACGTCAGTTTTCGAAGATGCTTCTACAGCGCAAGAAAATGGTTTACAGACGAAAATACAAACGTAAAACCACAGATAAAACAGGAAAGCTCTTACCTATGGATGGAATATTACAAAGAGCCGCTAAACAACGCATCGAAATATGTATTATAATAACGTAATACATAAACGAAAGGAAAAAAGAGAGATAAACTGAAATCCAGATAATCGAACGGCAATAGAGGAAGTGTGAAAAGCGATAAAGTGTTTAGAGAGCAGTTTAGAACTTGATAGAATTTCGGCTAATGTATTCATTGGTTATTTACCAACACCCGTCAAAGCTGAAATAATTTATATATGAAACTATTCAAATGGAACTCTCTAATTTAACGAGCATTACAGTAATCTTAATTCGCCGTATATACATATATATACTACGGGTAAACGGTGTTTCTACTTCGTTACTATTTAAATTACACAATATATATATATATATATATATATATATATATATATATATATATATATATATATATATATATATATATATTGCTAGTTTATAGAAAATAATAACTAATAAAACCGTGCCCAGTAAGAATTAGGGGACGTATAATAGTTCGCGTTAAATTTTTATCATTAAAAATCGTCATGTTCGAGAAAAAAAACCATTCAATTAACGAAGTCGCCTGTTTATCTTGTCTAAATTTAAATTCTGTAAAAAACAAATGGTTAATCAACAATGAGCGCTCATAATTTTTGCAGGATGTGCAGCAAAGGATCGATTTTAAAGCATGCCGTTTCAAAACATTACTTAGTTCTTTAACTTTCTCCCTAATAACGCGGGAATATTTAAAATCCCGGCTTGCAGAGTCGTTTGGGGTGCAAGCTCTTTCCAATGTCTGATTAAAATATTCAACACTTACCTCTAGTATTACTGGGGAGTGATCTGATGAAGAGTCGAAAGATGTTTCTTCATTTGTATATAATTAGCTATTTGCTAATAATAAAGAAGTCGAGCAGGTTCGGGATTTTATTTCTATCTGAGAGCCAGTGTGTAGGTTGACCACTAGATGGTACATTAAATTTGAATTTTGAAATACGCTGATATAATTCCCGTGCTTTAAGAGTTACTAGCCTCCACGCAAAAAATATACGTTTGACATTATAATCCCCGCTTACAATAAATCTATTTCCTAACGAGCTGAAGAAATCGTTAGATTTTGTGTCTGGGCTGGCAATAGATTGATGAGATAGGATTTTTCCAGATTAAATTAATCGAAATCGCCTAAACACTTGAATTCACGATGTTTCAAATGACTACGTACTAAAATTACAGTTCCTCCACGAGGCTTACCGCTTGGATGATCAGCTCGATAAAAATTAAATCCGTTTAATGTGTAATAATTTTTTGTGACGAACTGTGTGTCTGAGAAGAACACTGTGCCTAATTTTTGACTATGGAAAAACATCTCCAGCTTGGATTGACGATTTACCAACCCGTTAATATTCCAAGTAGCTATTCGTATAGAACTCATTTTGAACTAATTAAGTTTTGCGTCATAGCTGCGAGTACATCCATCAGCCTACTGAAAATCATCTGGATGCGATTAAAATATGTGGTAAAGATGCTTTCCAGTCGCATAAATGACTGATGTAACGCTGATAGAGGATCGCATTCGGGATTGTATTCGCCACTACATTCACTATTTTCGATAACATTAGTACGATTATAAATTTGTTTAAAATTTTCTCTTTTCTTACTGCTCGCTTCTTTGCATAAGATATGCCAGAATGAATAAAGCTACGCGTTTGTTGCGCTACCGGAGTGGCCACTCGCCACTTTTCTAGTGTTATCTAGTTAATGATAAATACCTTATCAGTTCTAGATTTGAAGCAAAGAAAAAAAAATGAACAGAAATATTAACAGATAAGACAAATTGAAGCGAAAAAAAGCTGAACGAATTAGCGCGATGAAACATAGTAATGAGAAAGAACGAAAATTACAGACGAAGATATTTTACGCGCGGTCCACGGTTGGCAAATTCGAAGATAAATTTAAAAAAAGGGATACCGTTTCGATTTAAGGTAACCGATATTCAGGAAATATTTCTTAATCTACGAAAGAATTATTTAGAAGAAAAAAATCAGATCGAAAAATTCCAAAATTCATTTAAAAGAAAAAATTTGGTAGTCTCCTTCTGATATTTTTGTCAAAATTGAAATTTTTGCGTTATAACCCGCGGAAATTTACGAAACGAAATTCTACGCGATTAAAATAGTTACGTGTATAATGTTTTTTTTTTTTTAACGGTATGCGATTCTCGTTTAAATATATTTTTCCGAGAAAAACGATTTTTCACAACAAAAAAAAAATGGAAAATTGGTCTTATAATATCCGTAATCGAAATAGTTTCAGCGAGGTAGAATCGAAGCCTATCGGAGACCGCGTGTCGTATTGTCGGTCGGGTTGTAAAAAACGATGGAATGTGCCACCCCTTCAACAGAAATGTTTCTTCGTATTGCTTAAGAGAATTCGTGAAACTGGAAAACGCCCCATTTTTTAATTAACTTCTTATTGTCACTGGTGCGTGTGTCAGTTTGTACGTTTGACTACTGGAAGTAGCGTTTTATCGTTGTGTCCCATCCAAGCCACTATTATTTTTCAACTTTACGTTCTTTTCCGATGAGTTATAATAATAATAATAATTCACTTTCGCCTAATTTTTATCTTTATACAACTTTCCTATTCCACGTCGACGCTATCTTACTCTTATCTCGTCTTATTCGATAGTACGTATTCCCTAGGAGATTTACCGGAGGAAAATTGAACTAAAATTAAATTTCCATTTTTTCGGCTATATTTTCATCGCCCACGGAGAAACAAGTATTAGACGAAAACAATAATTATCCATAAAATATATATATATATATTTCTAAATGTGTATTACAATCTTAAACTAATTTTTAAAAATAATCAATACATATGACTAATAA
This sequence comes from Coronaproctus castanopsis, assembly GCA_032883995.1. NCBI lineage: Eukaryota > Metazoa > Arthropoda > Insecta > Hemiptera > Monophlebidae > Coronaproctus > Coronaproctus castanopsis. The sequence continues at coordinate 138,494,882 of CM065052.1, forward strand.
AATTAAACATGTATATAGAATATTAGTTCGTTAACTAACTTCGGATTCAAATCTGCATGTAGATTCTCGTTTCGCTGCTATCAAATTCCATCGCTAATTGCGAGAATAACTTTATTCCGACTATATCTAGGCTTTGCGCAACCCCCAAATTTCGATTTCATACATCCAGATAGGTTTTGATGAAGAGATCGCACGTGATGAATTTATTCCTAACAGCCACCACATTTTACGAATTTTAAGTCGGATTTGTTCCGCTTTCTGCTTCGTGCGATGTTTCCATGTTAAATGGACATCGAGATGCGATCGTATTTAGTTAAATTCGCGAGATCTGCTGGTTGTTGATTTTAACACTATACTGCGGTTTAACTGTTTTTTTTAGTGGGTAATTAACGCGAACGGATTTACGCTCGTTGAGTTTTATTCTCTATTTCTTCGTCCACCTTGAAACTTTGTCTAAAACGTTTTGCAGGTTCATTCGCTTCTACTTGTGAATTACTCACAGTCAACATTGCAGTATCATCAACAAATATCGATGTGGTGGTGTCATCCGTTAATTGAAGATAAGCTTTATACGAAAGTTACACGATATTGCGGTACTCCAGCTGATATAGGATAAACAGTTGACTTCGCTTCTTCGTATACAACTGTGAGTTGAAATTCTTCTCATATTTTATCTATGCCCGATGCTTTCTTACTATTCATATTGTCGATTTATTGTGATAAATAATTCTCGTGTTGGTTAAAATATCTACACGAAAAACGATTTATTTTTAATTCTCTTTATTGAATGTTGATTGTTAATTCTGTTGAATAGAGTTTTTTCCATTGGATTGCTTGAATTCCCGGTGGACAGTAACCAGCACAGATATTGAGTTCGATATAGTTATAGAGTTATGTACCTTTGAAGTATTACAATATTATATTGATTTAGTTATTGTTTAATGCCATCCTTAATGAGTATAGCCGAGCCAGTATGAGCCTTGCTACTTGGATGGATTCAATTAATCCTAAAATAGCTAGGACTGATAAAGTCGGTTTTTGATATTAACACAATATAAACTCTTTTACGTTTAATAAAGATTTTTAATTCACCTCGTCGAGAATGTAAGCCATTGTCGTTCCAAGTAACAATAATTAAAACTCAGTCATTTCTTGTTTTTGGGCTTTGTACTCGTCGAGTTATTTACTTGCCAATCGATTGATCATTTTATTCATTTTGTTGAGGTCAATTACATCAACAATTATAGGTTCCCTCGGCGGTATAATATATATATATATATATAATTCTACTCTTATTCGTTTTTTAAAATAATTCACTATTTTCAACCAAAAGAGAAAAAACCTGTTTATCTACGACTTGCATATCACATTTTTGGCTGTATGGAATTCCGTTGTTCCGGTATAGTAATTGCAAAATTATCATAAATCGAAAAACTCACGCGCACACACACACACACACACACACACATTGTGTAATAGCCTAGAAACAGTAAAAATCAATTCGAATGGAGCATTTGGCGCAAAAAATTTAATGTCGATGATTAAAAATTGGCGTAACTGAAGCTCTTTAGTTTCTATACATCTAAATGCAAGCACTAATGATATAAAATTAAAAACAACCCAAATCAATAAAACCGTAATTATCATGCTATAACTAGTTTGTAAAACCAAAAGTACAGTTTGGTTTTCGTCCTGGCCATTCTAATATTGTTCACTACCTACTACCTTAACGATTAACGATGTAAGTGTAGAATGGTCAGACGAACGCGTCAATTAAAACACATCGAGCAATTTGTACCATTTATCGCTTGTTTTAGACCAGTATTAACGTATGCCTGTCCAGTGTTGAGTTCCATTAGTAAGTCTAGCTACAAGAGGCTTCAGTTGGTTCACAATAGATGCATTATTAGATGTATACTCAATACTCCCATATGTAGTAATATAATTACACGAACAATTGAAACTACCTTTGTTAAAAGATCATGTATTAAAAATGTCTACTACCTTTTTTTAAACAATGTGTTACGCATGATAATGACCTAATTAATACTATAAGTATAAGCATCGCAGACTCAGGCATAATTTACTATAGCTTGTTAAATAATTATCGATAACATTCTTTTTTAAATATTATGTACGTTTTGATTTGTTTTTTAATTTATCGCTATTTTTGTCGGTCAGCATTGTATATTTTTATCGCAATTTTTTTTTTTTCCTGCATTTTGTATATATATATATATATTAAACATCCATTGTTAAAAATTAAGTTTCTCCTGTTATGTTTAACTGCGGTAAGCACAGTCATAATTATTGTTTTCTTTTTGTAATGCTTAATAATGTGAAAATATATGTTTCTTCTTCATATATATATATACCTCACATTCTCCCGTCTAATAGCTTAATGTTATTTTTTAAGAAAGTACAGCACTAAGTCAGCTCATTACAGGCGTTTTTTGTTAGTAATTTCTATATTTTTTGTTAGTTAACACTTTAAAAATGTACCATCATCATTTATCCACTCGCTATAGGAGTAAGGAATACCGTTCAGAAGTCGAAAAACTTTGAATTCCGAAGGTTCTGATCAGCCGAATTTTTGCCGCAACACATTCCTTCTTTCATGTGTCATATATGAAGATATCAGTATTGCCGTTGTTCAATCTCGCCAATTAAGACAGACGATTCTGTTCCTCGAACATTTCTATTGGCACTCCGCGGTAGTAACTTGTACAAGCTTTTATCTTCTTCCGTTCCTTCGAATTTTATTCGCATCCTTTCGCTACTTTTTACGCGATGTCGTTGCATCCGCATTACCGTCCGCAGTTGCGATTTTTTTCAGAAGGAGTATCCTATCATTATCAATTTCGATTATACGTTCGGACTAACTTCATAAACACTTTCTATCGATCAACGTCTTGTAAAATATTTCGTTTCGAACTTGTAATATTCCACGCAATACCGGCTGATGGAATATTTTTAACGATCGAACGTTATACTTACAAAACGCACGTTTCTCATCCGTAAATCAAAGTCGGCAGCGATACCATAGATTAGTAAATTACCAGTTTTCAATAGCCGGTACAGTTTTCTTGACTTATTATTTCAGGCTTAATTCTTTTCAAGTTTTAAAGAAACACAATATTCCGAAGACGCTTTACGCGATCGTTAAGAATTATATCGACAATAAAGAAAGTTCATAAGTTGATTAGGGGATACATTTATATATACATATATATATAAATATATTTTATACATCACGCGGACAATTTGAGAAGCATTCTTACACCTGACGGCTTTAAGCTATACGTCGAGAAAATCTACACGCAAAGCACGCATGTTCTTTGTGTCTATAACGGTCAATCATTCCGTTTCGGTTAAATACTTTAGTAGTTCTATCCGACGTGTTCTTATCATCCGTCTCTATTATTGTGCATCTTTCTCTGTCTATTTAGCGGTTTATCTCATCGCGTGACTTGTAACGACATGCTAGATCCGGCACGCGTTCTGTCATCCAAAACTCAATTACCAAACCCTACTTTCAATTTTCGAAAATTGTAAATAACGCCTCTTCTAAGTTAGCGTCGTTAATTCGTTTAATTTATATAAACATTTTAAAAAAATAACAATTTTAAATTCGATCTTCGAAATTAAAGAATGTGTTCGCTTCAAGAATACCATAATACTATTCGTATTATCTATGTACACGCCCCCTTTTTTATATACTTTTAATCGAGTTGTTTTTAAAAATACCACATTACCCAATTAGAAGTTTAGCAATAAGAACTTCCAAATTTCATTAGCAGCCTGGGGTCATGCGAATAGTATTAGAGAGATTATTTACGCTGACCCATTGGTTCCATTTAATTAGTAATTATACATATATATATATATATATATATTTCTTTATGGAAAATCACAAAGCTTTTCGGCTGATAAGACATTATCGAGCGAATATAAAAAAAATAATAATATTTAAAAATATACACAATTTTAAAAAATCTAAAATGCGAAACAATATCGCTTTAGATATTTAAAAAATTATCAAAGTGATGAAACAGTATTTGTAAAATAATCTGATAGTGAATGCGGGGTGATGTTGATTGTGTTGTTTACTACATCCAATATCAAACAATTCAGCTGAAAAACTTTGTGTGATTTTTCAATGAAAAAAAAAAAGTTTATTGATTCTAACTCGTTTTTTATTGTTTATTTTTTTTTTAAATCACTACGTTCCAAACTTTTCAAATGAATTTAATATAGCATCCGGTATGTTTCTTTTTTAACCTCTTCAATCCTGAAAAATTTTTATCTTCGAACTTGTATGAAAATTAATTTTTTATCAAATTTATTGCCCTTTTGTCTCCATATACATATATTATTTTAGTTATTTTGCATATCCTCGTATGTGACTAACTGACGACTATTTGACAGTGTAACATACATTCCTATTTATAATACAGCATCTATTTTGTAGGTATGCTAAGTAAAATTCGTTAAACATTCTACAGGTGATGAAAGAAGTTAAACTGTACTAATCTTTTAATAACGTAATATTACTGTGAATGAAATAAAATTACAGAAATAAATCCGAAAAAGAACTTAAAAATTAAGTTTACAATTTTTAAAAATAAACACGAAAATAATGTTACAATATACCTGTTTACATTGTCTGAATCTCGTGAAAAAGAACAAAAGGAATCCTTGTGTTGTGCAACACAGGAACACATTTCATTTAATGCACCGAGTTCTCGATTTTCCATTACATCCTTCACTACGACATCTATTTGTCTTTTTGTTCGCCACTACTTCGAGTAGGTGCTTAGGCCTTTTCTTCGAAAAGCTATACTAGGTACACCAGTAGACATGCCAGGACGCTGTTCTCCTTCTGCATCTGCCGACTTAACTTGAACAAGTTCTTGTCATCGCAGAAAGATCGGCAATCCATGAATAATTGCAAATACTTACCTGGTGTCTAATCTTTTCTTATTTCTGGGCTTGTGTGTGTGTGGTTCCTCAATTATCTCTCGTTGCCGCGTGCGTTTGTTACAAAAATGTCGTACTTTTTCCACTTTGTTGACAAAGATTTCATATTCATGGCAACAGTTTGTTTTCCTTTCGTCTTTCTCGGATTCTTCTACACCATTGTAGATATCACCATCAGCAGCAGCTTCTCGAGTTGCATCATCATCGTTATCTGATATTTCAATATCAGATGTTGGATTTTCAAGCATTTTCATAATATCATCGTCACTTAATTTATCCATAGTTTAAAATTTAGGCGACAAAAATTTTACTAATAAATAATAACGCACACATGCATTAAATTCTCCATTCTTTTTCTTCTTCTTCGCTCGTATTACGTCTCATCGATTTGATGTAGGCCTCCATTAATGTTTTCCATTTTCCTCTATCTTGAGTTTTCCGAAACCACTGTTTTCCCGTGGTTCTAACAATGTCATCGGTCCATCGTCTGTTTGGACGTCCTTTATTTCTTCTCCCGTTGCATACTTCCAGTTCTTTTGTCCACCTTTCATCAGGTTGTCTTCCAATATGTCCGGCCCATGACCACTTGTTCATCGCTATCCTTTTAATCTTCGAACATCGTTTGTCTTCTAATAGTTTCAGATTTTGCTTTATCTTGAAGTCCCTAATACTTAACAATGCGCGTTCCATTCTTCTTTCTGTTTTCCTCATGCCTTCCATTACTTCTTTTGTGAGTGTCCATGTTTCTGTAGCGTATGACATTACTGGTATTACACATTGATTAAATAATTTTGCTCTAGTTTCTTTACTAATTCTATTTTTGAATATGTGTTTTATTTTATAATAAGCCATCCGTCCATTTGTTATTTTTCTAGCTATGTCGGGACTTGTTTGTTCTTTTATCGTTGTGAAAACTTTGCCCAAATATACAAATTTGTCTACTTCTTCTATATCGCCTATATGTAATTTTATTTTATCAGTCAATCGCCGAGTTTCGATATTTTCATCATATTTCATGTATTTAGTTTTTTTTAGGTATTTATCTTTAATCCTACCGGTTTTACTGCCATCTCAAATTCCTGTAACATGTCTTGTAGTTTGTTCTTATCTTGTTATAATTACTATATTGTCTGCAAAACGTAAATGGCATAGATATTTTCTATTGATATTTATACCCTTTCTATTCCAATTTAATGATTTCAATGCACAATCCAACACTGCTGTAAACAGTTTCAGGGATATAGTGTCTCCCTGTCTTACACCTTTTAGTACTGCAAATTATTTTTTCATATAAGCTGACGCTAGCTGTAGCAGAGTTGTGTATATTAACTAAAAGATTAATATACGCCTTTGCCGATTTTGTTCAGTGCTTCCACTATAGAATGTATGTATACTGAGTCGAACGCTTTCTCAAAGTCTACAAATCCTACGTACAAAGACAGGTTGTATTCTTTACATTTCTGGATTAATAGTGTAAGCGTTTGAATCTAATGTGTTATATTTGCGTCTGAATCTCGCTTGTTCGACTGGTTGTTGTTCATCTAGTGTTTTTACCAACCTATTCGTTATTATCCTTGTAAACAACTTCTATACGACTGATAATTGGTCTATAATTTTTAGATCTTTTTTATCTAATAAGGCTATTATTGCATTGTTCCATGACGTTGGTATTTTTTTTTCCTGTATACAACGATTGAACATATACGTCAGCTGTTTGATCTACCACCATATTTCAACATTTCGGGTATTACTTCATCGTCTCCTGGTGTTTATTTCATTTGCTTTATTGTAAATATTGTTTCACTTTCTACTATTTCTGGTAAATCATTTGTACTGACCGAACACGGTGTAGTAGAGCAGTGATCTGTACGAGTGTTTATATTGTCCGTATACAACGTTTTATAAAATCTGTATACAGTTCGAATCGTCTCTGTCAGTTATTTCTTGCTGGGATTGTCACTCCGACGAAAGGGAGAAACCGAGTTTTTTTGTCTTTGAACAGATCTCGTTGTTCAGTAAGGAAATACCAGAATGAAACTAGTTTTACTGCATTCTGCTAACTTGTCCACGTACGTTGACAACGGATCGAGTTGATTCAAAAAAGGAGATAATGCACATGGTTCGGATTGACAAGGTTAATCATCTCCTAGTCTAGCTATTATCAAAAATTAATCGAATCGCTGTGTACGAGTTTAAGCATATTTATTTGACTTCACAGCGCGTGTGGATATGTTTGTTGCGTATTGCATTAGTAAACAGTTCGCAGAACTTTATTTCGCGTTAGTTTTTCTAATAGAACCACGTTACAGCACCTCACATACAGATAGATTTTATTCCGGCGCCGTACGATAGTCGTTTGTTATCTACGGTTGCAGCTCATTTCGTTTCTTTCTTTTTCATAATTATGGTCCGTTCCGTTACGGTTACTTTATATGTGATGTTTTATCTAATTTACCGCGGTAATTTTAACGTTTTAGTGAAAAATGAATATTTTCAAAAATAAACCTTTTCGAATGATGTCGAAGTGCGCTCGTGTATTCGGAAGTTCCTGTAAATTATTAAATCGAAATTGCTTAATACTTACTAAGGATGCGTAACGTCTCGAATTATATTTATTTTCACCCTATTTTCTTTGCGCGTGTGTGTGTGTTTCAGTAGATTTTTGACTCGTCATTAATCATTCTAGATACGAGATTTTCGTATTCTTTTACCTGTTGCTCGTTCCATCTTGTTCACGCGTCAATTGCAAGGTTGACAACAATTGCGACGATAATAATTTATCAACGAATTTACGTTATAACAACTTTCAATCTAGACGCGTACTTTGCGACCTGACTGGGCAGACTACAATTTAAGAATTACTTCGTTATATTATTTTTTGAAAATAATATTTAAATATTTCTAAATTATAGATATAACCAAAATGAAATTCAGCTATAATTGGCGTATTTTTTTATTTTTATTTTTTATTAACGAAAATAATAATTGATAATTCGCAGCAAAAATTAAAAATAAATTTTTAAAAAATTTAAAAAATAAATAAATAAAAAAAAAAGTAAAATACAAAATACGTCGTAGAGTTTTCTTTACGAAATTTAACTTTTTTGTTTAATTCGATAAACCATTTTGTGTTCGGTTCTAATACAATTAAATTTCAAACATTATCCCACTATCAATAATATTGAGTCCAGGCTGTTTTACTTATTATTTCCTAAGTCTTATTATTTATTTTATTTTTCTGGTAGATGTTAATTTTTGTACAAACTCATTATTCTTTATTTGATGAAAGAAGGGACTATGTATTCTCATCCCTTCTTTCATCGCTTTAAGTTAATTATAAGTGTGGAGGTCTTTGCTTTGTGTAATTGCCTTCATTATTATTTTTTTTTTTTTTCAATAGAGGGAGGGGTTTTTAGTGGGTAAAAATCCCACACACTGGTTTTGGTTTCCCAGCAGTGCATATAATGCACTGCGTGATTAAAAACAAAAATTTATGTGATATCAGTGTCTTTTGAAGATTTTCCCCCTCCCGCTTAAAAAAAAAAAAAAAGTCTTTTACTACTTATGTTTTTTTTACTTTCTTGTAGATAGTGGTATAACTCTTACTGGTATGTACATTCATTTATTAAGATCATACTTTTATAAAAACCAGTGGGGGTTTATATAGTTATGTTGTGGTGTAATTGTTAACAAGTTGTTTTTATTTTTTCATTTCTTTTTTTTTGTAAGTCACGAGCTTATAGAGTAGTTTATTATTTATACTATGATATAGATCAAGCAGTAAATAGAAAAGTTAAAGTTAGGCTGGTCAAAGCATTAATATTTCCGATATTTTTATGTGGTGCGGAAACTTGGACATTGCACCGAACTGAACACAGACGCATAGAATCTTTTGAATTGTGGTGCTGGAGACGAATGTTACGCGTTCCGTGGACGGCCAAGAGAACCAACGAATCTATACTAGAAGACAGTGGCGTAGCCAGACTTCGTTGAAGAGGGACGATTGAAACAAAACTAAATTATAACAGTAAACCCGAGTTAAATTGAACTTTAAGTAAATAACTAAAACTCAAGTAGGTTAAACCCCAAACCCTAAGCAATCCAATTCACCAGAGTTATTTTTATACTTATTAGACGTAGAAGCAATAGACGACAGAAATATTTAACGTCACTGGAACACACTAATAGTTGAGGACAGAGGGAGATGGTTAGAAAGTACAATAATTTCCGCGAAAAAATAAACGATAAATAATGATTTTATATTTTTTGAAGGAATAATACTTAATTAAATTTAAAATTTAAAATCTATTCTTCGCGTTTTTCTACAAAATTCTTCTAGTACCTCCTATATTACAAAACTATTTATTTACTTCAAAAACAACGAAATTTAAATAAAATAAATAAAAATAAAAAAAAATAGGTTTAACAAATGCAAAACGGCATTTAATAACGAGTATATATTTTCTTTTTATCAGAATGATTCCAAGGGGGTGGACGATTATTAACGGAAGTACTTATCAGAATGGGACGATTTTTCGGCCATATAGTTCGAGGAAACGGATTGGAAAAGGTTGTCATAGAAGGGAAATTGGACGGAACAAGATGTCGTGGCCGTGTGCCTCTAAGATGGTCGGATGGATTAACAAAATTCGTGGAGAAGAGCTTCAGTGAATGCATACACGCAGCCTATAATAGAGTTAAATGACGCAAAGTAATGTCACGATGTCCCTGCTAGGAACGATACGATTCAGAGAGAGATAAGTTTATATCAAGATTTTATTATAATTTAACGTAATATTTTATAAAACTCGTTATATGCTTTCTTGATCGAATAAGATACTATGAGTATTTTTCATCCTTTTTCCATCACATATTATGTTATTATAATGTGGAGGTCTTCACAATAATCCACGGGCATCCATATTTACGTGTATATTTTTCCCGTTTTTTTTCAACAAAGGGAGGGAGTTTTTTTTAGTGGAAATCTCACACGCTGGTTTCTTTCGAATCCGGCAGCGCTTGCTAAGTGCATGTGCTGCTCTCAAAAATATTGATGTTACTTATAAATATATCCGTGTCTTTTTAAGATTTCCCCTCCTCCCCCTTCAAAAAAAAAAATACGATTATATTAATATTTCTTTTTTTCCATACGCAATATTTATTACGTCATTAATAATGTTTTTACTTTTAACTTTAATAATGTGTACCAGGTGATTTTCTGATGTTTTTCCTTTAATCGACCATCTGACTGAAAAAATTATGTTTGTACAAAATTTCGCTACTTTGCTTTTTAATTGTGTTCGAATTATTTCATTAATTAATATTAAACTCGATGCACGCCAACGTTATTTCGTTTCTTCTTATTATAATTATCACTACTGTTGTACAAGCTTGTATTGGAATTTAGTTCTTTATTGTGCATTTTCTTATGAAATAAACATGATTGGATTTGATTATTGTCGTTATTACGAATTTATTTGATGTAAACAAATAAATTCAATTACATAACGATGACGATTATTATTATCAATATTTTCATATTAGAATACTATTAGTTTATTTGGGACCTGTATTATATAATAATTAAAACAGTTAAAAAAATTATAAGCGCCTGAAAAAACGCTAAAAAAATAGTAGGCAATATTCCCGTAATAAACATCGTTTGTGACGGTAGTTCACCTTTGAAAGCCACTCGAACTCATATGCAAATTTAATAATTAATAACAATGAAATTAATTCATAAAATGAAAAATTGTAAAATAGAAAAATTTTAAAATTTCGAATTTAAGAAAAATTTTAATTGTATTTATATCGCTGAAGTGTTAAGAGCATATACGAGGCTTGGTTAAATATTTTGACCTTGCTCATGTAGTAATTCCTGCTAATTTGTATGTACATTTATAAGTTATGTAAAAATTAATTTCATATCCGGACGTTGGGAATTTGTGAATATATGCGTGAATATATATATATATATATATATATATATATATATATATATATATATATATATATATATATAATATATATATATAGTCAACTCTCGGTTATTCACTGGCGGATTATCTGCGGTCTTTCTTGAATGGACTTTTTTTGTTCTACAGAAAAAACACGAATGAAACAACGTTCGTTTACTCAACTGTATCAGTCATCATTACCGGAAGTCCGTATGAATCACAACTCTCAGAATCGCACTTTCATCTTAGTTCTTTCGCTTCAACGTTTCACTGTCTCGTTCACGTCAGTTCTGTCAACTTGGTCATAGCAGTCAGCTCGTTTGTTTAATTAGTCGTGATTTAATTGATAATAGCAGCGTGCTTGTTTCGTGATTTTATTTTATTTTACAATAACTGACGAAACGAAAATAGTGGTTTTATCAATTCAATAGAAACTAGAATTAATAGAACAAATTGAAAATTGCACTTGGAAAAAGCAAATTAGCCTGCAGTATGTAATAAGAGCAGAATCTACTGTTAGAGATGTTTTAAAACAAAAAGATAAATTAAATCAATTTACGTCCACATCAGACAACTCCCTGTCGATGAAAAATAGAAAAACCACGAAAAAGAGCAGTTATGAAGAATTAGATGCGGCACTTTTAGAATAAGTGTGTCAAATGAGAAGTGAAGAACCTCCATTATTGCTGAAAAGGAAAAACAGCTTGATCAGATGCTAGGTTTGGAAGGAACATTTAACGCATCATCATGTTGGTTGATGATGTTCAAACAGCGCCATGGGATAAGAGATATTGTACTTCACGATGAGAATTTAAGTGGCAATGTACCGGCAGCGGAAAATTTCGAGACCGATTTTGAAGAGTTTCTTCCATCAGAGGAAATTTCATACGATCAAGTGTACAACGCTGATGACGGGGGGCTGTTTTGGAAATGTTTGCCGATGTGAACATTTACCTTTGAGAGCGAGCGGCATGCTCCAGGACATAAGTTCACTAAAGAGCGAATGACTATAATGACGTACAGCAATACATCAGGCTCTTACAAATTAAAATTGCGTAGATTCAAGAAAATTGAGACCTTTAAAAGGACAAGACCTAGAAACCTCCAATTTTAACTAAAATAAATGTTGGATGGACCAGCGAGTATTTAAAGTGTGGTTTAAAAGTAATTTATTCCTCAGGTCAAATAACATTTGAAGTCAAAGAATTTACCAAAACTCTACCGTTGACTGACGATGCCCATCACACTCAGGGTAAATGTTTTAAAATCGGAAAATAAAAATTTTATCGTAAAGTTTTTGCCTCTCAATGTTACCGCTCTTATCCAATCAATGGACCAATGTATGATTGCGTCAATGCAAAAAAAAGTACAGACCAAATTACTGGAAAGAAAGATTGAAGATGGAAATGATCTTCACAATTTTCCGAAAGATTACACAATACTTTACAGCATTTATGATATAAATACTACTTGGGAGTCAGTTAAACAATCTACCCTAGTAATGTCCTGAAGGAAAATTTTACCTAATGTAAATAATACATTACAGAATCTACAGAAGAAAAAGAAAAAATTTCTACTTATGATTTAGCTTATTTAGGGATTAATTTCGATGCCAATAATGGCTTTAAACATCTTACTGATGAAGAAATTGTTGATAGAGCATCAGGTATGGTTTCAGAGCAGAGTGCGGAAGAGGATAAGACGAAGAAGCAAGTAAGCCATGACTCAGCTCTAACACACATATAAAGACTTATTCAATATCTGTAGAAATGCATCGTTCTGTGATAAAATGGTATTAAAAAAAACTCAATCTCAAGTATAGAACAGGTGTTTCATTTTGAAAAAATAAAACTAGTAACAGATTTATTTGTGAAACCTACAGGTAACTTTTAAAACCTTCTTTATTTTAAAAATTACATGATATTTATACATATATATATGAATGGGCTTATGAGCATATTATAAATAAACTTTCTGCGTTTATTTGAATTGTTTTGCTAGTCTTTTGAAAATTTTGCAAATTACCCGTGGTTGCCGTGCCACCCAATACAACGGATAATCGGGAGTCTGCTATATTATATATATATATATATATATATAGATAGATAGATAGATAGATAGATATTATAGATATATAGGTGTGTTCATTGAGTTTCATATATAAATGTGTGTGCTTGTGTATGAGTGTTGTATATGTGTATCAATGTGTATAGAAAAATGTGTGTATGGGTGCGTGTGCGTATGCATGTAAGTTGAATGAATACAATAGTACAGTGCAGTTTACATAAACATTTAATCCACCATTCGCGCAGTGTTGGTCATAGGCAATTTCATCTAAAAAATTTCAATGCAATGTACAAGTAAGCCTAATTGATTTGATTTGAATTATTACTTATATATATATATATCCCCCAGAGTGTACTAAGTACCTTCTGGGATCCAGCTCTAACCGGAAAAGTGCGCGTCCACGGGTGGTGGATAGTGGAATGGCCAGTAGATATACTGGTTAGCTGCGAATAGCCAATAAGCATTCGCGAACCAAGAACGGCTACTGGTTGAAAGTCCCAAGCGGACGACTGCAGTAGCGACAGAGTAATGAGACAAGAGGAAGCGGATGGTCAGCTTGACGAACTGTCTATTAAAAGTACGCATATTTTCTACGGCTGTCTCACCCTCAGCGAGGTTTGGTCGCTGTCAAAACCTCACACCGCTATTTCCTCCGTAGCAGCCGCTAGCTTGCGGTTAGAGTTTTACCCAAAAGACAAACACTGACAGAAAATGAATCCCTGATTAACCTCCTTTCCTTTGTCCCTTTCCTTATTTCCTATCCCTCTTCCCCTTAACTTTTTACTACTCTTCTACATTTTCTAGCCTACGATTTATCGTGTCAGTCCAGGTCGGCCGGTCGTCTAGGCTTATCTTGGCCGCTGGAGCACCTTCTTGGATTGAATAGGCAGCGTAGGACCTCCTTGGAGTTGCTATGTTGTCTCTATTACAATCTCACTACTTAAATTAGTATAACACATATATGAAATGAAAACGTAAATGAAAGTAACTGCTGAATCTACGTGGCGAGCCATAACAAGCTCGCACGGTAGTTGAAGATCACTTGTGGTAACGCGGGCTGATTCGAGTTCCCGCGTACCTACTAGATACGGCACTCTTCAGGTGGAATACGTTTGCGTGCAGTTAAAAATAAGTGTTTAAATTCAAAAATTTGGAACTTTGGTAGTGGAATATAAGAACGTTATTAATCCAATGAGTAGAACAGACGTCATATTGCAAGAATTGAGAAAATATAATATTCACATCGCAGCACTAAGCGAGACCGGGTTAGCAGATGAAGGAGTTATGACAGAAAACACTTCAGGATATACGCTATACTGGAAAGGATTACCCAAGTGCAAAAATCTTCTGCACGGAGTTGGACTTGTAGTAAATACTAAATTGATACCATATATAATTGAAGAACCGGTAGCTGTAAATGAGCGTATTATGTATTTGAAAACAAAGTTACCTCATACTCGAGAAATGCGGATTTATAGTGTGTACGCGCCTGCTCTAGATAGCGCAGAAGATGTAAAGGAAAAATTTTACGAGGATCTCCTAGAGATACCACCACTTCAAAAGAGAATATCATTATTTTAGGCGATTTGAACGCCAGAGTCGGACAAAACACAGCCTTATGAGAAGGAATAATCGGGGTACGCACGGTATCAGCAATATCAACAAAAATGGTGCGGGCTCTTTGTCACCAGTACAAATTTTCAGCTCACGGGCATACATAAGGGTACCTGGATTCATACGCGGTCGAACAAGCCGCACATATACGTAATTACAAAACAGCGAAATAAAGTCGAGTGCTTAATAACACGCGTTATGAGAGATGCCGACGGAGACACTGATCACGCGCTTGTCCGCTTTCGCTTCCGTTTTCAATATGAGAAAACAGCGTCGCACGGGTGGGAACAGTAGCAGAAGACAATCCTGTAGATATAATGTCGGTAGTTTAAAAAACAAAAAAATCGCAAACAATTTTAAAATCGAAATGGATGCTTCGTTAAGGGAAATTAGTCAATAAGATAATAGTATTCGAATGGTCTAAAACAAAAAATAATTTTTTTTTTTTTTTTTTTTTTTTTTTTTTTATTTATAATACTGCGAGCTGTCCACCAAGGACATTTAGCAGTACGTTTAAGAGAATTGAGCATGAGGGGACAAGTATCCAGCGATACCTACCCGATTACGACGACCCTAAACGAGATCCTGCGGTTTCTGACGTTTTAGTCTCCTTATTTCACCGGTGGTATCAAGCAATCCCCTAGCAAAAGTATTCGGGTGGCTATCAAGTCTTCTTGCGTGTCTTTTAGCGTGAACTTTTATGACCTCGGCCACATAATCTATACGTAAATCTCGATGTAACGTTAGATTTGTTACATACCAGGGTGCTTTGGTTATCATCCGAAGAATTTTATTTTGTGACGTTTGTATTATTTTCAGGTTTGATGGTCTAGCACAACCCCAAAGTTGCACCCCATAGGTCCAGACAGGCCTTAGAATCACCGTATATATTAAACGTTTATTATCTGTCGTTAGTACACTGTTTCTCCCTATCAGCCAGTACATTTTTTTAACACGAATATCTAATTCTTTTTTCTTCATCTGTATGTGATGTTTCCATGTTAATCGGCTATCCAGGTGTAATTCTAAGTACTTGACCGTTGATCGCACTGACAGATCGGTGCTATTAATCCTGACGGGTGGGGGTGTAACTTTTCTGTTGGTAAAATGGATATTGACAGATTTGTTTTCATTAATTCCAATTTTCCATTTTTTAAACCATATCTCCGCCTTAGTAAGAGCTTTCTGTAGGTTACTGCTAGCTATCTTCGGATCCGTGTGTGTTGAGAGCAGTGCAGTGTCATCCGCAAATGTAGCCAGCTGTACATTTTCCATTGTAGGGAAATCAGCCGTGTATAACAAGTACAGCGTGGGGCCCAGCACAGAACCTTGGGGAACGCCTGCTAAAAGAGGATGTATTTCTGAATAGGTATGTTTATAACGCACTTGAAAGTGGCGATTTTCTATGTATGATTTCAACAACAGGTAAAAATTTTTCGGCAATAGACATTTCAGTTTATATAATAGACCATCGTGCCAAACCTTATCAAAAGCTTGCTGAACATCGAGAAATGCCGCGGTACATACTTTTTTGGTTTCTAAGCTATTTTCAATTATACTAACCACCCTATGTAATTGATCAGTGGTGGAATGGTGTTTTATAAAACCGAATTGATGTTGCGGAATTATATCATTGGATTGTATGTAAGGCTGTAATCTTTTTAATATTAATTTTTCTACTATCTTCGACAAAACAGGCAACAAAGAGATCGGACGATAAGATGAAACAGAATACGGATCTTTGCCAGATTTCGGAATCATTATAATTTGCGCGAATTTCCACTGTACTGGAAAATATTGTACGCGAAATATTGCATTACATATATAAGTCAGTAATACTATAGCTTTTCGCGGAAGTTCATTCAATAATTCAGCGCATATTAAGTCGAAACCCGGACTTTTCTTCTTTTTCAACGTTTTAAGTAAACATTTCACCTCAGAAGGTGAGGCTAACTTAATCGAAGAAGATGATTCATATGGACTATTTATATAGTCGTATATTTCCCTGTCCGTGCTAGCCGTTATGTTTGGCTGAATATATTTGTGTAACCACAAAACAGATTGGGAATCATTTAGGGAATACTTAGATACCAAATTAAATCTAAAAATTCCATTAAAAAGCGAAATTGACATCGAGAATGCCGTACGGTATCTAACTAGGGAGATACAAACAGCAGCCACGCTGAATACTCCAGTTAATACTTACAAAAAATGTAATAATTATCCGCTATCAGTCCGAAAGCTAGTCTTGGAAAAGAGAAAGTTTAGACGAAGGTGGTTCCAAACAGGGAATCCTTGGAATAAAAAATTGTTCAACAATAAAGTAAAAGAATTAAAAATGTTATTAGCAGAAATTAAAAACAAAACCTTTAATAGCTATTTAAATAAACTTTCACCCCTAGCAATAGATGACTATTCCTTGTGGAAGTGCACCAAAAATATTAAACGGTCCAATACACATATTCCTCCGATAAGACATGGCAACGGATTATGGGCGAGAGATGATAAACAGAAGTCAGATTTATTTGCTCAGCACCTGGTAAAAAATAAATGATATCGTTCTCGGCGTTAAACATAAGAAACAGCCAGAATTGTTTTCCGGCCATGCTATTGAAATTAAAGAATTGTTTGACGCGAAAAAGGTAAAGTTTATACAATGGCAAACCGACAAATCAAACAAAAGAAAGCTGGCCGAATACAAGGAAGCTAAAGCAAAAGCCTAGAGGGATATAAGATAATTGAAGAACGAATGGTGGAACAGTAAATCATGTGAAATACAAAAATCGGCCGATGCAAATGATTGTAGAGGCTTTTTATAGCGCGAGAAAAACCGCATACGGTCCAACGTATCAACAAAAAACTGCCATCAAAAATCAGGGCAGAAAAGCTATTACGCGACGGACAGGAAATAAGGTCTAGATGGAAAGACTATTTCAAGAACCCGCTCAATAACGATTCGAAAATCAATAAATGTGTTTTGCAAAACCTACTAAAAAGCAAGACCGATGCAAGCTTTGATGAACCATCAACGAAAGAAGAAGTTCGAACAGCGATAAGAAGCTTAAGAAACAACAAAGGCCCGGGCCTTGACGGCATTCCTGCCGATATTTATCAAATTGGCGAAGAAATTATTAATTGTTTGCATACATTATTTGTTAGCATGTGGAAGGAGAAATCTGTGCCCAATGATTTCAAGGAAGCTTGCCATAGTGACAATTAGCAAAAATAAAGGGGACAGAGCGGATTTCTATAGCTACCGGGTTATTGCCTAATATGCACAGCGAGTAAAATATTCGGCAAAATATTTCAGGAAAGGTTAAAATCACTACTACATCCAAGGAACAATGCGGTTTTGGTGACAGAAACGAGTAGGCTAGAAGACGACGATGTATATATATATATATATATATATATATATATATATATATATATATATATATATATTTATTTATTTATTTATTTACAAAAACATTACGGCGTACACAACAGCAAAACGGCAATTACAGTGTATGCACTTACAGAATAATTATAAAATAAAAGTATGAACAGAAATAAAATTAAACCACTCTCACACAACACGCTAATTAATATAAATAATATGAAGAATGGAAAAATAAATTACTAATACCAACGGAAAAATGATAATGTGTCTAATGAAATACAATGGCTATATATAAGATCCGAAAAGAACAAAAAACAGAAATACCAATCATACATCCACACTCTCACGTAAAAAACTCTCCATCGGGACACGCCCATATGACCATAATAAAACAAACTTACCGAAAGGTAAGAACAAAATTTATTATATACAAATTTACTATCGAAAATCTAACTGTGGACGAATGTTTAGTACGTTATTATTCTATATACCTCGACGTGGATAGAACTGGTGAATCCGCTTTGGAAGCCCAAATAAAAAAAAACAAACGATAAATTATAACCTAGATTGTACGAGCATGTGATTCATAGAAAATACGATGTGACCCACTACTAACACTATAATATATATTGACCAACTGCTCCGTAAGTTTTTCTTATTACTTGATGATGAAGGTATTATCGAAAAGGCGACATTTTCGAATAATACCGATAGTGTTTAAATATGTACTGCGTAAAAGTGGACCGTAGTTAAATTCGACTTATCTAAGCTTATAAATTATTTGTCGTATTTTTTTTTTCAACAAATAATTTTTTCATATCACATTGTTGTTATGTAATAATAATAAACATAACGTATACTATTTATTTTCATAACTTGGTGATGGACGAACAAAGTTAATTTATATATATATATATATATATATATTTTTAGAAATACATACGTCAAATACTGCGTCAGAAGTTTAAAGAAAAAGAGGAGGATATATATATATATATACGATAAATTGATTAATTATTTTTTTTCTTACAAATATTTTGGGGATTAAATAACACTCGAAATAAATAGGTACCACGATTAAATATAAAAGGAATTTTAAATTAATATTAAGAAACTTATAAAAATAATTCGTTCCAGTTTAGATATAATCCGAGACGCGTGAAAGATGAGGAATTATTTATTTAAATAATCATCGATGTTAATTTTTTTGTATTCCTATTCTGTTTATTTATTTTTTGTATACTACGAAAACCAGGAAGTGAAGCAGTTGACTTATGTGAAAGTTAACCAAACGCTAGAGAAAACTTTATAACCAGGCGTATATATTATATATATATATATGTATATATATATATATATATATATATATATATATATATATATATATATGCCTATAAAAAGTAGTTTTTGGTTTAGTAACTAAAAAAAAATTGATATCGCTATAATAATGATAAATAAATAATCGATAATCAAACTCTTATAGCGGGATATACTTTTTACTCATTTTACTTTATTATGAAACGACACTTCTAAATCAATATTGTCCTTTATTATTAGATTATGGCTAACTCGTAGAAATGAAAATTATATACTTAACGTACGAATGCAGTTTGAGTGTATGTACATATCTATATATATATATATATATATATATATGTATATATCTATGTGTATATATATATGTATATATCTATGTGTATATATATATAAAATTCTTGTTAAGAATATGAATCGATAGATTATTAATTGAAAAGTTAACACGGCCATCCAATAGTTACACTGAAAGTTCGTTATTGACATAACGTTATTCCTTGTTAGGTTCGTTTATCATACATCGTAACTGAGCATATTACTTACATATTGACGTAAAGTTAAAGTTATAAATAAAGAATCACCCGCTTTACGTTTATCTATAATTTGTGTATTTGTGTTCGTAATTTTGTCACGAGTGCGTGTGCGGTTGCCGTGTATAGTAAGAGAAACCTTCCGAAAAATAAATGAAACCTTATGCTCGCTAATAATTTTTCACTCTACTTAAGACTAACTGTTATAGACTGCTTCAATGATATTATATATGGAATTACCTTGAGACATTTTTGGAGCAATTCGTGCCTTCAACTACATTGCGTCATACGCTGGAAGGTAGGTCTATGAATAAAATAGAGGTTTTCGATATTTCTTGACAACCATTCTCAATGTATGTTGTGATAGCCGCTGTTTGATCAACACAGCAGCATTTTAAGCGCAAACCCGCTTCTGTGTTCATTACGGACAGAGCTCTGTTGTGAAGTAACCTTTCCAGAAGAAAATAATGAAATCGGCCAATAACTCTCAGTTTTAGTAGAGTCTTTTCCTGATTTTTATATAGCTACCACCATGGATGTTTTGCATCGCAATTGTGACAAAAATAGAAATTATCTAATCGCTGTATAGAGTACCTTAGCGTCATTATACTCTGTCGCGTATATTTCCAATAATACTTTGTACACTCTTCGACATTTAGAACGTTGCGTAGGTAGAAAATATAGTCGTGATAGCGTTAAATGCGTGCAATCGGAAAACAAACGTTATTTATCTTCTTTTAGGTGATTTCGTAGAAAACAATTGACGCGATCGTAATAAGAAGGATTACATCCTGCGCCAGTTTCTCATCTTCGATTATCACAAATAACACGAATGCTATGACTTATTTTTACTATGTAGTAAGTATTAGGAAATATAGAAATAGAACGAATAGTGTCCATAGGAGCGAATTTATATTAGCACGCAATTTCAATAATATGATTATTAATGTGTGACCGACTACTACGTCTTAATCGATTAATTAAACGAATGGTGAAAACGCGGAATGAGAGCAGGAGGAAAAGTGTGTCCTAAAACTGTAATGTCCTACCTGGAAATGTCAGACGTGCGTCTGCTGACAAATTTCTCACAAACGTCGTCAAGCTTGGATTGGCAGCCAATGATGATGCGAGAGGATGAGAAAGATTGCCTTCGAGAAACGTCGGACGCGAGTTAGCGGACAAATTCTCGGAAGCATCATCAATGAAATAATAACAACAACAGTAATGGATCGCGTAAATGGAGAAAGGGGATGAAGGGGAGTTCGAAGATCAACACTCGATAAAATAATAATAATAAGTCACAATCAAGTGTTGGGAGAGAGATGGAGGGATGTTCTTCAGTATTACTGCCCATAAGGGTTACAGAACTTGTATCAATACAATTACTAGGGAAGATGTAAATCCTCTATCAACACAATTAACAGGGAAGAAATGGTTCCGCCATATATACCTCCCTTCACTCATACATATATATATTCATTAATTTATTCTTTCCTCTCTGGTATATAGACGCACGTTACTTCTGTCCTTATCATGAGGACAATCGTGCCTGCGTCAATTTATACATCCCAACCGGTCTACACGAACACAAATGCACTAACACAGCATATGCCAACACAAATAACTTCATACGCTATAGCGGAGCCATCTGTTTCTCTGTCGCAACCGGTATTTATTGTATCGCAACAACAATCTGATAGTGTAATGCAGAACAATAATAACGCTAATCGAAAATTCGCCGCATTATCATCGTATGAAAATCCGTCATTATATCACGTAAACGATTATTCTACACAATTTCCGCCGTTAAAACAATTTAATGTCTGTGATAACAACCAACCAAGAAATGAATGTAACTGACGGTAACGAGACAGATACTAGCACAACACAAAATGACAATTCGCACGACTGGCAAACACGAGAAAAACTAACAAACGTCATTCAACAGTTAACAATAATAACAGTCACAAATTGCCAAAATTAACTCATAATCGTTACGAAGTGCTTTCGTTAGATGATAAATAAATAAACTCGCAAACTATTGTTCCAAAGCCGCCACCGATATTTATACACGGGGTCGAAAATTATCAAAAAATGAGACAAAAAATAGATCAAATAATTCATAATTCTGCTTATCATGTGAAAGCTCTGTCAGATAGAGTCGTTAAAGTGAATGTGCACTCACCAGAAGAATATAGAACGTTGACAAAAGTTTTTAGGGAGGAACAGGTGATATTTCACACATATCAAATGAAACATGATCGCACATATAGAGCAGTTATAAGAATCATTCAATAGAACCCGCGATAATTGTAGAGGAACTGACACTCAAAGGATTTCAGGTCCGAAATGTTCATAATATTCGTCAGCGTCATACCAAATTACCGCTTCCTTTGTTCTTCGTTGATTTGGAACAGACAGAAAACTGTAAAGAAATATTTAGTCTAAAAGTGCTATGTAACACCCTGATTAAAGTAGAACCACCTAATAAAAAGTCATCGATCCCTCAGTGCCAAAACTGCCAAGCGTGGGGACATATTAAGGCATATTGCACTCGGCCATCGATATGTGTCAAATGCGGAGCAGGACATAAAACCGCGGAGTGTAGAAAAGATCCAAAGCTGCCGGCTAAGTGTGGACTATGCGGAGGAGCCCATCCGGCAAACTATAAGGGTTGCGAAATTTATCAGAAGCTGGTTCAAGTTAAACAGGGGTCTACGAAAGAAAGAAGAGACTTAGCTCAATCTGGTCATCGTCAGTCAGCCCTTAGCTATTCCTATGTTACAAAACAGTAATCTGAATTCAAATTCAAAATTACACCAAAATATTTCTAGCATAAAAGTACCTCTTGCGAATTTAAATAAATCAAAAATTATCGCCAATTCTGTGTCAACTAATCTTAATATGCCAGAACGAAGTTCTAACAATGAGGCAGCGGAACTGTCCACAATTTCTGATCAACTTACGAGTTTTCTGTCAGATTTCAAAGTTATGTTCCAGCAACTACTGCAACAAAACAGTACAATTCTGACAATGTTAACGACTGTCATTAATAAGTTAGTAAAATGATGGCTGGGTCATTAACAATAGCTACGTGGAACGCAAATGGCTTAAAAAACCATAAGGCCGAAATTGAGTTATTTTTAAGTTCAAATTTCATAGATGTATGCTTAATTTCCGAAACACACTTTACTGAAAAAGATTACTTCAAAATTAATAACTATTCAACCTACTGCTGTACACATCCATCAGGCAGCGCCCGAGGTGGATCAGCTATCTTAATAAAATCAAACATAAAACATCATGAACTTATTCATTATAGAGAGGAGTACCTACAGGGGACCACCATCAGTATAAGTACGGCCGTTGGTGACTTGGTTCTGTCGGCTGTCTATTGTCCTCCGCGCCACAAATTAACAAATTTAGGAGTGTCTATGTACATTCACTCGCTAGGTACTAGATTTATAGCAGGTGGGGACTGGAACTCTAAACATACAGAGTGGGGCTCTAGGCTTACTACCCCCAGAGGCCGAGCACTCAAAAATATTTTAGATAATAACAATGTGGGTTATATTTCATCAGGGGAACCAACTTACTGGCCAACTGATCCTTGTAAATTACCCGATCTGCTAGATTTTTACATCGTCAAAGGTATATCACAACAATACAAAGATATCAGCTAGAACAGATTGGGAAGCCTATAGAGAATATTTAGAGTCCAACTTAAACTTAACAATTCCGTTAAAGAGCAACGAGCACATCGACGACGCTGTACGTTACCTTACTCGCGAAATACAGACTGCAGCTACCTTGAATACACCCGGCAATAATCGAAAAAACATAAATGTTAATAATAGTTATCCTAAATTAGTTAAGGAGCTTCGCTTGGAGAAAAGACGATTACGAAAAAAATGGTTTCAAACTAGATATCCGCAAGATAAAACTTTGTTTAATAAAAAAACGAAACACCTGAAGAGATTACTTTCGGAAATCAAAAACGAAACCTTTAATAATTTCTTATCCGCTTTGTCGCCATTGCCTGTGGATGATCATTCGCTGTGGAAGTGTTGTAAAAATATTAAAAACCTTATTACAAACATACCGCCGATAAGGACTAACAGTGGTGGTTGCTGGACCAGGAACCCGAATGAAAAAGCTGAAGCATTTGCTACTCATTTAGCGAGTGTCTTTAAACCAATACAGGCGCTCCATCCAAGAAAATCCGCGTTGCACACTGATAACATAAGCTCGTCTATGCAACTTACCTCATCGGTGCAGCTTAACTATACGACTAAGTTTACGTCACCTCAAGAGGTGAAAAGTACCATAAAGTCCTTAAAGCGCAACAAAAGTCCAGGTTTTGACCTGATAACAGCGAAGTTGCTTGAGGAATTGCCTCGAAAAGCTCTAGTGTTGCTTACATATATATGTAATACCATAATTCGCTTAAATCACTTCCCGATGTATTGGAAGTTTGCTCAAGTCATCATGGTTCCGAAACCCGGGAAGGACCCGCACTGTGTGTCCTCTTATCGGTCTATATCTCTGTTACTCATATTGTCAAAAGTAATGGAAAAATTAATATTAAACAGACTACGCCCCTATTTAGATTTTAATAACGTAATACCGAATCATCAATTTGGTTTTATGAGACAACATTTCACAGTGGATCAATTGCACAGGGTAGTAAATATAATTGAAAACAGTCTAGAAACGAGACAGGTTTGTACGGCGGCGTTTATCGATGTTGCTCAGGCTTTTGACAAGGTGTGGCATGAAGGCCTATTGTTAAAGCTGAAATCATTACTTTCACCGAATTTATATCTTCTGATTACTTCTTATATGCAAGATCGGTACTTCCAGGTACGTTATGAACACGCGCTCTCTGAGATTCATCCTGTTCTAGCAGGTCTACCGCAGGGTTCGGTCCTGGGGCCTACACTATATTTGCTTTACACCGCCGACTTCCCCGTTACTAGAGATGTACACGCGGCTACTTTTGCAGATGACACTGCCTTACTCTCATGTAACACAGATCCGAACATTGCCAGTAATAACCTACAGGAAGAATTAAACAGAGTCGAACAATGGTTTAAAAAATGGAAGATAGGTGTTAATGAGAGCAAATCCGTTAACGTTCAATTCACAAATAGGAAGGTTATAGTTCCACCTGTTAGAATCAATAACCTCACACTGCCTATTCAGCCGAGTGTTAGATATCTAGGCATGCACCTGGACAGTCGATTGACATGGCGGCACCATATAGACAAGAAAAAGAAGGAACTTAACATACGGGTTAGAAAACTGAATTGGCTCTTAGGCAGGAATAGTGTTCTCTCATTGACCAATAAGCGTTTGGTATATACAGTAGTTATAAAGCCAGTTTGGACCTACGGAATAGAGCTATGGGGTTGTGCAAAAAAAAACAAATATAAAGGTGCTACAAACGTTTCAAAATAAAATATTAAGAACAATGACAGGTGCACCCTGGTACATGACCAACACAACCCTACATAGAGACTTGAATATTCCATATGTGTCCGATGTTATAAAGCAGTACGCTCAAAGACATGTACTTAGACTGGAAGGTCATCCTAATACCTTGGCTCAAAGATTGCTGAACACCTCCAGTGACACCAGGAGGTTGAAGCGTAATAAACCACTGGACCTTGTTTAAGGTAGCAGCTGCTGGGTGAGCACCACTGGGTGCTTCTCCGTCACGTTATTACATGGTCAAAAATTTTGCTAAATGACCTAGGGGGTCAGATTGTAAAAAAAATAAATATAAAAAAAAAATTAATTATATGTGTACTAGTGTCAGATGAAAAAGGATTTTTGTTTGGTGCTGAATAATTTAATCAAATTAAATAATTCATATTTTCAAACTCTACGTTGACCCTTGAAATAAAGAAATAAAAATAAGTAACAGACGTTAACATCTGACAGACGAGGCCTGAAATAAAATTCGATTTTCTCCTATAAAGCATAAAATATATATATTTACGCATATATACACACACAACAAACATATATATATATATATAAAACTTGGTAAAATGAAGAAGAATTTCACTGTCAAAAAAGTTCTTCTTGATGACGTTTCATAAAACGTATATATATATATATATATATATATATATATATATATATATATATATATATATATATACATATATATATATACATACATATATATATACATACATACATATATATATATACACACCCACAATATATATTCTCCATCCTTTGCATTGCAAAAAGGTAGCGATAACTTGTTAAAGGGGTTGTTACAGCAATTGTAATACTAATAATGTCTGAGAAAATATTACATCTTAGCCCCTACAGCACTAATGTATGTTTGAAGTTATTTTACCAATGCTCATACTTTTGTATCCCGCAGACAATGCAGAAAGAACAAAATTACATTTGAACATTGTAATAAATACAATTTTGATAACTATGTATATATGTATATGTATATATGTATGTGTGTGTATATATATATATATAACATTATGTCTTTTAGATGTTTCTAGCTCGATAATTTTTTACAATACTTTAATCTAAGGATACCATCGATATACTTCAGAAAGTATACGTTGAAATTTGATAAGGGGCATTCCCCTCGAACCTTCTTCTCACCGGCCGCTGGTATTTTCATTTACATTTCTTCTACGATATCATGATTTCTTTTCATTTGTGTTTTCATTTCAACCGTTCTATCGATATTAACTTTTTCTTCGAGATGAAATAGAGTTCAAATTTGTTTTTCTTCTCTTGTTTGCTTATGCGTGTGTGTGTGTAAGTATTCCTTTGAAAACTTAAAAGCGGTTATTTGAGTAGAAACGTTTTAGAATATGGAAAATTATTGTATTATCTACCTCTACCGGACGATTCGGAGAAAATAAACAGTAAGTTAGACTGTAAGGTTTTTTTTTTTTTAACGTGCCGTGTACAGCGGTAAAGCTAGAGGCACGGGGTTTAGATTGTTATAAGCTGGGTAATAATTCGGTTTGTTTTAAAAAACTAAAGAAATGGTTGATAGTGTCTACATTATCCTTAAGTAAGCATCTTAAATCGGATGGTGCGGTCTGATAATGTTTGCGGTATTATTCATAGACCGGACAATCTATCAACAGATGTTTGACAGTTAGCTGACAGCTACATCGATCGCACATGGGTGATGCTTTACTGTTCAGTAAATAAGCATGTGTTAATTTTGTGTAGCCTATTAGTAGCCGGCATAGGATTACCTCCTCCGTTCTGTTTTCCCGAAATACTAAAAACCAACGCTCTGTAAATGGTTTTATCACCCGCAGCTTATTTTCACTAGGTAATCTCTGCCATTGACTAGGAAACTGTATTAGCAACCGTCATTTTGGCGGATTCATCAGCTTTTGTGTTACCATCTATTCCACCGTGAGCTGGTATCCACAAAAATTTTATGTTCTTAGTCGTGGTCTGTAACATTTCGGTTATTTCGTTGACAATTGGGTGCAAACTATTGGTGTTTGACAGCGACATTAATGCGGGCACCGAGTCAGTGCATATCATGTAATTTGTTTTTTTGTTGATTTCCGTATATTCCACTGCAGACCTGATTGCGAAAAGTTCTGTTGACAGTACTGATAACATAGATGGTAATGCTTTTTATAGGACTGATACTCCATTAACAACTACCGAACAACCTGTTCTTGTTGATGATTTTGTTGTACATATAGTATCGGGTCAGTCATCGTCCTGAACGGAATCCATATTGTTTATCTGTAAGTAATTTCCGTTTCTCTAGTTTCCATAACAATCTTCGATTTACAATTTTTTCCAGTATTTTACACATTACTGATGTAAGTGAGACTGGTCTATAACTATCTAATACCGTTGGATTTTTATTTGGTTTGAGTAACGGTATTGTAGTTTTCCATGACGATGGGAGAACACCTGTGAACCATATTTTATTGTAGATATTAAGTAAAGTATCTATAACACTCTCAGGCGCATATTTTGCGTTTGCAGATGCAGCAAAAAAAAAGTTTTTTGAATTGTGCAACTATTTCTTGTTTTTCGTTCTGTATGACGCCATTGTTTCAGATGCATGTTGGGATGTGGAACGGTGCTGATTTTTCAATGCTTTTGATATTGTTCCATATCACTTTTGTTGAAGTGTTCGTTGTTAAATCCGAGATAAAGTTTTCCCAGGATTTTCGTTTAGCTTGCTTCAGAATATATCTTGCTTTTGCACGTAGTTTTCTAAATATTAAATAATTTTCTATAGTCGATTCCGCTTTTAACTTCTTTAAGGCCTTCCGTCTCATTCTGATTGCCTCTAAACATTCTTTTGACCACCATGGTACTTTTTTATAGTATTTGTTTGTACTTTCGTCCTAGTGGGAGGAGAACATGCTTCGGCACATGTTATTAACGTGTCTGTGAAAGATTTAACCTAATTGTCTATATTGCCCAACGTATTTATATTTAAAGTGACACGCATGTGGAGTTGTATTTTATCCAATCCGTTTTTTTATATTTCGGTATTAGAGTATTCGGATGTAATGTTTCTTTTCCTACAGAATTTATTTTTATTTTTATTTTTTTTTTTATTTTTTGGGCACTGCTGAGGAGCAATCACAACCCACTAACGTGTTGATAAATAGTTATTATATATTGATATTACAATTGGTTAGGAATTTGTAAAGAAGAAGGAAAACACGGGAGTCATTAGAAAAAATTAAGGAAGTGATAGAGAAACGAGGACGATAACCCATGGATATTAAGGAATTCAGGAGTGCGAGTTGGTCAGGTATGTGAAAACTGCAATTGAAAAGGATGTGGTTTTCATCGGCGATAATTTGTGAATCAGCTGGATGGGAACAATATGGGGAACTGGAAATCCCAATACGAAACATGTGAGCAGGATGACGATTGTGTCCAGAACGTAAACGGGTGATGGTTGTAATAAATTTTCGGAAGTTGAGGTGTATGTCGGACAAATTGAAGTACCAGGGAGTAGGTGATGTGGCCAGATAATATCTAGGGTGGAAGAACTAACTAACCACGATGACCACTCGTAGGATATATCCATGTTGACAAGAGATATCAGATCTGCGGTGGAAATTGCCGACCAGAGAGCCAAAGGAAATGGCTTCCTTGGCCAGAGTGTCGGCAACCTCATTGCCATGAATTCCGGAATGACCGGGAATCCAGACGTATGATATTAAGATGCCGCGGTTGAATAGTAAATAAGTCAATTGTCGCACTGCCAAGGGAAGATAATTGGAATTAGGTTGAAAGGAGGAATGCTTTAATGCGAGGAGAAAACTTAGGGAGTCGGATAAGATTAAGTATAGGGAGGAGGAATGGTGATCTAAACGTGATAAGAATTGCAGAGTTTTAAGGATGCTTAGGCCCTCGGCAGTGAAAATTGAATTGAACTGAGGAAAAATGAATGATTTATGTACATGATTAGGCCAGTAATTTGGTATGAAAGCATTAAGATCAGGATGGGAAGATATGAGGGAGGAGAAGGAGGAGGTGTCAATGAAGATGTTAAATAAGATACTTGTACGTCCGGTATTTATAAGCTGCAGTGGAGAGTAGTGGAATACGGGAGCGATTGAAACGCCATTTTCTGAAAATTTTTAAAAAATTGGAAGGAATTAACTTGTTTATTGAGAGATTTCGAGATAAATCGGAAGGCTAAATTTTTACGTCGGAGGGAGAGAGGAACAATATGAGACTCGGAGGAAAGAAATGAAATAGGAGTAGAACAAAGAGAGCCTAAAATTAAGCGCATACAGAGGTTTTGTATTTTATCCAATTTGGTTAAGTGGGGACGGGAGGCATTACCATACAGGAAGGAGCAGTAGTCAATTTGGAACGAATTAAGGAAATATATAGAATGCAGAGAGAAACGGGATCTCCACCCCAGACATTTGAGGAGAGGGATCTTAAGATATTAGAGGATTGTAGGGTGACCGAAATAAGGAAGTCTATATGCGGCTTCCAAGTAAGTTTTTGATCTAAAGTCAGTCCTAAGTAGGTGAATTGCGTTACTATAGCGATGCGGTCTTTATAAAACGGAATATATTGAGGAGAATAGGTAGGCCGATTGAGGGAAAACACGATAGCTGCTGCAGATTTGCTGGGATTAATGGAAAGATCGGAAAATTTGAAACGGTTACTTAAAGTTATGATATCATGTGTTAAATATTGTGTAATAAGGTCAAGATTATTGCTATGTTGAAAGAGGACCAGATCGTCCGCATAGGAGATGAGATGGGATGAATGGGGAAGCGGAGGTTTTAAATCGTGCATAATATAGATATTAAATAAAATGGGACTAAGAACAGAACCTTGTGCGAGACCAGTGTAAGTAGTGCGGTGCAGCGGATGTTGGAGTGTAGGGTGCCGGAAGTGTAAATGTTTAATTTTAAATAGGTTACAAATATAAGCTGCGAGATTATGTGGAATACTAAGTGATAAGAGGCGTTGGTGCAGTAAGCTGATGTTGACGTTATCGAAAGCTGCGGTGAGATCCAGAAATGTGGCTAACAAGAAACCTTTATCTATATATGTTTTGTATATGTTAGATGTCAGAAAGGAGAGACAATCAGCAGTTGAATATTGGGGCGGAAGCCATAAATAAAATTAGGGAGAATATTATTATTTTCCAACCACCACTCTAAACGATAGCGGATGACAGATTCAAGAAGTTTTCGAACACAGGAAGCTAGAGCAATGGGGCGGTACGAAGTAGCCAAATGTTTGGGTTTTGAAGATTTGTGAACAGGGGTAATATTGAAGGTTAGCCAGTCCTGAGGAATTATCTTGTAGAAATTTGGAGAACATTTGGAAAGGAAATTCAAAGAACGGGTTGACAAAGCTTGAAGCATTTTATATGATATTAAATCAGGGCCTGGGGCAGTATCCTTTTTATTTTCTAATATATGTGTGAGCTCTCTAATCGTGATAGGCATATCCAACATGTTTGAAGGGGAAGCAGATGTGAAATGGAAAGGGTTGGTTTGATGAATGGAAGGTACGTACGGAGGAGAAACGCGGTTGACAAATTCGTCAAACCAATGTTCGTGATTAGTAGAAGGAGTAGAAGCAGAAAGAGCTCGATGTTTAAACGCTTTACATTGTTCCCAGATTTTGGATAACGGTGTGAATCTGTTAAAAGATGAGCAGAAACGTCTCCAGGAATCCCGTTTAGTCTGATTTAATAACCGGCGGGTTTGGGCATTGATCTTCCTAAATTCGATAAAATTGGATACGGTTTTATTTTTCCGAATGCCTGATTCCTTTTGTTTATCTGGAAGGAACATTGCTTCGTCCACCATCTGACGGGAAGTTTCTTACCTAGGTAAATGGAATTATTACAAGTGGAGGCGGAAACTGAATCATGGATGATGGATAGAAAGAGATCATATACTTCGGGGGAGGAGAGATTTGACGGAAAGCTGAAGAAAAGATTGTCAGCAATGGAAGAGAATAAATCATAATTGATTTTTTTGGTGTGCGGGATAGAGGAAGGGGTAGACGATGAAGTAGTATCCCCGCCGGGGTGTTGGAGGTAAATACAAACTGGCAGATGATCACTACCCAGATAGAAGGGGATGACCGACCAGTTGCATGAAAAAAAGATAAGATGGGAGAACAGAGGGTAAGATCAATGGCACTGGATGAAAATTGAGGAGTAGGAAGCGTGGTGTGAGTCCCGTTGTTTAGAATATTCAGTGAATATTGATCGGCAATTTGCAAAACGGCTGTACCATTAAAATTAAATGAACTACAGCCCCAGCTGGGGTGGTGAGCGTTAAAATCGCCCCCAAAAATGAGATGTGTCAAGGTTAAAGACTCAAGGGCTGCTTCGAAAGCTCGCACATTGATTCTGTGTAGGGGAGGCATGTAGATGGACAGTATATTGACTGTAGTATTATTGATAGTAACGGCGATTCCTATTGAGTTGATGTTATGCAACTGATTTGAGTAGTTAACGAAATGGTCGGGAAGAAGATGATGTGGAATGCGTTGCTTAACCAGCACGGCGGTACCGCCATAACCGTCGACCCTATCCTGTCTGTAGATTGAAAATCCGGGGATGGAAAAACCTGTGGATGGAGATAACCACGTTTCAGAGATAAGTAAAATGTCAAGTTCTTGTCTCGTAAAAATATTTCTAGATTTGGTTTGTTGCAAGGTAGGCTACGAGCATTCCATTGCAGAATCTTAATCATCAACAATGAGAGAAGTAAGGAGCAGTGATATATATAGGGAAAAATGGAGCTAATGTAGATATGTGGAATGGCATGGATCAAACCAAAAATATGGTGTCGAGCAATGCTTAAAGGTGAGAATAGGAGTAATCGAAGGGTAAGATGGGTAGAATGGTAGAGTAATATGAAAATGAGATATATAACATACATGCACGCACGTACTACACGCACATATACATATGTACATGTGGACGCACACACCCATATGAATAGTGGAGCTTTTACGCACACCCACACATACATACACACGCGCACACACACACACACACAGACGCATACATATATACATATGAACATAAATCTCCAAATGGATAAATAGAGAGTGGAAGAGATTGGAAGGTTAAAAGGCGTTCGCAAGAGTTGTAGGTGATATAATGAATTTGTGAGTTAGCATTAAGGGTGTATACTTTAATTTTTGAGTTGTTTGATACGAGTTGATGTAGGTTGCGATTTAATTTTGGAAGGTCTAGAAGGAGCAGAGTGGACGATACGGGCTTTACTTTGTTTACGGGGATGAGGAAGTTTATTGGTATCGGAATTAGAATTGGAGGAAGATGAGGCAAAGGAAGCGCCTCTACGTAAGGCAGCGTTAGGTTCCCTGAAGTTATGTTGTGAAGAGATATTGTTTAAGGAGGATTTTGTAGGAGGGGGACCGTCAGATGTGTTAAGATTAAGCTGTGTAGCATGATCCGGATAGGGGGCTTTGGTGGGAGAGGATATGTCAACTTGATTAAATTTAAATTGAGAGAAGTTACTTTGACTTAGTATGTTTGAAGAAGATTGTTGGAGGTAGACAGGAGGGGACTGTCCCGATTGGAAGGAAAGTAAGTGATTATAGCTTGGAAATTGTTTGTTGGTGGCGATAATTGGGCTGCGAAAACGATTCGGAGAGGGGTATTTGGTGAAGTGATGACGAGATGTATCGGTATTTTTAGGTAAAGCTGGCTTGTTTACAGAATGAGCAATAGAGGAGGCTGCATCCGCAAACGTAAAGGCTTTACTGACTAGGCTGGATTTGGAAATATAAATGGCTTCAGTTTGGGATACATTATCGAAGGCTACTATTTTATTAATTTTATATTGTTCCTGGTAATATGGGCATGAATGATTCGTGGTGAAATGTGAGTCGTTACAATTTAAGCAAGGCGCTGATTCATTTTTGGGATGCGGGCAAGATGAAATAAAATGATTTCCATTAGGACATCTTGGTCTAGAGCGACATTGAGTGGCAACATGTGAGTAACGGAAACAATTTCTACATAATACGCGAGGTTTGATACTTGGTTGTACCTCGAACCTCAACTTGTACACAGATATGAACTCGGGTAAAATGTTTCCTAGAAATTTAATTTCGACCGTACGAGTAGGAATAAGAGTAGTATCTTGACGTCTATGAATCCGGCGTAAGTCAACAACCTCAACGGAGCTTTCGATCCCGTCCTGCAAGTCTTGGGTTGAAATATCAGTCGGCACGTCGCGAATAACTCCGAAACGATTTAACAGACTGTTAGGAATAAACGCATTTAAATTGTGTTTACCGTTGATATTTAAAAGAAATGAATTCGCAGCAGAACATGTGGAAAAAGTAGCTTTAATTCGGTTGCGACCACTTCGGGTGAAATAGCTGAGACCATCATGCTAGTAATTTGCAAATGGCCAAGGGATTGAAATTGCCTATATTTTGTTCTTTAGCCTCTATCAAAACCACATAAGGACCAGAATGTATCGAAGGCGAGTATACAGGAATTTTTTCATTAACAGTGCTGCTAATATTATCGATAGAATTATTACTATTATTAAAGACATCACTACTAAAATCATTATTCTTAATCAATTCATTATCGATCTGACTGTTATCATCATTATTACTACCACTATTACCACTGCTGTGAAGGTTACTGCCAACATTAACTAACACTATTATTAATACTACTACTATTACAACCAACACTGTTGTTCAAGCTGTCATTTATTCGATCCGGGGGGTCTTTATCCCCTGGACTATCTATCTCCATATCAGAAATACGTGTGGATAAGCGCTATATTTAAATAATATACGTGAAGTAAGTAATATAATAATTTAGAAATAATGTAAAATAAAAATAAAAGAAAAAGATTTATACAACCAGTTTCTACCGTGAGCACGTGAAACACGAACGATTACTACACAATTACGCGAACCGTGAACACGAGAAATACGAACGATGTACTAGAAACACGATAAATAGGAATGTAGTTTGTTTTTAATGATTATTGGAAGGTGATCGCTTCCTCCCATATCGTGATGTAAGAAAAATTGCAATTTGGTAGTTAACTGAAGTGAGCATAAAACTAGGTCAATATTAGACTTTGTATGAAAAATTATAATGTGTTGGCTCTGTACAGTTTAATAATGAGAGATTAAACCTATTTATCGCATTATGGATAACCTTGCCACTCGCATTGTATTTATTACTCGACTACATAGCACAGTGTGCGTTCAGATCGCCTAAGATGATAAAAGGTTTTGGGTATTTCTTGTATCAGAGGAAAAAATAGTTCCTCGGTTATCTTTTTTGAAAAATATGCCTTACATACAGTGACTGGTTGCTTAAAATAAATTTTCGCTGCTTGATAGATCGGTATTTAACGCTATTGGTTCCCAATGAAATTTTAATTTAATCGCTAATAATACGCCGTCGTGAGCATAATCTACAGCGTTTGTATAAATTGTATCATAGTTTGGGATACTAAAATTTTGAGTAAATTTCAAATGCGTTTCTTGTATGCAAATAACCGATGGATTATATTCGGATAAAATATATTTTAACTCTTCGTAATGTGTATAAATACCAATTACAATTCCATGAGAGAAATTTGTCTTCCTCGATATTAGGATTGGGTCATAACCGAATCAGAATCTTCTGTTTCTGATATAGTGTCATTAGTTACGGTGGGTTCCGGTGAGTTTTTAAGTAAGCGTTTTTTCAATTTGGTCAGTCGAATTTTTATTGAGCGGTTGTCTGTTACTAATTTACGATTTTCATCTATCATTCGAATGACGCCTTCTATGTCGTTCGTAAATTCAGTCACCTTGCTATATGAATCTGACACTCCGTTTACCATATCTAACATTAAGAAAACATTTTTTTTTAATGCTAGTGGATATTCTTTCTTGGAAAATTTGTTTGTAATATTTTCTTCGGCCGATTTTAGAAGGTGTTATGTTGTTATATTCTGTTGATCTCCATTTTTAGCTTTCTTTTTAGGCGGTTGGTACACTTTGTATGAATTATTATTATTTTGTATCGATGGGGATATCTGCTTTATTCTCAGGTAATGTTGAAGTTGCTGACTCTGAAGAGGATGGCCCTATTTTTTTATTAGGTTCTCCTTTTCTGTTTGTGTTCCACTCATCCTCGTACTTTGTTTCCATTTTCTGCGCTAGCTCACATTCCGAAGAGATGTGTCCTTGCTTTTTGCAAATGTAGCATTTGATTTCGTAATAAATATACGGAAGCTTTCGTTGTCATAATTAATTAGTAATGAGTCTGGTATGTGGATATTCTTGTCATCGTAGATATAAATTAGTCTTCTGAAACTCATCGTGTGCGAGTATTTTTCATCTTCATTAACTCGCAGTCTCAGGGTTGTTAACGAGGAAGTCGGTCGGATGTTATTAGCAGTTAAAGCGTTAATAATTACTGTATCCGGTATATATTTTTCAGCCTGGATAAATTGATCTTTTATTGTAATAGCTTTGTGAGCGTCGATGAAATTATTTAAAGTTTCCGTCGAGTCCAGGTAGATACGTAACATATATACGGGTTTTTCGATATCCGAGAGGCGGATAACATTTTTTTCGGGCCTATTTTATTTCCTACTGCGATAATGTATTCCTGAATTTTTGCATTTTCCAGTGCGTTGAACGTTAAGGCCTGTTCTTCATTTTTGTGACGGTCGAATATAGCCGCGTTGTCGATGGTTTACTCTGAATATCGTTGGTTTCGAATTTTTTAGGTTGATGATTTATCAGTCTGTTGTCAGTACTGATAGACGATGATGACGATTGCATCATCATTAGTAAAGTAGATAAGCCGTTGGGTTTCCCTTTTTTTTTCTACGATATATAACAACAATCGGTTACGACTTCGATTAGGTACTTGTAATTAAAACTTACCGATGTGCGTTATTTTCTGAATTCTCACAAAATAACAACGAGATAAGATAACACGCTATAAGAGCGCGGCGGAACATCGGAACACGTCTAAATAGTCTTTATCCGATAAGCTGCCACGATATCGCCTATATTACTCGAATAATTTAGAAACGAACGAACGTACAATATACAACCGACCGAAATATTTGGAATTACATCGGGTTATGAATCAAGAAGGTAGTATTCAAACTATAAGTTTCCACAGATGCCTAAAAGTACTGAGTCGCAAGATTCTCAACCTTTCTGATGTATTCAATGAAATTTTAGATTCATTTACTAAAGCGGGGACTTCTAATGTTGTGGTATTTTCTTTAGTTTGTGCACATGGTCTCACATGTTTCATACAGTCGGAACATAGGAAACTTTAGGAACAGACATATTTGGAGAATATATTGCTGTCACTCCTCCCGTCTCTTCCTAAACTTCCATGGTTCTACTATTTAAAAAAAAAAAAAAAAATTTACTTATCAACAGATTGTGATTCCGGCATTACTTGTTAATCGTCTATTCCTTATACAACTCGGAGAAACTCGTTATTACCCTATTTTCAATCCAGATCATATTCGAATGTAGTTCTTTAGTAACGTTACGTTCTGAACTATAGCTTAAATTTTTGCGCTCGCTCCATACGACGTGTTGTCTCTTGTTCATATTGAGAATTTACATCTGTTTCCGAATCTAGCGATATTTCTAGAGAAGTTCTCTACGTTTTTAGGGAAATATGAGTTAATTCGTATCACGTTGGGTAAGCTGTAAACATTTTTGTTTCAACGTTGTTAGTATGACAGACAATCTTTAACGAAAAATAGTCATGTAACTATAATGACGGTATCGACCAAGATTACATCGATAAAATAAGAAACGGCAACGATAATAATGACGGAACTATAATAATTTATTAACTCACGTTTTAAGTTATACACACCATCTCGATAATCCGATAACTTACTTCGAAATTTCAGAAAGATATTTAATATCTCATCGGAGACGTTCAGTGTTTCTCCGAGGAGCAAATTCTTAAACAGAATCGATTCCAAAGAAATTAGCTTTTTTGTTGGCAAACGTCACATTGAGCGTCCTTGTCTATTTTTGTATCGAATAGTAAAAAAAATTGTCTACTTTCTAATACGACTTGACGCTAGAATTATTTTTTAATTATAAAAATATTTATATAAATAACTATCTAGAGTTATCTAAAAGTAATAAGCGGTACTACGCGCGAAATTTAAAATAACTTGAAGTAGCTGTTTATATAAATATTTTTAAAATTAAAGAATAATTCTAGCGCTAAATCGGTGCTCCTTATTATGAAAATTGATAATTAGATTAAAAATTTGTGTAAACTATAGAAAATGTTGTGAATGGAAAAGTTGAATGTATTTTTTATTTATTTTTTTGGTGTATATTTATTATATAGTGTAAAAAATGCAGATACATAATATTTACACCCTCGGTACATTTAATATAATTATAATTTTTTTCGCCCAGTTATAAGCTGTGGAAGGACTTTACACTATTCTCGGATACACATATACATACAGATATATATATATGTATACATAGATATATATGCATATATATTAATTTATACGTGTCCGCGCATACATGCTCACATTTCCACTCTCTCATTTACTCACACTCTCAACTATCTCTCTCGATCACATGTACGCTGAAGCTCGCATTTTTATTGCGTTGTAACGGCACTTCGGTCATACTAACCTTTTTTTCTCCTATATCTTTCGTGCTCGCAATACTAGCAAGAATACAAGGAAACCAATAAGTAAAATAAAGGGACTAGAATTGATAACAACAAATCCACCGAACACGACTCATTTTGTAGAACCTCAAAGAACTAATTACGAACGCTAGAAATGACACGATATGAAAATGGATGTACGCAATCCATTATAAGTGGAAGCGATCGCTATAGAGATATCGAATTCGCTAAACGCGTCAAAGTCGCGGCTATAACGAATTCTCGGAGTTCAGTACAATTTCGAGTTTAACGGAATACGAATAGTAAAAGTTGAGTCGCTTAATAACCGAATTTCGTTTATACGCGCAAAATCTTTACTCGGCGCATAGATTACGACGTAAGACTGTGTGTTTATATATATATATATATATATATATATATATATATATATATATATACATATATATATACGTCATTATTTTATATATTTATATAATATATATGTGTGTGTGTTAGTGGGTCGGTAAAAATGTGTGTATGCTTATTTATATTTAATAATGTAACGGTGTGATAATAACATTTTTAACCAGCGTTCGCATCAGTTGACGAGATACTGTTTATATATTATTTATATGTTGACGTGTGAAAGTAAACGAAAATACGAAGTAATCCGGTTAATTTGGAAATGTTTAATTACAGCCTCGAAAATATGAAAAAATGAGAGTTTAATTATGTGAAGAGTAAACTGACATGGCGGAATATTTAATTAACAGTTATAAATTTTACACGCGTTAGTATTCACTATATATATATATATATATATATATATATATATATATATATATATATATTATTTTTGATTATTCAATTAATAGCTTGACATACAAAAAAGAACCGGTTTCGGGTGATATTATCGGTATATAACTCCTTAATCGTAGATAATTCATGGTCTGCCGAATTTCAGTCAGGTAATTGCACTCCGTAAATGAGATAACGTTGTCGATAAATAACCTCGTCCTTAAAAATTTTGTATATTATTATTATTATTATTATTGTGTTTTTTTGGGTTGAATACGATCTTCATCCAAAATTCGCGCATAGTTCTAGTTCAGTTTTACTAGAGTTACTGGTATAAAAATAATTCTGCCTGCGAAGAAATTTCCTTATAAAAGTAATTTACGAGCAGTGGATATAGTTTTCGATTTTTTCGGTTAAAAACAGGATGATTTTATTTTTTAGATTAATCGAAATTAATTGAGCCCCGTTCAAAATATAACGAATTTCGATATTACGATACATCGTGTGTTGTTAAACGAGATATATTTAATAATTTAAACGGCGCTGCAATGATAGCCCAACAACAATGGTACTTAAAAAATTAAATATATTTAAAAAATTAAGACGTAGTCCATTTTCGTCGAGCGACTACTTATAATAATAATAAATAATCAAATCAAACTTTCTTCGGAGAATAGCGCATGATAAATACAAAATACAGTGGCGCATCCTACAAAGATGTATATATGCGTCATTCACCAAACCTGGCTATGCGCAAAATTACGCGAACACCAGACTAACGTATAAATAACTTTTCAAATGTAATTGCTGATTAACGGTAATTACATTCACATTTTGTAAAAAACTGAAAATTTGTACAAAAAACTGATTAAAACAATTAACACGAATAATATAATCAATAATAATAATAACAATAATAATAATAATATATAAATAAATAAAAATCGAAGTAAATGAAATAAAGTATTTGTTTAGATCATTTACACATATATCTATAGTGGGTATAAGGTCCAAGTATACTGCGCACCGTAATTTTGTTTAATTGATTTACTATATATATATATATATATATATCTTGCGGCATACTTTGGTTATGAATTTCCTATTCCTCAAGTATCTTCTTAAACACTCCAGAATAATCACTCTGAAACCACGTGCGTGCAAGTTCCTCAAGAAAATTTCACA
The DNA here is from genome assembly GCA_032883995.1 of Coronaproctus castanopsis. Taxonomy (NCBI): domain Eukaryota; kingdom Metazoa; phylum Arthropoda; class Insecta; order Hemiptera; family Monophlebidae; genus Coronaproctus; species Coronaproctus castanopsis. Next base: position 138,534,881 of record CM065052.1, read on the forward strand.
TAATTCACCGTATCGAAAACTTTTTACATAAATACAAGTAAACCGCAATAACAGACCGTCTACGTTCTAATTTATCCGTAACATACGGTGTATGTTCTAAGAACATCGTCCCGGCATAAAACTGCATACTGATTTGGGCTGAAGTAAAGATTTTTCCGTAAAAGATTTAACATCGGTTTAGGAATTTCGAATATTTTCGAGATAGTACACAAGATACATATAAGGCTATGATTTTTAACGTTTTCAATTTCAAAAGCTAAGTGCATTTCTGCAGATTGCGTCATTGTAGCCATAAACTACGTGCCAACTTGAATAATCTTTTAATTTCATCAGTGGACTGCATCACTTATCGTGGTCTTATTTTCGACAATAAACTAACATGGGAATACCATATAAGACATCTTATAAAAACGTGTAATAAAATAATAAACGTACTCCGCAAACTATCGCATACTGATTATGGCGTCGACAAAATATGCTTCTGACTTAATACGTTCCAAGCGTGACTACGGCTTTACTGCATATTCCCGTGCTGATAAAACGATATTACAAAAACATTAAATATAGTACATCATAGAGCGTTCAGGCTGGCACTCGGCGCATATCCAACAACATCAGTCGTTTACTTATTTCACGAAGCTTCTGTATTACCACTGAATTTGCATCGACATTACATCCTTCTGAAATACTATATTTAATTCGTTCAATACAATTACCAATGAGTACAACGAACGCCAATCGTGGTCATTACAATATGCGTTTAACAAATTTTTCACAAAAATATAAAATGTAGTTAACAATCTTCAGATCTCTCCTATTCCATCAATAGATCCGATCAATAACTCCTCCTTAGCATATCCAAACCGTTTTTACTGATACGTCGCTCCTTGTGTACCGCAACACATTGTATTAAAAGAAGCTTTTCAGAACCTTCTTTCAAACTTCATAAAGAGTACATTGCTTTACACTAATGGTGCAAAAAACATCAATGACTGTGGTTGCGCCATCATACATAACGATGATACAACTTATTATCCTCTACTTTGCTACATTTCGTGTTTATCATGCGAACTCTTTGCTATTATGCAAGCTGTATTGATGACATCGCGCGAAACTAGTGCTAAAGTAGCTATATTTACGGACTCCTAATGTTCTATTTATCAAATATGCAGCTAACCAAAAATGCTTCACCCTATAGCTGAAAAGATTATTTCATTATCTCGGGAAAGAATCATAGAAGTCCATTACCTGGACACAGCTGTATTGACTTACGTGACCAAAATATCTAATTATCCTACTGAGAACGATCGATTATAATCTTTTAGGATTGTCAATATCGTTTAGTATGGAAGTATCGATTCACACAATATTCGTCTCCAATACCACATTTCGAGTGAATCCATATGTTTTCTATCTGCACCGCTTAATGACGAGTTCTCCGAGCCATATAGAGATACCGAGGAAACGAGAGAGTTCACTATTACCTTAACAACAAAAAACTACCGGGTCTATCCAGATTCTGTTAAAATGGCTCATTACGTTTTGTGTGAGCCGTGCTCCGTGGCGTACCTCATTTTTATATCCGTCGCTGTTTGTCACTATAGAGCCTAAATATGTGAATCGGTTTACCACTTCGATTCTATCATTTTCACGAAACGCGGGGCAGTTATTCTCTGGTCGGTTGATGATCATAATTTTACCTCGTTAACACTCCGCACTAATTTTCACTAGCCGATTTCAAATATGTAACATTTTTGCTACTGACGTTACGTCATCTGCATACTAAAGATGATTAAATTACACTCATCCAATTGATTTGTTGTACCGTTTGCGGTGTCAATTCGGAGAGTTTAGCGCGGTAAACAGTCACTGTATAGGTTAAACATTAACGGTGAGAGGAAACAACCCTAAAGGTAAAACATATCACGAGTAGAGCCGCTTGATCAGACGCACAAGATGTAATGGCGTACACATGTCGTATAAGATCTTTATAGATTGACACAATCGTTTTTATTTCACAGCCGTTTAATAAAAATACATCTTGATCAAGACACAGCAATCTCTCAAATCTTTCCTGAAAAATTTATTAGAAAAAACTAAATTCGAAACCACAATTATCAAAAAATGTTATAAAATCATCTTTACGTAGATTTTCAAATACAAAACCGATTATTTCAACAATGTCGGTCGATATAAAGAGATTTAGACGACTGTTATTGCAACACAACACAGAAAAAGTATTTCAAAAATAATATTAATAATAGTAATCATAATAATAATAATAATAAATCCGTTTAATATTATTAGTTAAATAATTTCGGTTTTACAACGATAGAATGTAAAAGATTTCGCCTTAGAAAACAAAATGAAATTAGATAAACGCGAAATTTCGACAAGTGAATGCGACTCATTGGAGGAAATGATATAAATGCGTCTTGTCCAAAGTTAAGAGAACATTTTGCTTTCTTTATCGCAATTATCACGTCCTTCTGCTTATATATATATATATATATATATATATATATATATATATATATATATATATATATATATATATATGCGTCCTTTTTGTATTTATGTATATGTAAACTTCCTTTCTATGTATATACACCTATTTTCCTCCTTACACCCACACATATGTATATATATTATTTTATATATATGCGTATGTTTGACTGTACACACACACACACATATATATATATATATATATATATATATATTGTGTATGTACAAAGTGGCGTTCATCGTTTGATAAAGATAATAAAATGTTTTAAATTTTCATCTCTTGAAAATGTCGGAAAGCCTAAAAAGAAATGTTCAACTGACAAAATTTTAGAGATGACTTTTATTTACACGACTTGTCTTTGCTATTTATTTATACGTTATATGTTTGACTGGTTAAAGCGTTTGAAAGTTTATGTTTCATATTATACGTACATAGATATGAATATATGTATATGTCATGTACATACACATATGTTTATATATATATACACTCGTATGTCGATATATATAATACATATGTAATATATATACACATATATTAATGATCGCACATATATATATATATAAAATTATATAATTATAATATCGCTTACAAAAGTTTACAGATTTCGATATTGCGTTTAATATCGAGAGGGAAAGTGTTTTTTGCAGATGATGCTCCTACCGATTAGTTCGAATTAGCGCCGATGGCTTCAAAACGTAAAAATGAAAGTGACCGCAAATGATAATTTAAAGGAACGATATATATATATATATATATATATATATATATATATATATATACATATATATGTGCCATTGTAATATGGTTAAAAAACAGGATGTAAATAATAGCGCGATATCTTATGTACACTTACCTTTTCCGAATTACAGTGTCTGCTTCGTTGTGCGGACACTATCCGTTTGGGCGTTCTAACACGGATGGCTGCTGGTACATGTGGATATTAATGTTGATAATAATAATGATAATAGGGATAATTATAATAATTGTTCAACTTCACGATTAATACTGTTCTATTATTTCGAAACGAATATTCGAAAATTTCGTTCTTATTTTCACGAAATCTGCACTCTAATAAATATTACATATATATACATAATATATATATATATATATATATATAATCGTATATTATATGTATAATATGTGTACATATCGTATATCACATATATACAATATATGTTTGTATTATCGAGATCGGAAGATAATAATTGCACTCACCGCCGGACAATACGACTAACTAGCGTCGGTAATTCGATAAAGTGATGAAAACGTACAAAAATTCGAGAATTTCGCACCACGCGTTCGTACATATATATATATATATATATATATAAATATATATCTGAAGTCGTTGAACGCGAGGACAATCTTCAGTTCGAACAGAACGAGTTCCTAACGGATTGTAGATTTTTTAAACTCCGAACTCGGATGAGCGACGTGTTTACACTGGAGGAAAGTACTAAATGAAACGAGATTTCGACTACTTCTCTGTTCTTATTTACTTACTTACTTACTTACTTTCCTAAACGAAAATATGATAACTACGGTAAATACTGGATAGTCGCTAGCAGGATTGTATAACTGGTTCGTTTCTTATTTAGCAATGAATTTAAGTTCCCGTCTAAATATTATCCGTAGGATATAACGTATAACATTTCACCCGCGTTACGGTCTGCCACACTAGCCGTCGATTATCCGTTATTATTATTATTATTATTCTAGCATAAACAACTAGTTACTTTTTTTTTGCACCACGTTCGTCAATTGCGATATTCCTTTTTCCGGTCATGGCTGTCCTGCCTATGATATTTCTTTAATTTATTTCTCTTATCCGCAGTCGCATTTCCATCCCGCATTTATTTTGTAATTTTTCATTATTTTTCCTATTCCGTTATCTCGACGTGATTAACCTTTTCACGGCTGCAGGCAACTATAATTTTTTTTTAAGTGAAACTTCTATTGGCGCGGTTTATATTAGAAGTTTACCCGTAAAACGAGCGCGCGAGCGAGCGGAAATAACAAACGGACATATATCACCCACCTATCAAACCACGTTTTATTGCGCTGGGTGAAACGAAGTAACGGACGGATATATATATATATATATATGCCGTTCGCATGTACCGCGCTACCAACACCCGTCGTCTAACCATGTTTATGCACATAGGTAGATTCTGAACATACACACACATATATATATGTATGTTCGCGCGTGTGTGTGTTTGTATACACACGCGTAAAAATTAAAAAAAAAACTGTATCGAATTTAGTTAAAAACATATATTTGTAAAATAAACAAATATCATGAGTGCATGCACATTCGCACTCTCACACATACGTTGTTGTTAAAATTTCATCAAGCAGGTGCTCGTCGACGGATTTATATGTATTTATATTCACTTTCTGTCGCATTTAATCTGTGCAAAATATAAAATTTGCCTTATAATCGAATTATTTATTTTATAATATCTTATTTTTTAGTAATGTACAATTTGTCTTGTGAGCTAATTCATCTTATATTGTTCCTTAATTCACAAAACACACTTTTTTATTCCTCAGTCACTCGCATGTACACTCACGATTACTCTCTCATACATTTGTTTTTCTCATTTTAGTTTAGGTCAGTTTGTAGTAGCAGTCTATTGTTTTTATATTCATCTCTTTCGCTTGAAATTTTGTTCTTTACCTTTCTTCATTGAATTAAATCTAAATCAATGTATTAATGCGCTATTTCATTAAATATTTTCGTCTTGTTGTAACCCCACCTTCCTATCTTTCGTTTTAAGCAGTCTAGTCTTTTTTCATTTAATACTTCATCCGGAATAGCGTTTAATACATTTTTGTCATTACGTACCTATCGGTTTGTTCTCCATATTTTGTTTTCATTAGTGGCATTTTATATTTCAAGGTTTTCCTTATGCTATAATCTGACAACACATTTTTTTCAACTCTCACAGGCATTTTTGTTTAGTCAAATATTCCCAAAATTTCACAGACAAATAAAATGTCTTTAAGTTTCACTTCTTTCTCGCGGCACAGATATTTTTTAAGATGATCGAAAGTGTCGTAATTAAAATATTTTTGATATATATATTTTTTTTTTGTTAAATCGGCTCATTACATAAAAAGATAATTACGGCAATACAATGGACATATATGATTAGGCACCAATTATTCGTAAAAATAATCGTAATGGACAACATGAGGCAGCATATAGTTTGCGAGATATTCAATCTAGAAAATAAAAGTATTTGTTATGAAATAGTTATGCAGTCCACGATTTTAAAATGAAAACAACCCTATTGGATGTGAAGCAAAATCGCTTTTATCGTCGCTAAATGTAACGAATCGACCCTAGACATATTTCTTTGATTATTTAAGCCGTTCTAACGATGAGATGTTTGTGTTTACGCACGTATCTCAAAGGCTTCGTTACGTTTTCCTTTAATATTTTTCTCAAACAATGTCATATGTCTTATTTAGGTCCGTTGACAACCATTTGGCTTTACAGTGACCGTTATCGTTCTCACCACCGTCTCGAGTAGACTAGAGGCCGATTTGTTTAAGGCGAGCGTCGATTTTTTCCAATACCGAGAATGCCGAGATTAAAAGTTAAAAAGTTTTCATTGCCGCTGTCGCGAGTTTGTATATAATATTATTATTATTTATTTAAATTGACACGCAGTGTGCGGCAACTAATGCTAGAGACACGAGGGAGAGGAAATTTAATCGATGAGTAGAGACGAGACATGCGTAACAACACGATTAGGTTAGTAAGAGAATAGAAAGTGAGAAGGGATGGTTTTGAGATAATCTGAGTGAAGAGTGCAATGAGGCGCAGGTGTTCTGTGTGATCAGATATGAATGGGTAAGTTTTGTACAACACAGTCACATTCTGCTGAGGATAACGTCTTCTCTGCAGTTTGGAAGCGAAGTCTTCGAAGGAAAAACGGAATTCTTGATTTGACGAAGTTTATTTAACGAATTTATTTCGATACGTCGTGTCGTAATTTACATGCTTTCGGTCATACACATTGTCGTTTTTTTTTTACGCAAAATTATAAATTTTGATACGATTAGTGAAAATTTAACGGAATATTTTGGGTATAATACTGCAATAAACAAAGCGCTGAACAATGAAAAGTTCGACATAAACATTGGAGTAGTCAGATTAAATGTAATTAAATTTGCAGACGACCAAGCCATAGCGGCTGTGTCAGCAAGAATGCTAAATAAAACGATACACCAGCTTAATGGGAAAAATAATTCGGGATGGAAGTAAACATAGACAAAACGAAAACAATGATAATCAGTAAGAAAGCGGGCTTACATGTAGAGATCGATAAAAAAGAAATTGAACAATTTAAATATTTCGGATATATCGTGACCACCGGGAAATCAGTTCACGTATTGGACTCGCAAAGCAGGCGTTTAGGAATAAACAAGATACATTAAGACAAATGCCAATGGACTTGAGAAAACGCTTTATGTATGGGCGCTATACGGTGTCCATACTTGAACTATAAATAAACGAAATGTGGACAAGTTGCAAGCGTTCGAAATGTGGTACTGGAGGAGAATGGAGAAGATAAAATGGACGGACAAGATAAAAAAATTAAGAAATTAGAATAAACGAAAAAAAATGTCATTATACGGAGAACACGATTAAGCTGGATTCGTCATGTTATTAGACACGGAGTATTAATTCGAGATATTTTCGAGGGAAAACCCCGAAGGAAACCAGAACGTGGAAGACCCATAAATTCATTCGTAATAACAACACTACGAGACACAGGATTCGGTAGTTATAAGCGGTTAAAAAGGGCTGCGGAAAATCGGGAACATTGGAAAAATATCATCATGGAAAAAGACCAGTCTAAGGACTAAACTAACAGAACAGAATACTACTTCTTAGATCTAGATAATAATGGGCTGGATAAATATTTTTAGATTATGTTCCATGACAAACCAAACGACCGTTATAACGGGAATAGAGGAATTTTTAAACATTAAAAGTTTATATTCCGTACGGAGTACTACGACTGAAACGGTTAATTTCTTTTTTTTTCTTTTATTTGTTTATTTTTATTTTTCGAAAAAAATTATTGGCAAAGCAAATGTAAAATTTACTTATGTGGTCAGAAAAATTAGATTTACATAATGTGCACGACTTTGATTCTGCTTACTTTCAAATCCTATACGTGTCCAAAAATAATCAGATCACTGAATTCCTTCGAAATTCTGGGAATAAGGGAAGCCTTCTTGCAGTTGTAGTTTTTATCGTTTTTCATTCAGGTTTGATGATACTTTAACCGGTGAAACTAGTAAACAATTTTAATTAAATAAATAAATAAATAAATTTATATATATATATAGTGATTATATATATATATATATATATATATATATATATATATATATATATATATATATATATATCACCAAGCGAACACGACAATAATACTTTCTGATAAAATATAAATAATGTTTTAAATTCGAAAATCGTGAACGAAATAGAATTCGAAAATTATAGCGAAAATCGTCGCTGATATAAATGTAGCCATTACGTCTATCGAAGCGACTGTTTGTAATTAGTGTAATAATTGGCAATTACGAAGGTTTACTAAAATATTTCGACGAGTAATTACGAATTAGTCGAACAGAATGAGTTGAAATTAAACGTCCGAATATTTCAGTTTTGTCGTCCGATAAAGATGAAAAACAAGTTGCAACACATCGCAAATTATCTATCATTACACGTTTTAATTAAATAGCGCTTAACTAATAATAATAGCAACTACGTCATTGTTATATTCTACTCGTTAATAATAAGAGACAATATAAACGCAGAGCGTTTAATGAACATTACCGACGAACCGGAAAGCTTTACTGCGGACAAAAAAAAAATCTAATCGATTTACTATACCGAGGCTTAAATAAGCTTTTAGAAAGTTTTAAGGAGGAATATTAAGTTCGCTGAAAATTAACTCTTTACAACCGAGAACGATATAAACCGATCGTAGAGACGCGGTTAATAATAAAATTTAATCGGGGTCGGTTGCGATAATTAAATAGAGTAAAACAAAAGATAGAAATTTAAAGACTAACGATTGTGGGTGCAGTTAACGGCGATAATGATACAAAATAATTATAATTCGTCTATTAAGTTTTTTTTTTTTTTTTATTAAATACTTAATCTGTCAAATTTATTATGTAAATTACACATATTTTTTTGATAGTGGAGTTGTTCACGCTTCATCGAAATAGGGTAGCCGCTTTAAAATTAATTAGAAAATTCTCAATTTACTATCGTACAATTAATCTCGCACACGTTAGAATTATATTTTAGTTGAAAGGTTACGTTTACGTTTACAACATGTTTTGAGGGGGTGGGGGATCATATACGGAATATTGAAATCTACGACAAATTACATAATCGGGACGCTTTAATGTGACGCGCGTATAACACACAGGTGCACACATACAAATACACGATATTTTACGGTATATAGGCGTGCTTAACATTAAAAGATTTCAGAATTTTTAAAAAGTTATCACAGAACTATCCCGAAAAAAATCGATTAAACGTTACGGAACTATCGGCTATGTTGTCGTTACAGGTATTAAAAATATTTATGAATTAAATAAGTACGAATTATATTAATTCCGCTGCTGGACGCAGGTTCTTTTCAATCTCTTCCATTCGTTCTGGTTCTGAACATTCTGAATCCAGTTCTTACCCGAGTTATATATCGTCATACCAAACAGTCAGCAGTCTCCCTATGTTTCTTCTCTAATGAAGTAGCCACCATTCCAACACTCGTTTTGCCTATCTATTATCCTTACTTCTACTTCAGTTTGGCCATCTGCTTCAACACGTTGCAAAGTCCGATCTTCTTTCATATCCAAATATTTCGCTTCCGGGCTCCGACCGTCTTATATTTAATATTAATCTTCCCACGCGCTCTTTGTGAATTTTTCTAATATTTGTTTTTACGAAAGTGTACACATTTGTGAGTCATTTTGTAAAAAGCGGCAGAACCTCGTAGATTATATCCGCTTTAAACATATCGGTATTTCGTCGATTTTAAATACATAACTAAAACTACCCGTGCTAATGATATTCTGCGATATATTTTCGTCTGGATCATTTTTTTAAGTGAAACTTCTATTGGTGTGTTGTATATGGGGGAGTTAACGCGTAAAACGAACGAACGATCCAAAGGATTCAGGCACATAGGCAGCGAAGATTTGAACGAAATATACATATACATTCGTAAAATAAAACCTTAACGATACGTTTTAATTTTTTTATTTTTTTTAATTATAATTCTAAAAACCCTGCGCATATGAAATTACGCAATTAAAACATACGCATGTAAAAAGAACAACACGCAGCCTTAATAACAGCAAATACTATTACCATTATTATTATCTTGCGCAACTTGGATCCAGTTGATTCCTGTCCATTTAATAACATCATCTCGCCACCTAGCTATTTCGCGATCTTTGAACTTGATTCTAATGATAATCCTCTCGTGAGCCGTTTGAGTTTTCCTAATTCTTCTAGCTATCCCCTTTAGTAAGACTCCGTGTTTCAGCTCCGTATGCCAAGACCGATTGTAACAGCTTATCTTTAAGGCTATTTGTTCCTATAAACAAGTTTCCTAATTTCCCAAATATCACCCAGGCGATCGAAATTGTTCTTTGAGTTTCAGGCTGTATTATCCTATTCTCGTCCATAGTAATCACCGGTCCCAGGTAGACGTATCGACTTACGCGTCCAATGTTTTCGCTGTTTACAGTTACTACCTTATTATCCGCGGTATTCATCGTTATTTTGGTTTTTTGTATACATTTATTTTAAGTCTTATTATCACAGAATGCGCGTCAATTAAGTTCGTTTATCATTAATTGCACTGCTTCAGCACTATTGCCTATTAGAACTATATTGTCTGTGAAACGTAATTCAATCTTCCGTCATTTATTCTAAAAAGTTTGAGGAATGTTTACACCTAGCAGTGGGTCGATACATATCGTGATGATTACTATTATTAATATTATTATTATTAATGGCGGGCGCGTTTAACGTAGTTGTTTTTGTTCCTGTTTTTTTCTTATTATATACAGTGCAGAAAGTGATTTAACATTTAAAAATATATATATAAATTGTGTAGTTATATGGTTCTACTTTTTCAAAAAGATTAAGCGGAAAGGAATTGTACTTCTCGGTAGATTACGATTCGGGCACTACTTGTTACCGGATCGCCTGTTCCTTATGTAGCTCCTTACTGCCCTCTTCATACTGTACGTGTAATTTGCAATCCTGATCACGTTTTCTTCGAATTTCCTTCTGTAATAACATTCCGCTCTGAACTTAAATTACAAAGACCCGTAATAAATAAAAGAAGTAATTATACTTAATCACTTCAAAATCAGTGAGTTAAACGCGATCAATATCACGGAAGTTGGGAAATCGACTGTTGTCACAGATTGAAAAAATCTGCCAGACAAACATTTCCGAATATAGTTGTCAGATTTTGTCGTTGTACAACCAGATTGAAGCAACCGGACTTTTGAAACAACCATTATTGTCGAATAAATTTATGTATATAAACGAACATCCGATCACGGAGAAGGCTAAATTATTATTCACGGCGTCGAAGCGCGAAAAAAATCACATATAGAAATTGACGAAGAACGGAATTGCGCGTACAGATGACAAATCGTACGATAGGTGTTCGTCGAAACAGTCGCACAAATTGCAGAACTCGTTTCGAATGATGCAGTTTCTAGAGCGATACCTGACGTGATCGAAATTATGGCTAGAAAATATCAACAAGGAGCAAGAACACATGTAAATATGGAAATCAGATGATTATAAACTCGATATTCGTAGATTAAAACGAACAAAACCGTATGAATTAGACTAATATCGAAGAAAATTAAATTCTGTCGGGAAGATGATCTTATTACGAGCAAAATAGCAGAGTAATGCTAAATGTTCCTGAACAGATCGCATTTTAATATATATATATATATAATCGTTATCCTAAAACGATCGCTAGTAAGAGATGAAATTTATAATTAATTTTAATTATTTACAACCGGATAATAGTTTTAACTAACCGACCGTGAAATGTTTCATTAATTAATATACCTCCAACGGAGATGATGGTAAAGCGAATTATAATAGGAAAAAAATCCAAACTGACTGTAGAGTTAAAAATAAACAGCTTAAAGATTTTTTTTTTAAATATTTTTATTCATTACGACTTTATATATATATATATATGTATATATATATATATATATATATATATATATATATATATATATATATATATATATATATATGTATATATATTGTTTTTCAAAGAATCGTTCGCGTATTTCTTTTATTCGTTTATATCTTTTTAATTTATATCGTTATTATTGTTTGATCCTTTTTCTCTTTGATCGGTTATTTTTTCTACATCGTTATAACGATTATTTCCAGTCTGTCGAGCGTACAAATTTGATCTTGTTCCGCGTGGATTGCTAGGCAATATCATCTCTGTGAGGATTATCGTATTTTCTAACAGCAACGGCCGTTTGAAAGTTTTCCACAAGCCTACGCGCGATGTTGAAAATGGAAGAGGATTTGCTTAATTAACTACGACTTTTCCATTTTCTTTCGGAAAATACGTTCTCGCGTTCTTAATTTTTTATTTTCTCCTCGAGCATTTTCATCGATTTGACCATCACTATTACCGATATTAACACTACTATTACTAATACTATTACTAGCGCTAATATTACCACTTCTTTTTTTTTTTTTAATATTTTAAAACCCATTCCGGATAACCGGTGGGGCACGTTTATTAATCTTTTCTGTGTACATTGAATAATACGTATGCTTAATAAATAAATTATTAACTAACGAATATTAATGTGTGTAGATTGAATTGTAAACTTATAGATTAACACGGAAATTACATACTTAAATTGGTTACATTATAATATTATTATTATTATTATTATTATTATATGACTGTTAATCGTTTGAAATGAAAAGGAACGAACGCATTATAAATACGGTTAAGTATTAAGTCATAATTTAATTACTAATCAGCGCGCTATCAGATTAATACCGCAACAACAATAACAATAATAATATTAACGACAATAATAATTATAAATAAAGTCAAATAAATTTATTTTTACAATAAGAATGTAGGACGAACTTACGATACTAGCTACAAAGCTAAATCAACGGTAATCGGTAGTGATAAATTTTTAACAAAAATATTTTATTACTGCCACCTTCGCATATCGTCTATAGTGTAAATTGATTATTTTGTTATTACATATTTAATTATTATTATATATTTATTTTTGTACTTTGGCCAATGCACGAATATTAATAAAGATAGCCGAATTATATATATTTAATCTAGAATCTATATATATAAAAAAGAATGTTTGTTTGTTTGTTAGTTCGCGTTTAGCTTATCCGATTCGGCTGAAATTTTGTAAGCTTAAATGCCGAGAAGGTTTTATGGTTATCAAAAATAAAAATCGGTCCAGCCATTGCAGCTGTACCCTTATTGCCAGAAATGGTAGTTTTTTGAGGCTGTGCCTAATCTAATTGGACGATTTAATTGATATCCACCCAAGTCTAATAAGCTATCACTATGAAAAATATGTCCAGCCGTTGCAGCTGTAAATTCATGGAAAAAGTTCAGAAATACTTCATTAATCTACAGAGTTCACACCCCAAAGAAATTAACTTGGAGTTCGCGAGCCAAGTGATCGGGCGACGCTAGTTAATAATAAAATTATATATATATATATATATATATATATATATATATATATATATATATATTCAAATAAATTTTTTTTTATATATATTATTATCGGATAGATGTCAGAAATATTAATCGTGTCTCCAATACAGAGTACCAGGTAGCGAGAGATGAGCAACCAAGTGTGACGTGATTCGAGTTCATTATCAATCCGCTGTTTGAACAAAACCGTGTATGTAAATGTGAGATGGCCGAAGTTTGTGTATTGAATTATTTTGTGTCAATTTCTAATGAATCGGTGATGATCTGATCAGATATTAATAAAGTGATTTTTTTTTAAATGATTCCCTCAAAACACACTTACGCGTTGGGGCAAATGTATTAAATAATTTGTGGTTATAAGTATTTAATAAATAAATGTAAGAGTTGTGAGCTAGAAGAAATGGAAAAGAACCGATATAATACGAAAGATAAATAGGCGTGTGTGATAGTTTCCGGCAATATGTACTTAAAAAAAAATACGATGGAATAAGGGATCGGAAACGTAGTCCCTTGGACCATCAATATTGTGTGTAAAATGAGTTTGTGTAATTGAGCATAAAAATAGTGCAATACATATATATATATATATGTATATATAAGTATACATACAACTTAAAATAGTGATTAAGATTTAAGATAATGATTAAAATGAAAAGAAAAATAAAGGGATTATATACTTACATCGCAGTACGGAGAAACGAAAAAAATAATTACATTATCAAAAAGACCAAAATAAAAATAAACATAAACGAAAATATTCTTAACGATACGAACTAAAAAATAAATGAAGTATACAAATAGGAAAGTATATCTATATCATGGAATATATATATATATATATATATATATATATATATATATATATATATATATATATATATATATATATAAAGTAATTATAAAAACAACTTTAGACAATATCATTAAGAAGTAATACTGGTAATAAAGTGGATGGAGGCAAGGACCATGTGAAAAAGCTACCGATTCGGTTGAATTAATTTTATAAAGCATAAAAAAAAATTATTAAACATTTTATACACCACTTTTAAACTTTCTTTTACATTGGCAACGTACGGCAGAAGACCGGCGTGGTTTCGTTCAGAGAGTAGAAAAAGGCTGTCCTATATGTATTTTAAATTTATTTATAAGATCCCTAAATAGGGAGCAACAAGAAGAGATATCATTTATTTAAATTTTAAACATAAAATACAACACATTGTATACTAAGTACACCGAATTACCACCCTTAGTATACAATAATAATAACAAAGTGCAACCTATGAAAGCAACGATGATATAATGCAGGCCATAATAAAAAAAAACGCAAATACAAATAGCGTACAATTAAATTTAAAAAATAGATTACAGTTAATTTATTTAAAATATATAAAATGACAAATAAAAATTATGTTAAAAATCGGTGTTTTAGTCGGCGATGTTTGTAGCGTGTATATTACGTAAGCTAGCCATATTATAGTCCTCTATAGATTTAATTAATTCATTTTGTGTGAATTATTTTCATAAAATTTTTTAGCCAGCTTGTTGATATCGAAAAATAAGAGCTCCCGGTTTTGTTGGGAATGCACATCTCGAATCCTGGCTAACCTGGCGGCATTAGGTGAAATCGTGCAACAACGGTTTTGTAATAATTGTAATTTACAATATGTATTGTTAGAAACCAAACGGGACATGCATAGGTTAACCGGGGGGGCGAATAATAGTTGTATATAGTAGTCTTTTATTTGTATAAGGCGGGACCTTCGATAATGAATTATTGGTGAAAGAATAGCTTTCGAAATCGATAGGACGATTAATATGATTATTGAACGACAAACGCCGAGTCCAAAGCGACGTCTAAATACTTGATATCTTTAACCCATGTAATACTTACGCCGTTAATTACAATTTTCGGCAAGGGTAATGGGTGCCTTCTGGAAAAAAGAATGGCTTCAGTTTTTCTCGGTATTCAGTTTCGGCTTCCAACGTTCATAATATTTACAGACAGCGAACGCGGCCTTTTGTAATCCACTATAAATTGTATCGGTTCCGTATGAATCACAAAACAAGGGTAAGTCTTCTGCATAAAGAGCAGTTTTAATAAAAGGAATTTTGGGTAAATCATTTATTAGGAAAAGCCTAACAAACTACCTTGTGGGACCCCCAGCGTGATGAGTCCCCATTAAGGAGCTACTACAACGATGAGTAACATATAAAACTCTATTATATAAATACGATTTTATTCTTCTTCATAATCTCCGTTAACGAAGGTTGGCTGCAATGAGTGCAAAACTGGTCCTGTTTCTGGCCGAATGTATTAGTTCGTTGGTTGACCAGCCCGTCCAATTTTCTAAATTTTTCATCCATGATATTCTTCTGCATCCTTTTCAACTACGTCCTTTTAGTTGGCATTGTATAATTAACTGTATCAGCTGTGATACCTATCGTGCCTCATAATGTGGCCTAAATACGAATGGTTAATAGCTCTTTAATTTGCCCTATTCTTTCTATAACATTGCTATTCGATATACGATCAGTCCATGATATCTTTCTGCTGAAAACCCACAGTTCGAATGCTTCTAAATTTTTCATCTTTGTGTTTTTCAACGTACACGCCTTCACTCCATATAATAAAACCGATTATACATAACACTTAACTATTCTGTATCTTAATTCCTAACTTAGATGTTTCTTACTGAACAGAGATCTCATTTGGATAAATACTAATGATCTTGCCTGTTCAATTTTTATTCTTTTTTGTTTATCGGGGTTCATTTCATCATTTAACCAGCAACCGAGATATTTAAACGATTTGACCACTTCTATTGGTTCCCCATTCACAGTCATTATTGGGCATGTCTTCTTGCTATTACTGACTATCGTCGCTTTAGTTTTCTATGCATTTATGCGTAGTCCTGAATTTTTCATCGCGGATATAATTTTATTCAATAATATTTGTATATCTTGCACCGTGTTTGCTACTATCGCCACGTCGTCTGAATATCGGATATTATTTATTACCTTTCCATTCACTTTGATGCCCTCGTTGGATTCTTGTAATATTTCCCCTATGTAGTTTTCTTCGTACAAATTAAACAGTAATGGTGACATACCACATCCTTGTCTTGCATCTTCATTAATTGGAATGTAATCTGTAAGACCGTATTATGTTTTTAAAGCCGCTGTCTGTTCCCAATATATCTGTTTGATTATAATTATGTCTTGTTGGTATATTACAGTTTTTTGTAGACATTTTATTAATTTATTATGCTTTATTGTATCAAATGCTTTCTGTAAGTCTAGAAAACATACTACTGTTCTGCTCCAATGATCTTTGTGTCAAGGTTATGATGCTCACTAAAGCTTCTCTCGTTCCAAGAATCCAAACTGTGTGTCCGACATTGTTTCTTCGCACTTCTTACTTATTCGGTTATGTATAATCTTTATGAATATTTTTAGTATGTGATTAGTTAGACTAATTAGTCTGTAATTCTCGCATTTAGTGACGTTTCCTTTCTTGGGTATAAAGGATGGACTGCAACCACTCCTGCGGTATTTCTCTTCTTTCATAAATGATATTAAATAATCTAACTATTATATCTATATTTTCTTCCTGAATCAATTTTATAATTTCCACGCATATACTATCGGATCCTGTACTACTTCCGATGTTAATATTGGTAATGTCGGACTTGCATCATTTCTAAAATTTATAATATGTCTCTTTTTGTCTTTGAAGAGTTTTTTTTATATATTTTGTCCATTCGTTTTTTACATCTTCCTCTTCTACTACTATTTCGCCTTTTTTGTTCTTTAGCGCGTGTCTATTAATATTTTTGTATATTCCTCCTAATTCTTTAATTTTTGTATACGATTTTTTTATTTGTAACAGTAAGGTGGGACCTTCGATGATGAATTATGGGTGAAAGAATTCGAATAGCTTTCGAAGCATTATCGATAGTGCGATTAATATGATTATCGAACAACAAACGCGAGTACACAGTGACGCCTAAATACCTGTAACATCTTTAACTCATTTAATACTTTGGCCGTTAATTACAATTTCTGCCAAGGGTAATGGCACTGCCTTCGGGAAAACAAAATGCATTCTCTCGATGTTCAGTTTTTATAGTACTTACAGACAGTGAAGGCGGCCTTTTGTAATCTACTATAAATTTTATCGGTCTGTATGAATCACAATACAAAGCTAAATCGTCTGCATAAAGAGCAGTTTTAATATATTTTAGGTAAATAATTCTCGCATCTCTTCATAAGCGAATAAATCTTTCGCCTTTTTTACATTTATTAAGAGCAGGAAAAGGAAAGGACCTAACACACTACCTTGTGGGACATCAGCGTAATAGGACCTCATTGAAGAGCTAATTAAAAAACTCTATTATATAAATACGATTTTATTACTTTAATTAAATATGTGGGATCAATTGGAACATTTTATATAAAATAGTATCGTGCTAAGCCGTGTCAAACGCTTTTTCTAAATCAATTAATTATAATCCGGCGTGTTTATTCAAGTTAAGGTTATCTGTTATAAAGTCAGCTATCCTTGCAACCTGATGCACTGTAGGATGATTAGTTCTAAAACCAAACTTACAAGAATATTGTTTTCTAATGAAAACTTTTGCAACCGACTAAGTATGACTTGTTCTGCTAATTTACTTAAAGTACTTAAAATAAACTAATAAGACGAATATTATTTATATTTGACATATCTGCGGATGGGAACAAACATAAAAATAAATTTTACCTAATAATCCGATACTATTAGTCTTCTTCGGAGAATGACTATAATTTTGTAGCAGTTATGTTGCAGTTCCTTAACTACAACTGACAACAGAAGTGAAATTCGTACCACCAAACCTCCTTCTTGCTATTAAAAACAATGTTAACTTCTATAAACCACTTGTTAACTTGCCCGTTATAACTATATAGCAGTCAGCAGACTCCGTCTTGGCCAAATATCACTCTATCATGATCATCTTTTCCAACGTGCTCATTCCCATGCTTTTTACCGATTTTGTCTACCACCAAACCCGTCTCTTATTCGCCATATTTTACTGCACTGTCCTTATACTCCATCTCTACTTCTCCAATAGTCTTGCCAACCATTCCTCCAGTTATACAATTCGTTTTCAACTCGAATTTTATTTACTACATCTAGCAGCTACGTCAATAGCCTCGGCGGTTACACAAAAATAAAATAAATAAAAAATTTATAACGTTTACCTGGTAAATATATTTCCTAGACCACCAGAAGGTAGTATGAATTATAGTTTTAACGAATTTTAACTCCTAATTCAGAACATTATGACATTAATTACACAGTATATATGTATTATACAATCGAGTCACTTGCACTCCGAAAAAATAGATAACGTTGGTAGTTTAAACCTCGACACTTTTGAAAAAGTAGTCTTCATTATAAATTCGCTTTAAAATATATTTGACTGTTCTTTACTTATATACGGATTTCGATCTAAATGCGGAAACATTTATCGCATTGTATATTTATTTAGGTCATTTCATCGCTTTATATATCCTTAAATCTCGTTAAAAAACAAACCTTTATCTAACGACGTCTTTTACCTTCGGGACACGGTACCGATTATTTATGAAAATTTGAACTGGAGTGCGGAATGTAAAGTTAACGGGTATAATTTGGCTAACAAGTTAGATAATGATTGTTCATTTGATATTTATATAAAAGTGCAGAATATTGATTGCTTCCGTACGTGTCGTTAATGAATGAAATAATTGACTGGATAAAAATTAGTAGCTGAAAAGAATCGGCGAGGAATTTTCAAATTGATTTCTTGAAGCTAAGAAACCAGAGTAATTCTCAGGAATAGTATGGTGAGCGACTTGAACGGGATCTTTTGCTACTGAATCCGAATTAGTGGTAACAGCAGTTAAGTTGGTTAGCATAGATAAGGTTGTTAATATTTTACATCTGAATTAAGTATTTTCTGATATCAATTATTTTTATTGATTATTTTTTATATATTCTTATTTATACGCGCTAATTGAAAATCGCTTAATAGCCCGGAAAAGCTTCGTGTAAATTAATACAAAAATTTAACGATTTTAATTAGGTGGTTTTTTTTTTATTATTGTTTATTTATGAAAAACCCGAAGTATACACACGTTAAAGAAAAGGAGTAAGGTAAATCGTAGTAATATTTGATTCTAATAAAATATCTTCGGATTAAATACAAATGAAAAATTATAAAAAGTAAACAGAAAAGGAAGAGAGAAGAAAAAACGGTCGAACGAGCAAAAACACGTTTTGGGTTTCAGAACGACTAATCAAGACATAAAGAAGAAGTAAAAAGGAATATAACAAGAAGTGCCGTTTGAAAGGAAGTTATTTAAAAATAAAAAAAATAAAATGTTCGCAATTTTCGATTATTTCGAAAAATTTGGAAAACGCAAATGCTCTTCTAAAGAATAATAAATAGAATCTGGAATAAGAACGAATTTGGAAATGTAAAATCTACCGAAGAATAACCCACGGAATCGGGTAACAGAGAAGTAACATCGGTCTACGATTGGTTAAATCGAAAATGCGAAATAATAATAATAATAATAATCCATAATAGTTGTAATAAATATAATAAGCTAACGTAGTTTAAAAAACCGACTTTAAACTACGACCGCTATATATACATATATATGTATATAGAAACGTTTATAGTGAAATTCTATCAGCAACCAATTGGGATTTTAAAAAAAAAAAACATACATTAATAATATGAAATTTAAAGGAAGGCGCGTATGCAAAATTAATAATAATGATAACAATTGTCATCATCATTAAGAGTCGTCTCCATATCGGAGGTAGGCGACTTCTTACCTATACATATTCTGTTCTACAGTATAAGTAGCGTACAAGGCAATCATAATAGGGCGTTAGCGTAGATAGCCACACACTCGGGAGAGCTGTTTGTAATCGCTTTGTTGTCAGGTCACAATGGAGCCCCTCCGTGTCACTGTAAAGTACTACATTGTTACTAACGCGCGTGCGAGTTGTGTTAAAATCTTACAGACCCGAACATAAGAAGTACAGTAAAAAGGGGCAACCGATTATGTAAAATTGCTTATCTAACCGACTACGCGAGTAAAAAAAAATATTGTACAGCATACGAGATAACAGCATATGCGCGCGATTATATATATATTTATATATATATATATAATGCTTGGTAACCACACGTGTCCATCAATATTGTATATACATACCAGTGGCGGCTCGTGGTTAAAAAATCTGGCGGTTGCAATTACACCTACACCTACTCTAAATATACAGACACAAAAATTTTTTTTTTGTTTCCCACATCGGAAAGTAACATTAATAATGTCAAAGTCAACAAAGAGTAATACAAATACAAGAACCAGCCTAATTAGAAAAACTAAAAATTATGAATATCAACGCCGAAGTTTAAAAATTGTAATATTAAACCGAAATACATTAAAAATAATAATAATAATAATAATAATAATAAAATATATATTTTTTCATTTGATTTTACATAATATAAAAATGTATACAGTGGAGTACATATATGTAACAACCTCGACCGCATTACAAATAATAAATAGTTATTTAATCTATAATAATAAATAGCTAAAAGTTAATAACACAGGAAAAGTGGAAAAAACGCGCACAAAAGAAAAGATAAAAGATTAAAACTAGAAAAAATAAAGTATTGAGTAATAGTTAGTAGGGAAAGTATCTGATTATAGATTAAAATTATCTCTTAAGAGTAATCTATCTTTAATACGACGATGTTTATAACGAGTATAGCGCATGCGGAGCAGCGCCATATCGTAGTCTCCCACCGCTGTGATCAGTTTGTTAGTACGCGCCTGACAGTTTGTGTAAAATTTTGCCGAAATATTACAGATATAATTCGAAATGTAAGGGAGGTGCAATCTATAATGCATGTCTTTAATTCTGTGATATCTAGTGGCGTTTAAGGAAATTCTGCAGCAGATATTTTGAACCAACTGTAATTTTTTGATAGTACTATTTGAAACTGAAAACCAAACAGGACAGGCATAAGTTAATCTTGGACGAATAATGGATGTATATATATCAGTTTTTTGTGTAGGGTAGTAAGGTGTGACCGACGATAAAATATGGGAGAAAGCATACGAATAGCTTTATGAGTTTCGTCAATTGTGTAATTAATATAGTTATTAAACGTTAAACGGCGATCCATAATGACTCCTAGATAACGTACTTCTTCCTTCCAAGGAATTGTGTTACCATTGATAATAATTTCGGCAGGTAGTGAGCCATATCTCTTGATAAATATTATGGCTTCTGTTTTATCAGTGTTAACTTTTAGTCTCCAGCGTTTATAATACTTAAAAATTAAGGACGCAGCTTTTTGTAGATGGTTACTAATGGACTCGGGTCTATAAGAAGAACAATAAAGTGCTAGATCATCCGCGTAAAGTGCAGTATTAACTAATGATAATTTAGGTAGGTCATTGATTAGAATTAAAAAGAGGTCGGCCCTAAAACGCTACCTTGTGGAACCCCAGAGGTGTACATTCTAATAGAGGAATTATGAGTGAGGTGAGTTACATAAAATTTTCGATTACTTAAATATGACTTAATTAATTTTATCAAAATCAACGAATAATTGTTTTGTAATAATTTATAAATAATTCCATTGTGCCACGCCAAATCAAAAGCTTTTTCCAAATCAAATAATAATAGTCCTGTATATTTATTTAAATTAAAGTTATCAGTGATATAGTCAGCAATTCTAGCAACTTGGTGTACAGTTGAATGACCAGGCCTAAAACCAAACTGCTGGTCTATAAGAATATTATTTTTAGTTGCAAAATCCCGTAATCTAATTAAAATTACTTTTTCGAGAACTTTGCTAAGAGTACTTGGTAAGCTAATGGGTCGGATATTATTTACATCGGAAATATTTTTTCCCTGTTTGGGTACGATGATAATTTTAGCAGTTTTCCATGCTGAAGGGAAATGAGAAGTCATAAGAATGCCATTTATGATTTTTGTTAAGAATAGCCTTACGAGGTAAATGTTTAATCATGATGGTAGTCAAATCATCAGTGCCGCAGGTTATTTTATTCTTTAAAGATTTAATACATTTGTTAACCTCAGTAGGCGTGGAAAGAGGTATCGGAACAGCATTATTTATATTTAGTAAAGAATTTTTGACTTTTTTGTTAACTTTATTAAATTTATTTTCGCATGAATAAGTAGAAAATTTATACAATTAGAAACGTATAAAAATTTTTAAAATACTAAAACGAAACAATTCGATAAACTCTCTGCGTATAATAGTCGAATTTTTTCACAATTTACACAAAACAATCCTCTGAAAATAAAATGATTAATTGCCCTATAAATAATAACGTTTCAGTAAAGAAAAATTTTTACGTATATGAACGTAGGTCAGTAATAATAGGGACAAGATAAACTAGAGAGAGAGAGGCAATGAAACAATCACACGCGGAAATGTACACGGTAAAAGAAAGAAACGTCGATAGAAATTCGAAAAGAAATACTAATCTCGGATAGAGATGAAATATTAGTCCTAAACTCGTTCATTCGGTAGCCGTAGTATGCACACGCAACCGCACTCACGTGTTACGAACAACACAACGAGAAAAACCTATTCTGCCGCGTCAAGTGATGAGTGTACTTCAAGGATTCTGGTTGCAAAATGACTGCAACCAACATTCGCCCATATAGTCCTATGTAAATTCTACATACATATTAATTTACTGTAAATAATTAATATTTAATGTATCTGTGTATATGTGTATATTCATGTGTGTGTGTATGTATATATATATATATATATATATATATATATATATATATATATATATATATATATATATATATATATATATAGGTAAGTATATGTGTATTATATTATATATCTTTATAATTGTTATTATATCGAATAATATACCTTTTTGCATGCTTAATGTGATACAAAGCGTTTTATGGAGTGGGTTTTTTTCAATTTTTTTCCCGCGTTTTATATATTTATATCTGTAATCTAGTAAATATACTATAAGATTTATTACATAAAGAATTTTGTTTATTAGCGGTAAGGATATTATAATTCCGGTACGCGTAATTCTTATTATTTTGTACTTTTGCACTTTTAATATATTTATGTCAATAAATATTTCTTCTTTCTTCTACATACATAGTAGCATTAGGCAAAAATCTTTATATTACGGCTTTCCGATGCCTTCTTCAGGTTGCATCGAGCGTAAAACCACCAACCGTTATAACTGGACGTTTCAAAGCATTTTTAAAGAGATTTTTAACTTTTTATAATATATTCTACGGGAAATATATAATTAAAATTTGCTTATTTTGTTTAATCTCTATAAAACAATTACTAATTGTAACTATTTTATTACATCATCAATTTTTATGCTGTGTTCGATATTTCTGGTGGTTGTGCAACCATGCAACCTTTATGTACGAGCCGCCACTGATACATACATACATACATACATATATATATCACTAATACATTTTACAACTTTTTATATATTTTCCTATCCAATGAACTATTTTTGTTACAGATTTTTCATAACATAAAACTACCATCTTCAATTCAATTCAATTCAATAAAGTATATTTATGTTTTTATACATCAGAAAATAATAAGTAAATAAAAAATGCGCATACCGGGCAGCGTTAACGCTCTTACTACGCGTCTTAGGAAATAGTGTACAAAGGAATCTTAAAATTTATTTTATAATTATACAAGGAAAAACATACAACTGAAAACCCTGAGTAGAGCTACGATCTTAAAAATGATGTCATATAAGTTGTTGTACTACATACTTTGTAGTAGATAAAATCGCAGCCCCCCCCACACACACACACATATAATATATAATGTAAATATAATATATATATAAATATGTATTATAGGCAAATCCATAATCACATTTGAAAATTAATTTTAATAACAGCTCTACTATAACAACATGCGCATCTGTATATCAATTTTTGAATTTTAAGCTACCACCACAATTGCATGATATTTCACAATTTATATGCGTATATATTACATATTATATCCCCCTTGCTGGCACGTGTACTTGTACAGGTGCTCTCAAGGATCCGGAGCTGCAACCGGAACAAGGTGCGTCCACAGGTGGCGTATAGTGGAACGGCCTACAGATATATAGGTTAGCTGCGAATAAGACGTCAGTCGAATAAGCAGTCGCAGACCAACAGCGGCTACTGGTGGAAAGCCTCAAGTAGCTAATTCCAGTAGTGATAGGGTAAGAAGACACGATGATGCAGATGGACAGCTTGAGGAACTGTCTATTAAAAGTTTGCATAAATCCTATGACTGTCTCTCCCTCGGCAAGTTTAGGTCGCCGTAAAAACCCTACACCGTTACCTCCTCAGTAACAAATCGTTGCCTTGCGAGTAGGATATTGATTCAAAGGCTAGGATGCCACCCCAAAATAGTGGTATTTACTTTTGCTTCCTTCCTTCTTTCTTCTTATCCCCTTTTATTTTGATTCCCTCTCCTTATTTCTCAACATAAGCCGTAGTATGTTTCTGATCATCTTTCTCTGGTTGCCACTGGATAAAAACATATGTGGTTGCTGAAATGTGGCTGCATGTTTTGTGCTCCTACTCCTACATTATCAATTCACGCACAACTTTCTGCCTATTTCTATTCTTTCCTTTCACTTCCCTTACCTCCTTCCCTTTCCTTTAATTAATTTCCTCCTCTTATCATTATTTTCCTTATGCAGCCGACATAACTCGGATACGAGTGTCGGTATTATTATATATCATATAACATACATATATATATACATATGTATATATATGTGTATATATATATATATATGGTTAAAATGTTTTATTTAGAAATTGTCAAATACTCTTCCACCAAATGACTTTTTTTCTTATAGAATTTTTTATTGAATGGAAGCTAAATCGCGAAAATGACGTCATACAGGTGAGATTGTTCCACTTCACATACAAATGTATCTTACGTTTTTAATTAAATTCGAAAATTACTACTGACTTCATGCATATGTACGTATAAATTTATGGATGTTTTGCTACCACCGCAGTCTCCTGATATTACGCTAAATTATATATTTCCCCCTACGGATACGTGGCGTAAACGTGTGATAATATATTATATATATATACATATGTATATATACAAAATTACCGAAAAAATATATATAAAATGCACGGTAAAGAAATGTACACCCAATATTAATATCAATATATGTGTGTATATAAATCTATGTCTATATACACGCTAATGTCTTGAATGACATTTTAATATTAATTTTTACTGCTACCGCTGCATGCGTGTATATATATAAATTTTTAAATGATATGCTGCCACCGCAACACCAAGATATTGCACAGTATATATATATATATATATATATATATATATATATATATATATATATATATATATATATACACTTATATATATTTATTACAAATTTGAAATTTAATACTGCGACTTTATGCGTCTGTATAAAAAAAAAAATCAATCGTTTTGCTACCACCGCAATTCCTCCACATTAGGCTAAATTGTTTAACATGTACATTTGCCACCTTTTCTCACGTACAATACAATATGTGGGGCAATAAATTTTGTGAGAATATATACATGTTACACTCGCGGTTACTGCACCTGCGCAAAAGTATATATATATATAATATGCGCAGTAAAGAAATGGGGTATCAAAGTATATATATATATATACTATTAAAGCTTCGCGGACAGTCAAAAAACCAATCGAGGGACGTATCCAAAATTCAACTTCTAACCGGCGATATCTCCTTAACGATTTAACTCATATAGCATAAATGTTATAAACAAAATGATGGATCTCCACGTCAATTTTCAATCGATCGTAATGAAAACCGTTTTCAATTTCTCACTCGTCATTTTAATATTTATCAAATCGGTTCTACATAAATTTTTCAAAAATCAAAATTCAAAAAGGTCACCCCCTCAAATCCCACCATTTTTTTCAAATTTCAACGACGACTTTATTTAATAGGATTTTCTATGTACACTTAATTAGATAATAGCGATTTTTTCGTAAAACGTAAGCCATTTATAGTTCGAAAACCGATTTTGCTATAGTCGTATATATGTATATAACGATATATAGACATAATTAACATTACCCATGCTAAAAGCATTATAGAATCGGCCGATCAACAAATTTTAAGCTCGCGATTTCTCGTTACCGGTTAATTTTGGAAAACTTTACGTATTACATAAATGATAGATCTCCACGTCTACTTTCGAATCCTCTGTCTATCATAGGTGCCTTAAAAACAGTCCAAAACCACTAAACCTTTAATTCCAACATTTTCTATAAAAATACGAGAATACCATTGTTAGACGTGTATTTTAATGTCATTCATTTGTGAACAATTCTTTCAAATTTCGACTCGTTCACGAATTATTGCGAAAAAATCGAAATTTGAAAAAAAAAAAGTAAAATTAACTGCTTCATTATTCGAATTTTTGTATCCATCGATAAATGCGAATCGTTCCATACTTTAGTTAAGAACTGTAGCGCGACTCATATTAATTCATATTTTAATTTCATTTATACAGTAGCCGTCGTTGGATATTAAAGAACCTAAATATATGAAATCTTTCATTTATATCTGAATAAAAACTTCTGCCTCCTTATTAATCATCATAATTTTTGTTTTTTAAATGTTTATTCGAAGCCCGAAGGTATTACTCACCGTCTGAAATTAGACCAGCAATAATGTTAGACTATCTTTTGAAGTTGTTATTAGCACTGTGTCATCAGCATATCTCAAATTGGAAATTCGTTTTCCTCCAATAGGAAAATCTTCGTCGCAGTCAATCAGAACCTTCCTCATAATAAGTTCACCATAAGCATGAAATAACAAAAAGGCGATAAAATACATCCTTGTCTTACTTCGCGTTTTATAACCATATACCATTGTCTACATTTACGTACGCTTTACATTCTCCTTAAAAGCTCTCAATGAGGAATATTAAATGTTCAGGGCTGAAAGATTTTGTAGGCATTCCCATAATTAAAAGTTTAATATATTAAACTTTTAGTGATTGTGTTTTATTTTGTTCGTTTATAATTAATTCCCATAATTATTCCATTTAATACAATGAAAGGCTTTGGCATAATCAATGAAAGCGCGATAAACTGGTACATTATATTCTCTTGATTTTTCAATTATCTGTCGTAAATTAAATATGTGTTCTCTCGTACAAACGCCCGTTCTGAAGCCTTTTCGATATTCAGAAATTTCATTAATAATGAACGCCCCTAATCTATTATTCAATATATTGATACATACTTTACTAGCGTGAGGAATTAATGCTATCGTTCGGTAATTAACGCAATCCATTTTCGATGTGTTTAAGTACGAAGTGTGAAAGTTTCCATTCCTCAAGCCAAATTCCTCAGATTGTATTACAAATATGCAATATTGCTTTCTCAGTTATTTGTGAAATATCCTGGAGTACGTCCGCAGTAATATTATACAGACCGCATGTCTTATTTAATTTTAGTTTTTTTCAATTCTGCTCTTACCTCATATAATGTTACTTCAGGTTCTAATTCATTAACACGCTTTATAATGTACTTGTAGCGGTATCATCGTTCTAAAAATTTCGACAATATCTTTCCCATACATCGGTTAAGTTAGTTACGTCAGATATTAAATCATTACTTTCATCTTTAATTCCCCAAAAATTTTGGTTCGAATTGTTTAGTAAATTTCTTGATGGTGTTAAAGAAATGTTTCTGTTCATTGTGAATTGCATTATATTCCAGTTTTTTGCATAAATCGCTATAATATTTTGTTATATCCAATGTACATGATTTTTTTATTTTCGAGCATAATTTCTATTAATTCTAAAGTTTCTTCGCTAATCCAATAACTGCGCTTTTTCAAGCTCATATTCTTTTTATTACCTTGAGCTATTTATATTTGTGATTGTATTCCATCACGAAGTAATCTCCCCATGATTTATTCGCATCATTCGTTGATAATTTTTTTGTCAAAAAATTTATTATTATTCATACGCTCTATGATAGTTTCCTTATATCGTTTTGATATACATAGAGAATGTTTTTTCTCGGTTTTAACTACTGTCTTTAACTTTATTCTTAACTTTGCCGTCAGCAAATTCTTATCACTATTACAAATTGCTCCTGGTGCTGTTCTGGAATTAAAAATCCTTATTTCCACCTGGTCTTTATCAGTATGAAATCAATTTGGTTTTTTGTTTTTCAAATAGGGGAAACCCATGTATACAGCTTCCTCGACGTAAGTTGGAACATTGTATTCGTGATTGACATATCATTTTCGGTTGCAAATTTCACAAACTTGTCCCCACGCTCATTCCTAATAATTCCGAGCCCAAATTGGCCAAATATTCGACACAAATGTTGTTCATTTTGACTATTACATACCTTGCAAATCTTAGCATTAAAATCGCTCATTATTACTGCAATTTCTCTGTTCGATATTTTTTTAGCTCGTCCGAAGGTGTATCACAGAATTGCTCCATTTCTTCGTCCGTAGCGCTTATTGTAGGCGCGTACACCTGTATTATATGTATCATTATAGGCTTAGCTTTCAATGAAACAGTTAAAATCATATCCGAAACTTCCCGATATTATTTTATTGAATTTTGAAATTTTTCGAAAGTAACAAAGCAACCATGTAGATTACGTAAAAGCTAGATGCACAAAGGCCCTTAATTTACTAAAAACTCTACACCACAAATCGTGGGGCTCCGACAGAAGAACGTTATTGCGTCTATATGGTACACACGTGAGATCTTTACTAGACTACGGTTCAATTGTATATTGTACAGCAACGCCAAAAGTGATTCATAAATTAGATGTAATTCAAAATCAGGCACTTCGCATTTGCAGCGGAGCTTTCTGTACCAGTCCGATATCAAGTCTAATGGCCGAAACTAACATAACAACGCTAAAAGATCGAAGAATCCTGTTAGCATTAAAATATTATTTTCAATCGAGTACGAAGAAAACGCATCCAAAATAAAACCTTTCATTCAAACCTAGAAAGTAAATACAGCAAAAACAACGAAGTATTTTGTAAACACTTCATACGATACCTTAAATTAACAACGGTTGATCGCACTCCAGTAGCCTCCTTGTACCCACCATGGCAAAAGTCGTTTCCACTGACTAGAAATCCCAGCTTACGAGTTAGCAAACAATTAAAATTTGCGATAAATATTGTCCGACAAGAGTCGTGGTCCAGATTAACTGAGAACAAATTAAGAAGAATTAAACCGCGAATAGAACAATGGATTACGTCGTACCGAGCGAACAGACACGAAGAAATAGTGCTGGCCCGATTGCGAATCGGCCACACTAGGCTAATTAATCGAGGAGAATTCGTCGTGGGTAATATGCAAATTTTGTCACGATTCAGCGCTTACCGTAGAGCATGTTATCACAGAATGTCCGAAATTCGATCAACAATGTTATCATTAATAAGTGGACTAGATATAAGCGAAGTATTACAACGAAGATTTGATACAACGCGTAATATACTTTCTTCAAATAACTGGTTTAATAAAATTATTGTAGACTAAATATTGTATTGTAAGTAGAAAATAATTTTTCTTTTGTAATTTATTGTATTTAATCTCGGTGGACGCAAATGACCTTTGTAGTCGAGCGTCCTAAAATAAAATAAATGTAAAAACAAAGCAACACAATTCCTCGACACGTCTTCAGTATCAGAGTAATATACTGTATAATCATCCGTTTGAAAGTGCCCAGAACCATTCCAATGTGTCTCAACTAAACCACCAATATCATATCTTTTTAGTTCATCGTTAATCACTTCGACTTTTCCGGTTTGCAAGAGTCCTCTAACATTCCAAGTTCCTATTTTAAAATAATTACTGACATTCGCATCAGCATTCCTAATATGACCAGTAGCAAAGTTTCCATAAGACAGCTGGTTTTTTCCTGTTACATGGCCAGTCGCAAATTTCACACTTGATGGCCCGGAACCATCAGCGCGGTGAACTAGCCGGGACGCAGAGCTTACCTCATCTATAACTGGACTAATCATGATTATCATGAAAAAATAGACCAACTCTGATTCTGTTATACAGCCGCTCCTAACATGGAGAACCGACGCTGACTAGTAAGCCGCTCCACTGAAGACAGACGTTATCTGGATTAATTGTTACTCTATCGGGGCGACATCCTAGCCCTGGGATAAAATTCAAACCGTAAGGCATCGGTTGTTACTGAGGAGATAACGATTAAATGTTTTTACGGCGACCTAAACTCGCCGAGGGAGAGACGGTCACAGGATTTATGCACATTTTTAATAGCCAGTTCCTTAAGCTGACCATCTGCATCCTCGTGTCTCCTACCTGTCACTACCGAAATCGTCTGCTAGAGACTTTCCGCCAGTAGCCGCTCTTGGTTCGCGACTGCTTATTGGTTATTCGCAGCTGGCCAGTATATCTGCTAGTCATTTCACTATCCACCATATGTGAACGCGCCCCGTTCCGGTTAGAGCTTCTGATTCCTGGAGGTACATAGTACCCCGTGGGGGTATATATGTATAATTGGAGGAGAAGATAGATAAAAAATATGTATATAAATACATACGTTCATAAATTATATATATATATGTATCCGGTATTAAGTTTAAATAATTATTATTCCAAATTTTTTGCAAGATAACGTCTTAAAACAAGAATTAAAAAGTAAACGTTATTGCTTGTATCAAGACGGCCATTTATCTTATATTCCCACGCACACTTAATAGCGACAATAAATACATACATTATTCATTAATTTCCGGGGTTTAACCCATTACTTTCAATTTACTGTGATATATATATATATATATATATATATATATATATATATATATATATATATATATACATACATAAATACCCACACATACAAGCGTACATATATGTATAAAGAGGTAATATTTGCTTATTAAAATACCCTCGCTGAATCTTTAATTCCGTTCAGTTCAACTTTTGCACGTTTCTAAATCCTTACCAGAACAAATTTAAAATTTTATTTTATACTTATAATATTATATATAGTATTGTATTATTCGATAGTTATAACATAGAAAGCAAGTGTATTTAATTTTCGTTTGTTCATTGAAGACAGGTTATTAATAATGAGTTCGTGAACGTGTGCGGGTTTACATGTGTGTGTGTGCGTGTGACTGATTTGAAGGAAATTGTTTAGCATTATTTGTAGCTAGTTTGTAAATTTACGAAAATATAATTATTAATGAATTATACCAATTACATGGGAATTATGTATTATATCATATAAATGTATCATAAAATTATAACAGTCGTCTAAACATACTTCAAGTAGCTGATACAAATGCTTAAAATATATATGTTGCAGTTTTGCGCGGCAAATGGGTTATTCATTACTAACACAAATTATCAGTTGGAGGATATATATAAGGGAACATGGGTTCACCCTAGGTCGAAAGTTTCTCACATGATTGATTACGTGATCATGAAACGGGAAAATAGAAAAAAATGTATGCTGACTCGGGCTATCACAGTTCACATTCTGGTACGCTCTCGCTTTCGTTTTAGAAGGTCCCATATGTATCGACCTATGAACTGTAGGAACGGTAGACCAAAGACTTATAATATAAATGCACTGAAAATAAATTATGTGCTGAAAAGTTCAGGAAAGGCATTGCTAACTCGCTAAAACAAATGCGTCAACTGCTCAGACGGCATCCGAATATTGGAATATGACGAAAGCAAAAATTACCGCCGACTATAAAAATAGACTGGTTTAGTGACTCGATTGGAAAAGTGAAACCGTTATTAGAAAAAAAAGCGAGCGTAGGTCATGAAACAAATAAATTGAAACAGGATGCTTATAAAAAATCAAAATCGGAGGCTCAGCTGGTCACCAGAAAACTAAAAAATGAGTGGTGGAAACGGAAGTCGATGGACATGTAATCGATGGCTGATGCAAACGACTCGCGTGGATTTTATAATTCAATAAAAGCTGTATATGGGGAGAGGTACCAACGTAAAACATCCATTAGAGATTCCGCAGGATTATTGCTGCATAATAGGCAGGATGTGAAAACAAGATGGGCAGAATACTATCAAGAACTATTGAATAGTGTATCTGAAGTTAACCCAAAAGTATTTTAAGACTTGCCGAAAAAAGAAGAGATCTGGGAGCTCGATGAGCCACCAACTCAAGATGAGGTGCATAAGGCAATTAATGAATTAAAAAATAATAAAGCTGCAGGCCTCGATGGTATTCCAGCAGACATTTACAAATTTGATGGAAAAGATATGTACGCTATTCAATGAAATATAGATTGAGGAAGAGTGCCGCAAAATTTCAAAGAAGCAGCTATAATCCCAATCTACAAAAATAAACGGGATAAAGAAGAGTGTACAAATAATTACAGAGGTATAGCACTATTGTGTACTGCGGCTAAGATTTTCGCTAAAATTTTACAAGAAAGGTAAAATCGTTGATAAATACATACCTACCTGAAGATCAGTGCGGATTCCGACACAAACGCAGCGTGATATATGATTTTTACGATGCGTCCAAAGAACAATTATCTAACTTGTTTTTGGTTTTTGTCGATATAAATAAAGCTTTGAAAGCTTATGGATGTGCCTTACAGCTGTTGGATGTCCACAGAAGATTCTACGTTTTTAATGAAGCAACTGCATGACCAAACTAAGGACGCTATAATATGTGACGCGGGATTGATGCAGTTAATTGATATGAGCACTGGAGTAAAACAAGGATGCGTACTTGCACCTACATTGTTCAGTTTCTACATGAGTATGGTGCATCGGGTTTTCAATCAGCGTGTGAAACGGATTGGTATTCAAATAAAGTTACGATATGACGGAGGCTTATATAATCTGACGGAATATAGAGCGAAAAAAACACAGTCATTCGCGGTTACAAGCTTGCAGTATGCAGATGATTGAGTATTAGTAAAAATGCCAATGACCTACAAGGTGCCCTGAAATGTCTGCAAACCGTATATAAAGATTTTGATCTTATTATAAATTTAAATGAAACAGAAATTCTGCAACTTAACAACGATGAAATGAATATCCAACTAAATGGGGTTAACATTCAGACAGTAAATTCATTTAACTTTCGATGATGAGATCTCATCTAGATTGAAAAAGGCAAATGACGCGTATCGAAAACTATCCAAAAGGGTATTAAATAATAGAGATCTAACCGTTCAGATTAAGGTGTTGGTGTATAGTTCAATGGTTCTTATGGTCTTATTCCA
The DNA here is from genome assembly GCA_032883995.1 of Coronaproctus castanopsis. Classification (NCBI taxonomy): domain Eukaryota; kingdom Metazoa; phylum Arthropoda; class Insecta; order Hemiptera; family Monophlebidae; genus Coronaproctus; species Coronaproctus castanopsis. The sequence goes on from CM065052.1 coordinate 138,568,623, forward strand.
CAGGAAAGTAAAGCTCGGTATCTGGAGGTGTGGCTTGATCGACGAATGACGTGGAAAACACACATTAAGATGAAGGTTAAAGAAATAAACATAAAACTGAGAAAGATGTACTGGCTCCTAGGCAGACATTCCGAGTTATCTCTCAAATCGAAATTATTGCTGTATAACGCAGTTATCAGACCGGTGTGGACCTACGGTATATCCCTTTGGGGTACAGCATCGGTGTCTAATATTAACACGATGGAACGATGTCAGTCAAAAATATTAAGAACTATAACAAATGCGCCATGGTACATGCGTAATGACAACCTGCATCGTGACCTAGGTGTACCATATGTGCGAGAGGTAATCCAAACATATAGTGAACATTACTTGCACAGATTAGAATACCACCCGAACCGACTGGCAGTTGACTTACTAGATAGTGGTAACGATGTTCATAGACTTAATCGATACATCCCCTTAGACCTTCCACATCGGTTTGATTGATTGGCGAGGTAGCTCGGAGTATCATTGGTGAGTGATATCTACAATCCTGTCACGACCCATATAGATAAATTGCTTATTGGCTATGTAAGCCAGATTGTGATTTTTATACAATTAAAAAAAAAAAAATTATACGGCGAAGAAACATGACCTATAATGATGAAACATATTAAAACGCTAGGCCATTGTCATCAACGGTTCCTTCGAAGAATTTTTCGGATAAAATGGACGGACGTGTATCGAACGCAGAAGTGTTGTTAAGAGCATCAACTCTTTCAATAGAGCAACTGCTCGTTAAAAAACGTTTGAAATGGACGGGACATGTATTTTGCATGAATCCAGAACGCATACCGAAAAGAATGTTATTCGAAGTTCTAGAAGAAATGGATGCAGGCCGCTCGAGAGACCATAGTTTCGATACAAGGACGTGGTAGCTGTAGATCTTAAAAAGATCGGCATCAAGCCGAAAACAGACCAATGGGAAAAAATACAACTCAAAATCGAAAGGCGTGGATAAAACTGGTGACCGAATGCGTGGAAGCAACTGTTCGCACAAAAAAAAACGCGCTTTACAAATCTGCAATGATGACATCCGATGACAAATATGTGATTTCCAAACCACACATCGCATCGGGCTTGTGTCTCATATGCGTCATAAACATCATTGATTATTATTCAAGGGGTCCTCATACTCGTTCGCGAGTCACGAGAGATGATGATGATGATGATATATATGAGTCCTTCGGAGGACTGTGAAGATTTGCTAACTTCGAACACTTAATATATACCGAATTTTTAGTAATTTAATTCGCACCATCTCTTTATACATACGTATATATATATATATATATATATATGTATGTGTGTGTGCGTATATACGGGGAAAAAATCGAGCAGACAGGCTACTCCACTCGGAATTGCATAAAGAAAAACTTCGAGATAAAAAAAATTAATTCCATTATAAATTTTCCGGGCGCAGTAAAGCGAAAACATATATACACTTGACGCACACCCCGCCCTAACTTAATTAAATATCGAAAGTTTCGGAGAATATTTTCGATAGAATTTAATATTATATAGACGAGTTTTAAATTAAATTAACGAATTATTATACAGCATTCGACACTTATCTGCGAAACTTCGGAATTTTACAAGAGATTTACTTTAGCGTCGCTTCTAGCCATCTTCATTAATTTATCAAAAATGCTTACGAGCATTTGACAACCTTTAATTCTTTTCTTTTTTTCAAATGCGAAATATGTTTGTTCTTTTGCATTCTCGAAAATATTCATTAAAATTAATAATGATAAATTTTTCGAATTGAATCATTTAAAAAAATAAATCTTCACGAATGGCCTTAATTCAATTTTCGTATTTTAATTGCGTCGAAGAAAGTCGTCATTAGTTAAAGAACGGGCAATTTTAATAGTTTTTCAATTATTACCTTTAATAAAATTTTCTATTTCTACAATTAGCTTGATTAATGCGCAATGTTTCAATTTTAAACAAATATTTTTCTTTTTTTTTTGTCACACCGGCCAATCTTATCCATAATTGACATTTCTGGCTTATAAAATAAATAAAATAGATATTATCCCTTCTCCCAGCGGATTGGAGACAACCAATAAATAAACGGAATGTTGACTGTTGACTAATTAAAATTAAATGTTTTCCATAAAACCGATCTTGTATTCGCTTATTTATATTGTTCTACGCTGAATTTTGCCATTTCCACTTATCTTTCGGATACTTGGAAGCATATAAATTACACGCTACCTCACTGCTCGTGAGCTAGATAATGATCGACGCACGCTTGACAAGTTGACATCGTTATACGCAGGACATTTATCCTGGCGGATGATGTGTATTGGTTACGGAACCATCATTTGTTGCGCCCCGGCAACATCTTCTTTTTAATCATTCTTCTAGGATTTCCCGCCAATGTCTATACCGCGAGTGCAGGTATATGGTCGGATGAGAGATCAACTATGGTTTTACATTCTCTGCTGTAATTTTGTTATCCGTAATTAATGAAAAAATCTGTAACATCTGGAAGCCTGTTAACGTTGTGTACCAGTATAATAATGTCATCCGAGACAATGTACCTTGTGAATTACCGCGTATCATTCTATGAAGTCATTTCCCAGAATTGTTCGTTAATCGTGAACACCATGCGTTGCATTTGGCGTTATCAAATGAATTTATTCCTTAATTTTCTGAATATTGCATCATACTTGACTTCAGGTGTATGAATTTGTCCATAACAGTAAATTGCAGCGACCGCGAGAGATCTTTTGTAAATGTTCCAATATTTACAACTACAATGATGAGAAGGTTCTATGCTGTTTAAACGTGCATTCGACCATCACTATAGCTCCCCTCTGAGCTGTATCATCAGGATGATGTGCTGAATATAGCTTATATCCGTGTAATTTAAAACTATTCCCGTATGTAAGATGCGTTTCTGTAATAAGCGTCTATAGCGGATTGACGAAGAAAAATGTCTTGATCCCGTTCCTCTACCTTATCACGAGTGAGTGTTGAGTGTCAATTGTAGCGTTTTGTATCATCGTGGCAAAGTTTCTTCAATAGCTTTTGTTAATGGTGATATTAGTGGGTTAATGACGGATTTGAATTCATTTAAGAATGTATTGAAATATCGTTATTGTGCCGTTAATAATATTATTGTTATTATCGATGTCACGTGTATTATTATAATTTAGCATTATCTATATGGTTAGTTTTGATAGCTGATCTAATTCGTACTACTAATACTACTACTAATATATACATACATATATATATATGTGTGTGTGTACTGTTCGTTGCTAAATATCTGACCAACCAATTGTAAATTATTTTTGCGTACCAAATGGAGTATGGATAATGGTTGGATAATGCAAAAGAATGGACAGAACTTAATACAGAAACCTTATTACGGAAGTTAGCCAACAGATTGAAAGCCAGAGGGATAATCGCCACACATCCATTGAGGATAATCAGAAGAAGAATAAGAAATGTAGTAGCATTCAAGGCATAAGTACGCGTCCATATTATGATGTTAAACGGACTTGTATTATATAACGATAAAAAAAACATATGCTTCGAGTAACAATTGACGCTCACTGACGACTGCGGCATTTATCGACTGATAGCCGATAAGATAACAAGTTACGAATAAATGTTCTTACGTTCTGCTCGACCTCGAAAATTACCAGATTATAATCAACGAATTAGCAATACCGAACGCCAGAAGGTTAAACAAGTTCGTAAGAAAGATTAATTTTAGCAAAATAATACACGTCCGTATTAACCTGCGATCGAATGGAGGAAGAGTATGCGATGTTTTAATACTTTTAGTCACGCAGTACTCTATACCGTACTACGGAAACTTTTAACGGACATCTATCACACTTCTAGAATTTTCTAGAGTTTTATAAGTAAAAAGATGATACTATAGACAAAACATTATATTCGGAGGGAAATATCGTATCGTAGAAAGTACTTTATTTGTAATTTCGAAATTAAACCATTTTCTTCTATTCAATTTCATATAATGCTCATCGAAACGAATCTGTTTTCCTTTTTGAATTTATTTTCCGTTCATTCATCGGTTAGATGGTTGGTTAGTTAGTCACGATATACACAAATAGAATTTCCCATTACGTTCAATGTTCGGTTTAATTATTTACTGTATGATATCCGGTGTTTATATATATATATATATATATATATATATATATATATATATATAACGGTCTTGATAGTCGAGATAATATCCCGGACCCTTTTGTACAGTGTCGAAGTAGTTTTTCAGAGGACAAATGTATAGTCGCTTTTATTTCATACTGATTGAGTTGTTGTAATGATGATAATAATTTCGATTTTGACCATTACTGCTGTACTCCTGAACACTTAGCTCGAATGAAAATAATATCGGACAGTTGATGTGCAAATTGCGAATATAAAAGGAACACTTGAACACTCGATGTGGCAATGTTCGAAAAATAAAAATAAGAGAAAAGATCTCGGAACTCTGTTATTAAAAAAGATTTAATAATTATAGTAGAAATAATACAAAATCGGCGAAATATTCACATCAGTTTCTTTGATTGTGATAAATTAAACTCTTGGTACGTTAATTTTCTCTATAATGAACGTCATAATATTTTAGACTTGACACTTTTTCTACAAAATTTCACCACAATATTGGGGCAAGTTTGCTTACAGGTATTACATCGGATGTAAACTCTCATATCGACTTCACGTCCGATATTTGATGGAGATATTCCAGCTAGTTAATTTATTTTATCAATTTATTTGTAGGTATCGGGCACCCTATAACTGTACTGCAAGCTTCATTCAAAGCTACGTTCACATGTTTGTACTAACCGCCCCTTTGATAAACAAGTATATTCTACAACAGAGAAACAGAGAACCAACACAGACACGTGTAACATATGCGTGGTCTGGCAGTCCATAGATTTCAATTATTATTATTATTATTCTTTATTACTATAAACGTCGCTTTTTTTCGTGTATGTTTGTTTATTTTCCTACATTCTCAGTTTCCAGCATCATTGCATTTTTCTTTTGTTTATTAGGAAATATTGAATAATATAATTACAATCAAGTAGATAATACATAATAATAATTATAATAGTCAAAATTATAATAATAAAATATAATACACCGATGATAATAAAGAATTAGTAAAATATAATCTCTACGCAACCAAAAAATTAAAAATGTTGACAAAATAACTTAGTGTATAAACACACACAAAAAAACGATGTATAATCGTTTAATCCCAATTTTCATGAAAACTTTGACCTTGAGTATTAGAAAAATCTAGACTAGAATGTATTAAACAGTTGCGATTTATTTCATGTTGTTTTTTCATATTAAAAGTTGTGATTTTATGTCTATATAAATTTAGAATAGGCAGCTCAGTTCAGTTGTGTTGGGCGCTTTATACTGGTCGCACATATTGCGATTGTCATGTTTATTGTTTCTAAGCGCTTTTTTAAAAACATTATATCGCGATGATAAATCCAACTGTTGAAAATAAGAGAAACACTCATTTTCCAGCCTATAGTATCGATGTATATAGATGTAATGTTAACGTTACATTATTATATTTAAAAAATAAAGCTAAGGAATTAGGAATAAGGGGTTGTTATAAAATGAGGAAAGGTGAATTGATGAACGCTATAGACCATCATATGGCGTCCAACCATTTAATGATGAAATATACGTAGGGAGTAAATTAAAACTATGTAGTAATAAGAATAAAGTAAAGAATAATTAAAAAATAAACCAACTATAAAGAAGACAATTGTTGAAGAACCATCTGTCAATATAATTACTACCAACGGGACAGCAAAAATTGGATGTGTATACAAAAAATAAGCATCTCACATCAAACGTGCGTTTCATCAAAAAGAAACAGCGAAACCAGGCGAAAATTAAGCGTGCAATGGAAGGTCGTAACTTTGGAACACCATAAAAATCCAGTATACCTTGGTATAATCTTGGACAGAAGCCTGACATATCGGAAACACTGTGAAAATACGAAAAATAAAGTTTTAACTAGAAACGGCATTATTCGGAAGCTGATTGGATTATCATGGGGTGCAAGACTGACGGTTGTACGTACTTCAGCGATGGCTTTATGTATGTCCGCAGCAGAATATGCTTGTCCCGTTCTCACGCGAAGAAAGTTTGCGGTAAATGATATGGTGCGCTTCATCACCGGTTGTCTTATACCCACGAAGATACATAATCTGTACATCATTAACGGCATTGCACTTCCCAACATAAGGAGGAAGGTTGCTGCTGACGTCGAGAAGACAAAACAAATCCGGAATGTACAACATCCTATTTATGGTAAAACTGCGGTGACTTCACGACTAAAATCAAGAAGCAGTTTTCTCGCTACAACGACGGAAATCCTGGAGCATATTTCTGCACAACGTGTGCAGCTTGAAAGATGGTGGGAGCAAATACCAGCGACAATAATGGAAATACAGGAAAAGCCTGCAGCAAGTGCAAATCACTCATGGCCAATTTTGAGAACGCTGAACCGAATTCGTTCAGGTTGTGCAAGGACGAATATAAACTTGGTCAAATGAGATCTAGCAACGGGTAGTAGCTGTAAGTGTGGTGAAGTGCAAACAACAGAACATCTAATGGAGTGTAGACAAACCGGAATTCGGTGTAGTATCGACAGCATTGTTAACACGGACCACAGTGTTAGATTTAGCAGAATATTGGTCTAAGAAAGTTTAAAGTTTAAAATGATTCGAAGAAGAAAAAATCGAACGATTATCTAATTCTGGAACAATTGGTTGAAGATTTGGACCTATCGTACGTTAAAGAAGAAAATAGACAAGAGCACTTCATTGAAAACACCTGTAGAAATGTTCAATAAAAAAGACGTGGAAGAGTTGGAAGTGATGTGAGAATAAATTGAAAAAACCAAAAGAGCGAACTGAAAGTTTTAAATCGAATACTTAGAAAAAAATGGTAAGATGTTAACGTTGGAAGCTGCGTTGTCCAATTTAGATATATTTGGCGATGTGGATTAGTTCTCAGATATATAGTAAAACACGAATGAGATAAACAAATAAAGAAACAAGATGATATCTCAACAGCTATAACTCCATCGTCCTATGAGCAAGTATTAAATGATGTAGAAATTTCAGACAATGATAGTAAAGAGGAATGTGTGTAGAAACCAATGTTGACTCTGTAGTCGAGTTTTTAAAAAATAAATGGAATAGAGTAAATAAAAAAATCAAAGGAACAAGATGCTACCGCGACCACTATAACTCCATTTTAGTATGAGCAAAAAGCGAATGATTTGGAAATTTTGGAGATGAAGAGGAAAAAGTTTTACTGACGATGTGATGAAAGAAATTAAATTAAAGAACAACAGACAGGAAAGTCTGAAATGTCTAGCGAATGTATAAAACTACTTGAGAATGGAGACTCGAATGTGAGTGAATTCGTAAAAGCATATCAAAATGAAAAAGACGATGAAGTTAATAAATTAAATTTAGTGAAATGCAATTAAAGGAAAATTGTGAAAAACTCTTATCAAACGATTAGCGATGAAATTTAAAAGAGGATTATGAAAATTAGAAGTAACAAGATAAATGATTTGGAACTAATAGCGAAGACAAAAAACCGGACCTACTCGGATAAATTTCTGTAGCAAAAAATGACGGGATGATAATTAGAAAGACGTTTGATGATTCATTCTCATTCTGCGAAGGATTATTTAAACATCTTGGTCACCGGTTATTACTTTACCTAAACAGGGGAATTAAAGGTGAAAAGGATCATAAAGGACAAGGTATTGTAAAGAACAAGGGTATTGTAAAAAAAATGTAATCAAAATTTGAGCGAGATATTTCTATTTGACGCAGATGTAATCAAACCTACACCCAATCGAATGACTTAACATTAAAAAAAGAGCCGCTAGCTATAATACAAAATTCAAGAGCGCGCAATACTATCTAGGCGGCAGTCATTGAAGTTGCGTCGTGGCTTAACCTATGGAAGATCAAGGATAATGAAAGTAAATCAACACGAGTAATCTTTACCAACAAAAGAATTGATCCAACAGAAGACATGCTAAACGGTGCTTCAATTTCACAGAAATCAGATGTAAAATATCTCGGTATGTACCTTGATCAGCGTCTAATGTTGAGAAAACAAATAATAGCAAAGCGCACTGAATTACATATAAAACTGAGACAGATGTACTGGTTATTAAACAAGAAATTCCGCTGAAAATAAATTATTAATTTACAATAAAATTTTGAAACCAGTTTGGTGTTATGGCTGCCCATTATGGAGCTGTTTTAAAAACAGGAACATATCGATTATTCAAGGGTTCCAGAATAAAATCCTCGGGATGGTTGTCAGTGCACCGTGGTACATCACCAACTTAACGCTCCACAAAGACCTTGGAATGAAGTTTGTTCTGGAAGTAATATCTAGGGAAGCAAATTATGCTCATAGGCTAGAGGTGTACCCGAACAACATATCGATCGCGTTGCTGGATAATTCGCTAGAAGTTCGTCGGCTTGACAGAATCAAGCCGATGGACTTAGCCTAAGAGATAAATTTTAATGACTGTTTTTAGCACTTACTGATGGGTAGGCTGCTAATCATGCCATCCGCATAAAATATTAAAATTGCTAAATAGCTATCATCAGCTAGGTGCAATTTAACTAAAGGGAAAAAACTTTTCAAAAATTTTAGAGATAGTCGAAAGTATACACACAGGCGTCATTTCTACACACGGGGCTTATGATACCGAGTTTAATTATGTCAGGAAATTTACCATAAATAACCGATTCATAAAATAAATATGTTACAGGTTTTACGAAAAAATTAATATTTTCTCCAATTACTGTTATAGAAATTTTATCGCGACCAAACGATGATTTATATGATAATACAAATATTAATAATAATAATAAGAACATATAATTTGAAACACACACTATAAATATATATGTATGTGTGTGTTTGTGTGCGTTTCAAAATTTCTGAATGTTTGAAACTATTATAATTTTGAATAGAATTGTGAAACCTGTCAATATATAAACATTACACGATGTCAAATGTCAACGTTAATATTTGACAGGATCCGTAATGACTATAACAATATTAATTTCAAGTAACAATATTAATTTCACGTAACAATATGTAATCAAACTCCTGCGCATTTATATGTATATATATATATATATATATATATATATATATATATATATATATATATATATATACATATAAGATATAAACTATGAGAAGTTATCGAAATATGCTCAATTTTTTACTTATTTCGTTATATATTTCATTTAATTTACTACCCAAAATTTGTCTGCGAACAAAAGATGTCCAAATCCAATTCGAAAAAGTTCAATTTCATTTCCCACGAGCTTTACTAGCAATTCGACGATATCGTACGAGAGTCGTTATTTTTGTTATTGTGCAAGCTGTATCTTTTTTTTTTTGAAGCGCATTTTTTCAGCGTTCACTTCTTCAATTGGATGTCGATTGGAATTGGTTATTTATTATTCGTCCTTTCTTCGGGTTTTCTGAAGAATCGTTGCTATTGTTGTACCGTTAAATTTTATTAAATTTATATCTAAATTGGATTAATAAAGTAAAAAAATTTAATCTTATTAAATGCTCGTTCAAAAGTCGTCGATGATTCCGTGGATAATCATTTTTATAAACAAGTAAAGCTGATTCAATTAGTGTTGTACAATATTGCTGAAAAACTGGTCACACGTGTGTATGTATTTGTGTCGGAATGTATATATGGTGATCCAGAGAAGACGGGCGTTTTTTTTTTAATAATAATTCAAAAAGTACTGGACCAAAATTTTTGAATAAAATTTTAATTAAAAATAGGAAAACGAAAGATTAGATTTATAGAACAATATCATTCAGATGAGCACCATTTGTAACAACACATTCATTCAGTCTTTTTACAACATTTTCGAACACTTTTTCGAGCGCAGGTCGCTGAATTTTTGAAATTTCCTCAGAAATTCGAGTTTTCAGGTATTCTAGATTTTCTGGACGTGTTTCGTAAACGCAGCTCTGAAGGTATCCCAACAAAAAAAAAATGGAACGTCAAATCTGTCGAGCGCGGCGGGCAAGCGAAATCCATGCGACGTGGTAATGTGCGGTTACCAAACGATTTTGTCAGTTTTGCGAGCGTTTCTGCCGAATAGTAAAACGTCGCACCATCTTGTTGGAACTAAGGCCCAGATGAGGACGAAGTGAGGGCAGCAAAAACGAATTTATCATCTCCATATAGCGCGTTCGGTTGACAGTACCAGTGAAAGATAAGGCCCCACTATTCTCCACTTCACCACTCCAGCACAGACGGTTACTCACTTGCTGTGTGACGGCTTGCGTTCGATTGAATTCGCATTAAATTCGTACCAGTAGCGGCTCTTCCTTATCAGTGAAAACATTTCTGTTGTTTTCAAACTTATCTCATTCCTACATGAAATTGGCCAATATAACTTATATTAGTAAATAACCGAAACGATTTACAATGAGTGTAGAATACATCAGAATAGGTTAATTTTATAGGTGATTACGATATGATAAGACTCACTATGCGTTCTGTACAAACATATAATTAATCATAGATTACTCATTTAATTCGGTGTCTATGTCAATTATTTTAATTTTATGTAGTTAATATGGTATGTGTGCATATGTTTGATCTATTTTTGTTTTTCTTCTTACCATGTTTTATTTATTTTCTTGCAGTGCCTTTTCCTGTAGCCTAACATTTATTTAATTAATTTTCCCTATTTATAACTATTTAAGTTAACTATTAATAAGGTATATAAGGTAATAAGATAAAACTACTTTATACTCCACCTTATTCTTCATCTATATAAATTTATACCTCATTTATCTCCAGCGCTTCCAGCTATGTAGTCGCTGCCATGGCGTATTAATTTAGATAGAATACTAATAAAACAGTATGGTAACCTCGTTGAATGAACTGAAGTAACAGCTGTTTATAACGTGAACGTCGTTTGTTACTACTACAGTAATACTTCCTTAATCCATCACCCTCGGAACCGGGCTTGTAACACATAACTGAATAGATGGATAATGGAAATTCCATTACAAATTACATATACAGAACTATATGAGATTGTAAATCGTTTAGGAAAGAAATTTAATATAACATAGTGCAATATACTTAGAAAAACTGTCTCTATGTCAAATTTTTTTACATCTTAAAAGAATCGCTAATTCTCTTCCGTTTCTTCGCAGCTTCAGCTTTCTTTAGGGCAATGTTCCGTATTTCGTTTTATAAGTAGGATCTGTGTAAAGCTTGCCTCCTTGTGTCTTTCAAACCAGTCGATGTACTTTATTAACATCAGCTTCTGAATAGCTGATTGCTGAGTTTTGGTTGCATTTTGATTTTTCATCGTCATTAATTTCATCATTATTGGACTGCTGAACATTAGATACAATATCTTCATGAGCAACATTTCAAAACCTTCATCTTGTTTATCACAGTCTAGCCAATCTGTTATTTTTTCAGTTGTAAGTGTATCCGTTTAAACAGACCGTTATTGCAAAACTTCATGATTTCTAACCGTTCCCGTTGTTTCCCTAGGGGCTAGTGCAGGTTCAGGTCATAGTTTATTTCATTCATTCTGTAGGTTCAACATTTGAAGGTATCTGTTATTTCTTCAGTTGTAAGTATGTCCGTGTTAAACAGACCGTTATTGCAAAACTTCATGATTTCGTCAACACTAACCGTTCCCTTCTCTAGGAGGTTCTAGTGCAGGTTCAGGCCATAGTTTATTCCACTCATTCTGTAGGTTTAACATATGAAGGTCGACCCATGTACTGGCAACATTAATGTTGTAACTTTTTTAAAAATCTTTAACTGTTGTTTTACCGTCACATGACAACAAACATTCAATGAAACTATTTCAGTACTGATGAGCTGCTGCTATATTGACGGTTAAAAGCAGTTTTACTGTATTATTGTTATCAAGGAAAATTATTTAGTAATTAAATTAAATTAACGCGGATGAAAATTTCTAAAAGTGACTCAACAAATTTGGCATAACCGATAGCAAAAACATTTATGCGTGCGTTTCTGGTCTCTGTTGTTCTCGCGGTATATTCATAAAAATAACAAAGAAAAATATTAAATATATTTCTGGAAAAACCTACTTAAATTTCGTTATAAATAAATAAATTAATTAAAGAATTAATTAATTAATTAAAAAGAAAAAGGAAAACTCGACTTCATAAATGTGAAATAAAATCAGACGATATGAAAAATAGAATTTAATAATTTAAAATTTTAATTTACACGTAGTTTCTTCCACGAATAAAGACGGTAAAGATAATTTCTTCCGTACGATTTTGTTAGTTTTACGACCGGCCATCGGATCCGAATTACAAGAAAATAACGTATCGGCCGTTTGAGAAATTTCGTTAGATAACATCCACAATTGGGCGTTATCGTCTTTTTGACCGTTACTAACGGTGCGATCTCCAACACCGCCTTTGTTAATCTGCTTTAATTCCGTCAACGTAGCCACTCTACCCTGTAATACGGATTCTTCCGATATCCATCTTTTCATGTTGAAAGTTCTGAAAAACGATCTTCTGAACTAGAAACATAGAAAAAACCCAAAATATCCGATTAACTGAAAATTCGATATTTTTCATTCTTATATATATATATAAGTAAAACTTCTTTTAACCGTCACTCTGTTATCCGTTACTATAGCAGCAGCTGGTCGGTACAACAGAAGTTTCATTGAATGTTTGCCGTCGTCTGATACAACAGCTAAAGATTTTTGAAAAAATTACAACATTAATGTTGCCAGTACATAGGTCGACGTTCAAATGTTAAACCAACAGAATGAGTGCAATAAACTATGACCTGAACCTGCACTACCCACTAGAGAAAGAAGGCGAACGGTTAGTGTTGACGAAATCATGAAGTTTTACAATAACGGTCTGTTTAACAATGAAACACTTACAACTAAAGAAATAACAGATTGGTTAACAAGATGAGGGTTATGAAATTTTAACGATGAAAATATTGTATCTAATGTTCAGCAATCTAATAATGGTGAAATTAATGACGATGAAAAATTAAAATGCAACCAAATCTCAGCAATCGGCTACTCGGAAGCTGATGTTAATAACACGCATCGACTGGTTTGAAAGACACGAGAAGGAACAAGTATTACACAGATCCTAGACTTATAAAACGTAATACAGAACATGAAGCTGCAAAAGAAATGGAAGAAAATTAGCGATTCTTTTAACATGTAAAAAATTGTACATAGAAATACTTTCTCTAGGTAATTGTACTGTATTGCACTATGTTATACTAAATTTCTGAATAAAAATACACAGTACTTAAAATGTCGTCTGATGAAATATATTATTTTTTTAAATGATTTACAATGTGGTATAGTACTATATATATATATGTAATGTGTAATGTGACATTTCTGTTATCCATCTATTCAGTTATCCGCCACAGGTCCGGTCTCGATGCTGACGAATAAAAAGAGTTCACGGTACTTGTATTTTATATCATTATCATCGTCGTCGTCGTCATCATTTGTTGCCGGACATCGTGACCAGCACGTTGTACGTTATTTTCGTGTACGAAATAAGGTAGCATTCAAGTATGCAAAACAGATGCGAGTGCACATATTACATTAACAAAAGAAAATAAAAACAAAAAGTTAATCACAATAAAAATTATTTTATTAACGCAAAGCACGTCATTTTCAAGCATATACAAAAAACCTTACATAATACGTTTTTTTTTATATATGCTTGAAAATGACGTGATTGTTGAAAAGCTTTGGATTAATCAAATAATTTTTATAGCGGTTAACTTTGTTTTTGTTTTATTCTGTTAATTAATAAAATCTATACTCTCTGATACATCAACACATATTACATATATTATAAATATGTATATGTGTGTATTTTTAAGTTTTGAATTGTTCTATTTCACTTCTAGATTCAATTTCTTACTTCGTTTCTACCTGCTAAAGCCCTCATAATGAACTTATAATTTATCACCTATTAAAGACGACTTGTTTGTAGATTAATGTCCCTTAATAATATTATATATATATATATATATATATATATATATATATATATATATATATATATATATATAAAGAAATGAGAGGAAAAAAGAAATAACTTAATTTAAATAGTGTGACATAATAATAAAACTTTTACAACAGATTCGTAGTGTCAAATACCACATACCTTAACAGTTATCAGTGTTGTATTAGAGCAAGTAATAATAAATAGAATTTTATAAATAGTACGATATTTAGGAAAAAGCAAAAATCCAAAAATAAAGCAAATATTGTAATACGGCAAAAATAGTTAAATACGTAGCATGCACATAAACGTACATACATATAAACACATACATATGCATCCGCTATGCAAATAGCTACATACATAATAACAGTAAAGTAATAATAATATATTATATAATCTCCAGATTAGTTAGTCAGTTGCAGGTATTTTATCCTTAGACATTAATCCTTAATTGTCTGCTATAATACTTCTAATTATATGTTAATTGGGTAATCGAAAATTTTATTAATTACTTTCATTGGTGTTGTATTTAGTAAATATTTATAATATTCCATTTATCCGATGTTGAAGTTTTCATTCACGTTGTAATCGCTCATATTTTTGATAAGGTCTTTTAATTATAGTTCAGAGTATATCGTTTTCGGAAAATCACTTATAATATTTTATATCGTTATAATGGTTTAATTTTTTACATTAAACATAAATTTACGTAATATACGTGATTATAGAGATATGATACAATCGAATTAAACGTGACATGTAAATGGAAAAGTTTATTCGGAATTTTATCCGAGTTTTTATTTATTTTTTTATTTTTTTATTTTTTTTTAATAATGGTCACAGGATTTTTCATCCAGGTTGGTATAAAACTATTAAAATGAATATGTTAAACATTAATATTAGTTGATGTAATATAATTATAAATAGCTAAATATACATGAATGCGATTAATAGTAAGTAAGTAAGACATATTTATTGGCAATGGTACTTTGAGAGATATAATTTGATTATATAATAATGATTGTTGTGTAGTAAGAACATTCCAAGAATACATGATCTGCATCTGCTATGTTTTGTTGTCATCGGAAGGATGAGGGCAAAAAAGAGAATTTTTAAGATTGCATTTGTATAGGGACGATGGAAGACGATTTTTTCCAAATCGTAATCTACATAAAGTAGTAATAAAACATCGAAGTGTGTTATTTGGTACTTTTATATCATGAGTTGATAACGTTCATTATCTAATAATTTAAAATCAATTTTATGCGATTTGTTTACTTTTTAAAACTTTTTCATGTACTTTTTTCAAATTTATCTTTTTTTTTTTTGAACAGCAAACAAATAATTGTTATGATTTTCAGTATATTCCTGATACTATGTCTGTAAGAAAGCTGCCGCTAAGTCCGTCTATTTTATACAATAATATACGTATATATGTATACATATACAGATATGTGTGTATATTTATATTTACTTAATATAGGTATATTAATGCAAATGCCTACAAATATAGTAAAGATATAATTTGTCCTTCTGAATTACGCCCAACCCACACTATATATATCGTAATTCTTCGCAGCACTACTTCGACATAAAAAAAAGTATATAAATTCCTGTTCTCTAATTCAACGATCCCTAATGTCTTCTTGAATATATTTTCTTTGTTCGAGTGCAGTTAGTTGAAATTCTATTCATAGACTCCGTATTGCTCAGTCCTTGTTGAAGCTTTTTTAATGATTTTCTTCTAGTATTTCAATGTTCCGCTTGCAACAGTTTCGCATCAATCGTTTTTTTTTTTTTATTTTATTTCAGCGACAATCTTCAATAAATTATTTCTCAATATGTATACGCGCGCGTCAGATACGGAGTGAATCTGTTTAGTTCTTTTCACGTCGACTGCGCAGCGTCTTAAAACAGGGGCGCTTTAATTCACGTGTAAGCAGTAATTAACTTTAGCCGATCTAAGACACCCAATGATTTTCTCATACTATATCCACACCGGATAAGCGTGCAAATGATGATATTATCCATGATGTTCGCACTACATTCGATTTCGCTTTCTACGGTATTTCGATCAGTCTATACTAATAATCTCATTTCTTGTCAGTAATTTCTACCTCTTTGTGTTGTTATCACAATGTAACCGAAATATTAAAATTTGCCTAATACACGATGGGAGTGACCCACTTATTCTACTACTATTCTAGAAACCACTAATCCGAAGTAAACTAGAGTATGGTTCCATTTTCGATAAAACCGCATCCACAGTGTTGTTAATGCATTAGGTTATGTACCAGTAAAGGCGCTCAGGTACTTGCACTAATGGCATAGATTCCCCCTTACAGCTTAGACAGAGTTATTTAACGCTTGTACGTTTATAATGTTCAGTATTTACTGTTGAATGTGCAGCGGTACTAGAAATCTTGTCAATTACCGACTCGAGAAGTACAGTGACGGCTATAGACATTAAATGGAATGTATTACATACGTGAATTGGATTAGTTTTCCTAAAACTTAATAATTTCGAACGTGTTGTTGTGTTCTTCTCGTGGGCGTCTCGTCATAAAAAGATATTCCAAACAATGAATTTGTTGACTCATTAACTAAAGACGCGTCAAAATCCATTCCCTTATAATGCGTTTAATTCGACTTTAGTGTACATCTTCTAATACGCAATTTCTAAAGAACTAGGTTAATTGAATTGTTTTAATTATCATTTAACGATGACGCGTGAAAGTCCAATTTTTAAATATGTTTTTTTTTTCTCTTTTTAAAAGTATGAATAATACGATGTTAAATATTTTGTTAAAATAAGTATTAATTTTTACAAAGTGAAATAAGTTGTATGATGGATTCAATAATCAAAGTCCTAAAAATAAACGAAAATAAAAAATACATTATTTCTTCGATCTGTTTAATTTACGATTTTCTGCATTTTTTTTTTAATTTCTTTCTTAATTTCTATCATTACTAAATCGTTAAATTCGCTTTAATAAATTTTCTTTTTCTTTTTTCAATTATATTCTCTTCTCGTTCTTTGCGAATTTTTCACTTCGTGTCGTTAGTGAAATTTCTTTTCTGACCTCGTCAATTACGCAATACGCTTCCATTAGCCGATTCGACGGCTGTCCTATTCTTATCGAGTGTTATTCGCTTTTCTTTTCGAAGATTCGTTTTCGGATATTTTCATATAAAAATTTTTCAATCGGTATACACACACGTGTTTCGTTCAACCAACAATATTATCCGAATCTTTTTTTTGTTAGCCGTAAGTTGCCCTTTACGTCTATCTCTGATGTTGTATGTAGAATACCGCTGCCAAAAAAAAAAAAAAACTCTGAACAGCGTTCATACATCAAAAATCGATGTAATCTTGAACGAAACGATGCGACTAATTACAGGAACACTAAAACCGATGCATACAGGATGGCTACCGGTACTTCTTAACATTCATCCTGAAATTTTGAAAACGGAAATGGAACAAATATCCGGACCTGCACAATAATTTCGTCCGGTAATCGAATAAACAGTACATATTGGTATAATCAGGCACCCATTTGACAATAATTTGGTGAGGGTTCGAACAATCAGAATGCCAAGATTCGATTTTGACAGACGTTGCAATCTTAATCGTGTTCGAGCACTAATCAAGGACGCTGTAAATCACAGATGTACAAATGAAAAATTTCAGAGATCGACCTTCTGGCGAATGCGTTGAAATACAGACAAACTCCGCACACCTGGCTGATACACGTAACATTCGTCGATTTAGTAAAGAACTTCACGACCTACATTGCCTAGTTGCCTAGCAATGCTAAATCATTGCCTATTTGTAAGTTTGCACTTTTTTAATATTTATATTTGCAATCTTAGCACAAAACCTAAATTGGCAATACTCGTGTTATGCGGTAGCGTGTGAAAGCCTAGTGGTAAATTTCTGTTGATTATTATTCGATCGCGACCAGGTCATAAGACTTGTAACGCTTGAGCCTTCTTAAATCCATATCGGTAAACAAAAGTGTCAAGTCCTCTGAATTCGAATGACAGCTAAGCCGTTTTTTTTTTTTTTTTTTTTTTTTTTGGTGTACGATTAATTTGTTATACACATCGTACAAATTTCGATTCAACTATTACGAAGTAATTTTCAACGCTGAGTCGTATGCTAATTTTCGAAAAAAGATGAAAAACAGTTGTAAACGCACTCGATAGACATTTGACTATCTATCATTTAACGTTAGCGGAAGCGAAAACAGTCTGTTCATTATGGAAGATGTCGTTTCTTCGAGAAACAAACAGAAATCAACGGGAAAGTAGTAAATAAAAATATATTTTTCTACGAACATCTTATTTATTTACCTGAGGATTGAAAAAGAAGTAAATCACCGGATTGTAGCAAGGACTGCTTTTAGCGAAGAAACAGGGAGCCGTTAATAAGAAATCGTTCAGTTGATAATCGGTAAACGATATCAAAAAAGAACAGATGGCGTAAGGTCCCCAGGCTATTAGAAAAGCAGCCGCCATTAACATTACCATTAACGCAATTTGAGCCTCTTTCTTTTTAGCTACGTGGAATTTCACGTCTTTCCGGAATCGTTTAGCCTGCGAATGGAAAAAGTTCGTTTTAAAAAATAAATTTTAAAAAAAGTATAAAATTAGGAAAAAACACCATAAATAAATAAATAAATAAATATATATATATATATAAATAATTGTCAAAATCGAGATGATTTAATTTAAAGAAATAAAAATAATAAATCGGGTCGTTATTTGGACCACTGGAGGCAATTCGTCGCTAGCGAATTATTAAGAATCGCGTGTACTATCAGTATAGTCTCTAGTCTCATACGCGTGAGCGTATGAGATATACGCATATATATTTACGAGATCCGCGAACAAAACGAAATTAACACGTTCAGTCGCGATGTCCAAAACGTTTCAATTTTAAAAATATTTATATAAACATATATATCACGATCACGATGCGCTTATATAAATCCACTTCTGGATGTAAGCGTTCCCCTTTTCTTTCCATCTGTAGCGATCACGGGCCTCGTTTATCCATTTCACACCGGCTGATTTCTGTATATCGTCCTACCACCGTTTATTCGAAGAACCGCGACTTCCTAGAAGCCATTCAGTTATTCGCTTCATCCACCTGTCATCGTTTCTTCTTGCTACATGACCCGTCTAATTCCATTTTAACTGCGCTTTAGTCTGCTGTCATATCCACGTGTTGGTTTTCTGTCTATCTTGATGCCCAATATTAAGCTCCCTGTGTCGCTGCAAGTTTCTTAACGACATACTTCGTTAGACTCCATGTTTCCGTTCCATATGTAAGCGCTGGAAGGATACACTGTTCGTATACTTTCCTTTTTAAGCTGTTAGGTGTATCTTTATTTTTTAGGACGGTACTCAACTTTCCAAAAGCTACTCACGAGAGATGTGTTCGTCTTTTAATTTCCTTACGCATTGCTAATATAAATTATCCTCAGTTCGCCTAAGATACAATATCGTACGTTACGAGAATAATTACAACTTTTTTCTTCAAACCCAAATAAAAACTGTAATATAAAAACTGAAAAAATCGTATATATATATATATATATATATATATATATATATATATATATATATATATATAATTTATTCTATTATAAATTGTATTTGTTAAATAAATAAATAAATATATATATTTTTGGATGTTTTAGTGAATCAAATTTTAAATATTATCATTAATACTATAGAAGAGATTCGCGCTTTTTTATTTAATTGTTTCTATATTTTACAATAAAACTTTTTTTTTTTAATACACCACTCCGGTCTGACGACCACTATTGCTGCCGATAACATATGACGTAACTGTTATCTATATTACATATGACGTAACTGTTTTCTATATTGTCCATGCCCAATAGGACAAACAATACCGATGATAGAACTACAACGTACTTGGTAGACATCAATGAATCAATGATCATTATTAACTAGCGCCAACAAGTGACACAACGATCTTGATTGTTTTTATCAGTTATGTGCTTACTTAACAGCTAAAGCACGCTGAGGTAACTTTAACATGGTTAAGTAAAGCCTAAAATATCACTCGACTGCTTTTTCTCAAGTCTTCTTGCTGGACATCCTAGAAGCCCTGGCCGATGGATATCGGCTATGTTAATATTTTCATTTTCTTTTGTGTCGTTAAAATCGTATATAACGATGTTTATAATATTCCTGTATATACGGTACACGAAGACCGGTATGTAGAGTCCGGTTTGACACGTATGCACTCGCTTCATATTACTGTTGGATGCTGCTCCATATATTTCAATACCGTACCTCCAAATTGTAGCAAGTATCGTCTGATAAATTAATTTAAGTAGAGATTGACTCTGGATTTTGTAGCAATTAGTGGCTGTAGCTTATAGATCCGTTGTCTTACGTTCGCTACATGGGTTTCCCATGTAAGACGACGATCAAGTACTAATCCTAAATATTTCACCGAATTTGATGCAGGAATTAGTTTGTTTCCAATAATAAAACTTAAATAAAAAACTTCGAACTAACTAAGTAACCTAACCCAGCCTAAAAAATGGGAAAACGTATTCTGTTTAAACGCTTACTAATTTCGTTCCAACCGCTATTTACGTACAACTATCGTTCATTAGTACTTAAGGGATAAATATTTAGAATGAGATTACTTGCAGCAGCCAATATTCGTTTCAATTCATCGTTGATGTCTACTTTTGACTGTATTACTTAAAACTCATTCATATCTGTTCGGATATGCAAGCAGATATTTATATGATTCTTTAGTTTAGGGAAATTTCCTATACTCGATGTTGGTATTGGCTCCAGAGTAGCTTGTTTCGGTTATCGATTTGTATAATTTTGAATTATCCTTGTATTTTTCCGTACGTATAAACACGTTTGAAATTTACTTTACTTCCACACGTATTTCCGTTCGTGTAAATGATTATGTAACTACTTTTCAGTGTAGTGAGCGTACGTAAGTGTGCATGGGCAATTGTACTTTTTCTAACATCATTTATTTGAAGTAATAATTTTATTGGTGCATTATATATGGAGAGTTAACCTGCAAAACGAGTGAGCGAGCGAGCGGAATTAACGGACGTATATATATATAATTTACCTCAACTACCAACACTCACCTCTTAAACCACGTTTTGTTGCATTAGGTGTGTAATGAAATAGTGGACGGATGGATATATATATTATATATATATCCCGTTCGCATGTATACCTGTACTTCCAACACCCATCCTTCAAACCACGTTTTTTAGCGTTAGGCTCGTCGACTTATATACGTAGGTAGGCTTATTCTATATATGTATCCCCCTTGGTGGCACGTGTATTTGTACAGGTGCTCTCAAGGATCCGGAGCTGCAACCGGAACGGGGTGTGTCCACAGGTGGCGGATAGTGGAACGGCCTACAGATATGTAGGTTAGCTGCGAATAAGACGTTAGTCGAATAAGCAGTCGCAGACCAACAGCGGCTACTGGCGGAAAACCTCATGTAGGTAATTCCAGTAGTGACAGGGTAAGGAGACACGAGGATGCAGATGGACAGCTTGAGGAACTGTCTACTAAAAGTCTGCATAAATCCTATGACTGTTTCTCCCTCGGCGAATTTGGGTCGCCGTAAAAACCCTACACCGTTACCTCCTCAATAACAAACCGCTGCCTTGCGAGCAAGATATTGATCCAAAGGCTAGGGTGCCAATTTCCTTTTCCTTTTCCCTCTTTCCTTCCTTCTTTCTTCTTATCCCCTTTTCTTTTGATTCCCACTCCTTATTTCTCAGCATAAGCCACATTATGTTTCTGGTCATCTTCCTATGGTTACCATTGGATTTAAACATATGTGGTTGCTGAAATATGGTTGCACGGTTTTGTGCTCCTGCTCCTTACATTATTAATTCACGCACAACTTTCTGAATATTTCTATGCTTTCCATTCTTTCCTTTCTTTCCTTTCACTTCTCGTACCTCTTTCTCTTTCCTTTATTCTTTAACTTACGCAGACGATTTAACTCGGATACGAGTGTCGGTATTATTATTATTATTTTATATATATATATATATATATATATATATATATATATATACACGCACACGTAAATAGTAAAAAAAAAAAAATTAGTTAAAATGTCTAAGTTTTACTTCTTCCCTGCGGCTACGAGGCACTGATGTTTCCTATTCTCCCCCCCCCAAAAAAAGTGTTTGTGATTTAATTCTGTTATATGAACCGTATATAAATAAATAAATAATTCAATTAATAATTAAATAAATAAATAAATATGACCCCGTCTGACTTCATTTGACCGGCAATAATATATGTACGTACGCCTTTATCCGAAATAAGATATTTGAAGCTCATTCCATCGTAAACGTATCCTTGGATTACCACAATTTTCGACAATTACCGATTTCGACAGATATAACATTATGACGTTATTCGCTTTGAAACTTATTTCTTTTTCGATTAGCTAATGTAAATTATAAATGATAAAAAAAAAAAAAAAATTAAAATCTTTTCGATGGATAATTAAACATCAGCCATTATCGAACGAACATCAAATCAAATCAAGTTTTATTTTTACTTTCTTATATATAACAGTTTACAATAAACATAAAAAAACGAAAGGTAAAAATATGTACAATTTATAAAAAATTATATTCGCTATCGGATTATTTTATAAATACCGTTTTTACACTTTGTTAATTTTTGTAAATTCTATACCTAAACTGGTATTTTCTTACGGGTATATTTTATATATTATCTGTTATATATTGTGTACATTTTTATATTTAATTTTTTACGTTCACTTGATAAAATGGCCTCAACAGACCGAAGGTTTTTCTGATTTTTCATTAACAAGTATAGCGATTTTAACGCGGTTTTTTCCACGTTTATTTTGTTAAATTATTACATTCCACATTTTTCGAGCATAAATTAAATTATAATATCTCTTCAGTAAGGTGGTATTTTTTTTTCTTTTCCAAAATCCCGTAATACACGTTAATAACGTGTACGTCCGTTTGTATCTATCCATCTATCTATCTATCTATCTATCTATCTATATATATATATATACAATTATATATATATATAGATGTGGGCTGTCCCCCCCACAGGGTAGTGTTCTGGTCCACTATTCTGGAATATAGTTTTTAATGGTGTCTTGAAATTATGCTACAATAAAAATGTAAAACTCCGTGCATATGCAGCAGATGATCTCATTTTTATAATTTCTGGAAACTCAAAAGTGGAACTAGAAAATATAGCGAATTATACCTTAATCAAATTAGGAAATTGATTAGATAGTGTCAAACTAAAATTGTCAATTGAAAAAAGTTTTGTCAGACTTTTCACAAATTCATTTAAATTGAAGAGAAACAACATTAAAGTAAGATTCAAGAACTCTATTCTTACGGTAGTTGAATACCTTAAATACTTAGGTATTATCATAGATAACAAATTAACTTTCAAATACCATCTTGATAACATAATATTGAAAATGGATACCAAATACTGCAAAATGTTATCAAAATACATGGGGCTTCAGTTACAAGTACAGAATTGTATTATACAAATCACTGATTGAAAACACTGTAGCATACTGCTCCACCGTCCTACTAAACCGGCTAAAAGTTAAAACAGTAAAGAAAAAACTTTTTTGGTATGCAAAGAAAATATCTAATAAACCCCTGCAGGAGACATAAAACAATTTCACACAGCTCATCTGTTGTTATTGCTAATGTACTTCCTCTCGATCTTCTTATGTTCAGAAGGGCACTCATGTTTGCCATTAAAAACGTGGACTTCTTTCCATATCTTAATGAGCAGTTAAAGGAGACTAAAACGTCAGAAACCGCAGGATCTCGTTTAGGGTCGTCGTAATCGGGTAGGTATCGCTGGATACTTGTCCCCTCATGCTCAATTCTTTTAAACGTACTGCTAAATGTCCTTGGTGGACAGCTCGCAGTATTATAAATCATTAAAAAAAACAAAATAGAAGAAACAAACGCCATAATCTCAAAATTCAACTTAAATTCTCGCAGTGAAACCAGAACTCGATATATATATATATATATATATATATATATGCTCTGAAAGTTATAAAACGACACTACTTAAAAATTTGACAAAAAAGATGGGTACAAGATAATATTGGTCGACACACCCACAGCCTAATCCCCAATATATTAAATAAACGCAATATTAAAATTACTCCTGATTTCTACATTACCCAATTATTAACGGAGCGTGGAAAATTTGGGTCTTATTTATTTCTTCTTAAGTTAAGTAAGGATGACATGTGTGAATGTGGCGCAGTAGAAACTGCGTACCATACACTATTTGTATGCCCCACTATGGACAGTTTAAGATTTTACAATAAAAATAATTTTAACCTACAATACAAATACACTGCCCCGACAATTCCAATTATTCGCTTTTAATATAATGCATAACAAATTCCAACTGAAGTTTTTGCGTTGTGAATCAGCGATAAAACTTTTTCAGTAATATGTATAACGAGTATGTACTGTGTGAAATTTATGCGTATAATGTTTAAATGATATGTGTATACATGTGTCATTATGGATAATTCGTACATTTATGCATTCTAGTACACCTAAGTTATAATTTAATTATTAACTAGTATAAGAAGTTATAAGTGCATATATTTATACTATGACTGTGAGTGAAACTGGCGCACAACCTCGCGCAAATGCGAGTGTTAAAGTGGTTACTATATTATTGTTAACTATAGAGTATTGTAAAGAGGAGCGATTAAGCCTAAACGGGTCGTGCAGTATATTGCTCCTCTGTAAATGCAACAAGTTGTACATTATTAATTTTGCATAATAAAGTATTAATCAAATATATATATACATATATAATGGCGAAATTAGGGTAGAGGGGGTACGTTAGAAAATAGAATAAATTAATTAGAGTATAAAATTAAAAATAAATATTAGTAACAATACAATACACAGGTAAAAAATATATATATATATAAAATAAGTCGACCTTATATGTTAATTTTAGTCGTCATATTTTACAACAGTTGATCGGTGATATAGCTAATTACCACAATTCCTGGTAGAATAGAAATAATGATAATAACGTATATATAAAATTTCACATAGTGTTTAATGTCAAAACAAAAGACATACTTTGTATCCGTAACGGATTTTGGGAATTTTGTGGTTATATGTATTAGAGTAAATGGATAACGGGATGTCGTACTATCCAACCTATCTAAATGTAGTAATATTGTCATCTGGCATATGATAGAACTACCACGTATGTTCGTTTTTAGTGCGACATGTTTTTATAAATATGCGGGCATAGCTTTAGTCATTGGTAATAGTAAAAAGGAAAAATGAATAGATTTTTTTTTTAAACAAAAACGAATCTAGTCGGAACGATTTATACATATATATATATATACATATATATATATATATATATATATATATATATATATATATATTAATTATTTTAAATTATTTTAAATTATTTTACGTATGTTTTTTTCTTCTTTTTTTGTTGTTGTTGTATATCCATATTTAAATTCCGCAAATATATCTAAACGTTAACGTGTAAAACAAAAATAGTAATAGTTAAAATTTTAATTATAACCGGTTTAAATACATCTTATTTACAAAGTGGCGAACACTAAAACAAATAAAATAAATTATATAAAAACATAGCTTATTTGCAAAGTGGGATTTTCAAATTTCGTTTAAAAGTGCCGACAACGACGTGGGTTTTTTAAAAAATTTCTTTATAAAATAGCAACCATGACGTGGAATATTATCAAATTTCGTTATATATATATATATATATATATATATATATATATATATATATATATATGTATGTATATATATAATCATCGTATGTAAGTAAATATACATGTAAAGCTGAAATGTTGAATGTGTTTCAATTTCAGCGACCGATAAATATATGTTAGGGAAACGAGAAATATTTCTGAAAGAAAACTTCCTGCGAGAAAAGAGAAAATATGGAAGTGTAAATTCTTCCCATTGGTAAAGAGGGTAAACGTTTTTACTTCAACATGTATACACATACATACCCTTTTATTCATATATATATATATATATATATATATATATATATATATATATATATATATATATATATTCATAGGAAACTGTATATTGTCGCTTTCATTTATCCGATGTATTCTAAACTATGGCACAGTTTTCCTCTCCCGCCAGGGGTTCTCAATAATTTAGATAAAATCCCAAAACTTTGTCTTCGTTTAGCTTTCGGCACTTTTTCCTCCGTTTCCACTGACACGTTATAGATTGAGTCCAAGGAATCAACCGTCTTACCGGGAGTATTAAAAATTCTCGTTAATTGCTACTCTATAAATAACACATTCTTCTTTCAAACTTTGCTACAAATTCATCATAATCGATACTCTTTAACACACATTCCTGCGTTTATGTGTATCATCCTAAAATTCCTCTACATTCCAGGATATTATTCCTTCTTCTTCCCATTCGCCATACTTGCCTTTTCGATACTATAGCAACCATCAGTATAAGTTTAGATAGATTTTAATTCATTAAGCGAGTGTATTATAATAATGCGTTATTTAATTTCGTAGTATAAATTTCCTAATTTTTTTTTAACGATGAATCGAAATAGCCTTTTTTTTTTCGTTAGTTCCACTTTAGTTATCGCTCGCTTAAATATTATTAAGAAATATTAATTAATTTACTTTTTCAATTTTTACCTACCGCCGACTAAATCCCTTTATCGTCCTTCTAGAAATATCCTTATCCTTTACAAACTTTAAAAGTTGTCCCACACAGATTTGAAATTCTCGTCATTTAATTCTCGTTCTCTAAAAATTATATTTAGAATACGCGATTTTTTAAAACAATATAGTTTGCACAGAATCCCGGCCGTTCAAACTCTATGAACATCTGCTACCTCCGTTTGCAAATCTTTGCGAAAGACAGGAAAATCTCAGTAAATTTTGACAACGGCATATTGTCAAAACCATTTAATATAAAACTTGGAGTAGGGCAATAGTGAATGTTATCTTCGTTGTTATTTAACGTTCGTGGCGAGACTAGATATGAGGAAGGCTCTCGCTGGGTGTGATGAAGGTTTTCCTATAGGTGGAAAAAATTTCCAATTTAAGATATGATAACATACAGTGTTAATAACCACTTCATAAGTTAGTCCAACATCATTACTAATTAAATTATAACACATTTGGACTACAAATAATCATTAAAAAAAAATCTAATTATTGACAAGAAAACTAAACTTTTCTTAAATATTAGTGGATTAGCGAATGATTTCATATATTTGGGCTCTGTAATATCCAGCGACGGCTATTGTGAAAATGATATTAAAATTATAATAAATATTCGTAGATTAACTTAATATGGAAAAAGTCTGAAACATCGATGAACACTAAGTTCCGAATTATTAAGTAGTTGATTTTATTCATTTTTACATATGGTTCCGGAACAATGGAAATGAAAAAGTAAATGCAAAGCTTCGAGTTAACAGAGCCTCTTAAGAATACCGTAGATCGAACAAGTTACGAATAAGATAGTCCTCCAGGCGAAAAATATAATCTGATAACAATAATACGACTACGAATTATCCGTTTTTTGTGAAGAAGAAATAATCTGCATCTAGAAAAACTGGTATCGGAAGTCGGGCCACCCGGTAAAAGGTACTGGTTAGGACTACATCCAAGGTAGCCAAATCGAATATCGGATCATATTGACACTAACAGCGTGTAGCAAATTGGCATTGAAAAGATGCCAGTAGTGTAAAATGATTCATGATATAATTAGCTTATTATATTCACAGGAGCAGTTAAATCAACGCCTACTGCATGGTTACCGGTACTCAGTAACATTACGCCACCTAATATACCCAAGAAAATAGCAACCGTTACAGATTGGCAGAAGTACAAAGCGGATAAACGACTTTCTGTAAATAGATATACGTTTGAAGCAACCAGTCTAACGTCAAGGAAACCAGTGTGCATTATGGCAAGCGCCAAGCGCTCTTATTGCAAAGAACTTCAATAGCAAGAAGAATTAGCGAGAAAAATGGACTCAACCAAATCCAGAAAAACGGAAACTGGTCACATACACTGATCATAAGGAAAAGGGTTTTAACCTAACCCGAAGGCAATAGGTACAATTAAATCGCATCCGGACTGAGAATGGGCGATGTAATGATTTCCTAACGCGATAGAAAATTAAAAATGACACTGCCTGTGATTGCGGATACACTCGGCAAACCATAACGCACATTGTTCGTGGATGTGCAAGTCGAGCTTTTGACGGTACTTTCAATAATATTAACGAACTGTCACCGCTGGCGCTGGCATGGATAAAAAATCTGGACGTGATATTCAAGCAGCATAGGCGCCGACTTGGGTGACAGGAGGGGCAGTTAGCACCTCAAAGTTATTATACCAGGCCCATGCCCCTTAACGGTTATTAATTAAAGACTTTGCCCCTTCAATGTTTATTATTCAAAAGTTATAACCATTTCAGTGGCACAAGTTAGACATAAAAATATATAAAATGGCGTTATATGAATATTTCAGATAATTCATATGTAAGAAATGACCTAACTGCCGAAAAGTTTGGTGAAGAAAACATTTATAGTTATTCAACTATGTTATGATTTTGTTTTATTCATAATTCATAAAATCACTACTATCCTTTATATCAACATTATATATATATATATAATACAGTCGAATCTGCTTATAAGGGACTCTGGATAAGAGGGACAGCCGTTTGTTAGGGACAATCATCAAAACCCCCGAATCAAACGTATCAAATGAAGGTTATTTTAGTTCGCTTTAGTGGTAAAGGCCTCAGTTATATGAGACAAAGATTAATAGACTTTCACGGAAATAAATAGTGAGACCGGCGATAAGCCAGCCGATATAAAATGACACTTCGGGTCATAAAACGAAAATGTTCACATAAACAAAAATTGAATAAATATGACTAAAATATTTTAGTCATTTTTACAATTCGTTTTTTGTTTACGTGAACATTTTTGTTTTTTCTTCGTTTTGTTTGAGATGTCCTTGTGTTACTCTCATTAAATTTTTATTTTAGACAAAATCGAAATTCAACCTCCCAATATGCCTATTCGGGAGTTAGCAAAAAAATCTTGGGCGTCACCAAAAACGCCATCTCCCGTTTAAAAACAGATGAACAGAACTTACATAAAAAATGTAGTAGTACTGAAAAGGGCAGTCAGGTGGTGGAAAGGAAACGAAAAAGAGAAGGTAAAAACCCAACGGTTGATGAAGCTCTTAATTTATGGTTTAGCACAGTAACACAAAGAGGTGTTCTTGTCAGTGGGCCAATGTTGAAATTAAAATCTGAAGAGTTTGCGAAAAAAATGGGTTATGAAGACTTTGCAGCTACGAATGGTTAGCTTGCTTGGTGAAAATTGAGACATGATATCAAATTCAAAAAACTCATGGAGAAAAGGCAAGCGCTGATTTGACAGGAGCTGAACAATGGAGTTCAAGCAAAATTTCCAAATTCCTTCGAAGTTACAGCCTGAATGACATTTATAATGCGGATGAAACCGGTTTATTTTATCGAGCCACTCCAGATGGGTCATTAGAATACAAACACGAACAACTTATTGGTTCGAAAAAAGTTATGGATCGCATCACTGTGCTATGTTGTTGCAATGCAACTGGAAGTGACAAAAAAAAACTTTTAGTTATTGGCAAAACTAAAAAGCCACGTTGCTTTAAAAATCTCAATGTAAGTAACCTGCCAGTAACATATTACGCAAAACAGAAATGCATGGATGACTGCTACTATTTTTTCAAAATGGTTAGAAAACTGGGATATAGAATTACAGAGAGATTCTAGAAAAATTTTATTCCTTATTGACAATGCAACTTCGCACCACACTGTTGTTAAACTGAAGAATATTCGAATTGAATTCTTACCTCCAAACACTACTTCACTAATTCAGCCACTTGATATGGGTGTCATAAAAAATGTAAAAGTACAATATAGGAAGATGTTGATACAGCATATCTTAGAAGCTATTGAAGACGACCTGGTAACGGTTTCTACAATGGCAAAAGATATCAGTTCCACAATAACAATACTGCAGGATATACAATTTGATGCTGATAGCTGGAGAAAAGTCACTTTTATGACAATTCAGAACTGCTTTGCTCATTGTGGTTTCAAGGAGCCTGATTATGAAATTGTTGAAATGGAAAGTAATGAAACACCGAATGAATTACTACATGTGACCAACTGTGAACAATTTTCAGATATTGACGCCAATCTGCCATGCTGTGACAATAATATTGAAGATTTGGATAACGAAATTATGGAAAATATCACAAAGAAGAAACAAATACAAGAATCAGAAAGTGATGATGACACGGATGACATTTCCTTATATGTCTACTGCAGAGGCGAAAAAATGTATTGATAAGCTCCGGCGGTATTTAATGCAACAGAATAATGAAGGTTATGGCATCATTAGATAACTGTGCAGATTTTGTTCAAACGCAGCAGATGAAGAATTTACACCAAACAACTATATCGCATTTTTACAGTAAATGAACAATTTTTACAAATATCAGGTCAGGTTATTTTACCTTATGTATGCCTCCTGTATTTTTCTCTTAATTTCCATATAAATAAATATTACGCATTAATAAGGTTATAAGTATGTTAATAATTTACTAAACTGTATATATTCTAACACCCACTCGCTTCAATAAGAGATTTTAAAAAATTCGCTTTAAAGGCACAACCGGTTATAAGGGACAAATGACTTCCGCCTTATGTGTCCCTTATAAGCGGATTCGACTGTATATATTATATACATATATTAATTTTTATATATAAGAAAACAATTTTGTTAATGAGTTATGTTTATGGAATATAAAAAACAAATTCTTTTGCCTCACCAAAAAAAAAGTGGTAAGTAGTCTTTTTGCATCGAACCATACAGATCGAAAGGATTGCCATATTATCATCACGATGTCCTATAGGGCTTAACGAGGATTATATATATATATATATATATATATATATATCTAACTACCCTGCCTTATGTATTTATTTATTTATGTATGTAAAGATATACAGATAAATACATACACAGATATGCATTATATATATTTATATGATTATATAGAGTCTTGCTTTGAAAAATGTTTATTCGAATGATAGACACTTTTCACGAACATTTGAAACTGAGAATACGAAATTTATAGAATAGGCACGGATAAATGATATTTCAAAAATTCGTTTTATTCCGTACGTGTCTTCGCTTTTTTCAATTTTTAACCGTTTATTCATTTTAATGACGGTAAACTAGTCTGACAGACGAATGTCTAGACTGAGTCGTATAAAACGAAATTTACAAGATTTCATAATATAGATGTCAACTAAGAATTCGAAGGTATTATAAATGTCGAACATATAATGGTTTTTGATTTCTAAGCTATGCACGTCTTTTAATTTACTATGTATGTCTACGTTCACAGTACAAAGAAAATAGTTTTCCCGTCACACACACACATACACACATTTATACGTGTATATATATAATATGTGTGTGTGTATTTATATGCATATAGGCAAACACCCGTTGACGTAGAACAAGTTTTTAAAGCGTTCGGTATAAATCGAATATGATAGAAATATTCCAAATTGTGTAAAACGAATCTTCTCTATATTATTAAATTCCTGCCTACTTTATGTATTCCTTCTGCGTGGTCAATATTTTTCTCTGCCAAATTCCAAAATTAGCTGATTTTCGAAAAATAGTTTCCCCTCCCCTAATTTATTATTGTTATTAGCGTGTCATCAGCAGCGATTATATTTCGCCTTTTATAAACTTGTTTTGTCTAGTACCCTAGGGAGTAGCTTGCCAACTATGGCGTTAAACTATACAAATATTACCGTTCGCAATACTAAAGAGAATTATGAACATCCAAGGTTCAGGGGTGGTATTATTTAATACTAACTGTAGTCAAGATAGATTTAAACGCGAATATCTATCGAATTGTATTACGGTTCATTGTTATTTAATTCAAAGTTGAAGGTATTATCTGTATTATGGTGATTTCGTTGAACCTTGTTCTCCTGATAATAATATTCTGCCGTAATTTCCGCAATTTTGTTGTTGTCATAAACTAGCTCACCAGATGGATTTTTGATCGCAGATATGTGACACGTTTTTCTCTTATTTGATATTTTCCTGATCTGACTCCACAGTTTACCCATCCGTGTGTTTGAATTTATACCTGGGATAAAATTATTCCACGATTCTTTCTTACTTTGTGTTACAGTGCGCCTAGCCAGAGCTCTTGCTTTTTTTAATTATAGAAGGTTTTCGTATGTGGGACATCGTTTAAACCGATTTAGTAATTTATTTTTGCTTTGTATGACTGATTTACAATTTTCGTTCCACCATGGGACATGTTTCTTTTTTGGTTTAGAGTGAGTTTTAGGTATATATAAATCAGCTGAGGAGATAATTTTATTTGTTATCAAGGCATTTATTTCATTTGTGTTCGTACTGATTTTTGTTTCTATTAAGTTAATCGAATTATTAAAGCTGTTCCAATCAGCTTTGCAGATAATCCAGTTTGGGTATCTTTCACATTGTATTGGATGATGTATTAGACAGTTTATAATTTGAGGGAAATGATCACTTCCATAGAGGCTTTTACTAGTTTGCCACTGTACCCTGTGATTAATTGTAGAGCTGCAAAGTGTTAGGTCGATAGCCGACGTTGAACCATTATAGATGTTGAGTCTGGTTGCTTCCTCGGTGTTTGATAAGCTTATATTCGGATCATTTAAAAGTTTTTCTATCATTTGACCTCTTTTATCTACCGTTTTAGATCCACAGATTGTGTTGTGGTTATTAAAATCACCGGTAATTATATATGGTCTTGGTTGTTGTTTGGTTATTTCTTTTAGGTTCTTCAAGATAACTTGATCTTTTTCATGTAGATAAATAGTGCATATCGTTATTGGCGTGTTTAATAAAAGTTTTTTAGCAATCACTTAAAGGCTCGACCGTAATTGTATTGCTTCACATTTGATAGTATTATGCACGGCGATCAGTACACCGCCTTTTATGTTACCCGCTAATAAGCAGTCTTTTCGATGTATATTGCATTCTTTTATTTTTATATTGTGTTTACTATTTAATTTTTTTCCCTGTAGACATATTACTGCAGGCTCTAATTCTTGTATAAGTAGTTGTAGAAATGGTAGTTTGGATAGAACGCTGTTTAAATTCCAAGATACTATATTTATCATGGCAGGTTAATTTTTGTGGAGATTAATCTCGCTCCTCATTATTGTAGTCGAGGACTGGCTCGTCCACTTCCGAAGTGGATGTATATTGCAATTCTATAGCGGCGTTTAGTTTTTTGATGAGCCAAGTTAAAGATCTTTTAGCATCACTGTTTACGTGTGGGTGAATTTCTTCTATCATGTGAATGATTCCTGAAAAATCACTAGTGAACGATTTGACGTATGTAATTTTATCTTTTTCAAATTTGAAATTGTTTATCAAGTTTATAAAATCTGTTGTGCTTATCGGACATACAGTTGGGTTAATTAAATGTAATGCTTCTAATTGTTCCTGAATCTTATTTAATTCCTCATTGTGCAAGTTTAATTTAGGAGCTTCATTTTCTATTTTGGATTTTTTCTTTATGTGCCCTTTAGTTTTACATTCTATGTTTATAATATTATCTTTTTTTACTTCGGTAAAATCTTTTACGTATAGTGTATTATTTACTGTGTTCTTTTCAGCATTTTCTGATTCAGAGAGTGTGTCATGAGGTGACGATGCTTGTCTTTTTAATAGTGATCTGTTTGAGTTTACAGATTGATCGAGTTCGAGATTTATATTCTGTTCTTCTTCTGCCATAGATGTGACTATACGTTCTGAGTTGTCTATATGTTTTGGTGATATCAGTATTTGCTTTTGTTAAAATTTCTGATTCTGTATCTTTGACTTGTAGAGGGCATTTTTTTACTGTGTGATCAGGTTTCTTACACAAAAAACATGTCATGTTTCTATCCATCGTCAAAAAAATTCTATAGTCCTTGTCTTTGAAATTTATTACTAAAGAATCTGGTATGTATTGCTGGTCATTATCTTGAGAGTATAGAACCGTACGTCGGAAACTGCAAATACGTTGAAATATTGGCTGTATATGTCCTGCTTTAACAAACCACATCGGTGATGATAATTTTAATCCGATTTCTTCGATAAGAATAGTTTCAATAACTTGATGGGGTATAATGGGTGCAACATTGGAGATTATCAGTTTACGGACCGGGCTAATAAGTGGACGAGCCTTTATCAGTGTGTTTTTAATTGTTATTGCCCCGTGATTTGAAATAAAGTCGTCGACTCTCTTAACAGAGTCGAAGTAAAAACATAATCTACTATTTGACATTCGGGATAAGAAAGTAATTTTTGATGGCGGCACTAATTTACTTAACTCCACTAAGAATTCTTCATTGAAGAAATTTTCAATGAATGGCTTGTTCTTCCGTTGGGAAGTTTTGTGCGTTATTTGTTTTTAGTGTTTTG
The DNA here is from genome assembly GCA_032883995.1 of Coronaproctus castanopsis. Taxonomy (NCBI): domain Eukaryota; kingdom Metazoa; phylum Arthropoda; class Insecta; order Hemiptera; family Monophlebidae; genus Coronaproctus; species Coronaproctus castanopsis. The sequence goes on from CM065052.1 coordinate 138,603,457, forward strand.
ACAATATTTGAATAACTAATATCTTTTGCAGGCTTGTTTTCAGTTACACTCGAAGTTGGATAGACCATCCTAGAGGTGATTATTTCGTTCGATTTTACTTGAGATGATGAGCATGAGGGAGTGGGATTTCTAGTTTTATTACCAATTTGTACATTTTTTGGAGTCCTAGCAAAGGTTTTAACTTTTCTCATCGTACAGTAATTAGTGTGGCGCAACTGGCCACACTGATATTGTTAACCGTCGTGCATAGTCGGTGTGTAATAATATGAGTACGGCGATTAAATTACGAATTAAATTATATAGTAATAATAATAACGCTGATAAGAGAGTTAGATTAAAATAAATTACCTTACGTAAACCGGTTCGTTTTATAGACGGTGAGAGATTTAATTTAACGCGAAAGGAAAACCTTTTACCGATAACATTCAATACAATGAAGAATGAATATCATTTGGTCCCAAATCATCATTTTGGTTTCCGGCATAGCCAGTCAGCAATTCAGCAGTGTCGTCGAGTAGTGGATGCTATTTAATCCGTCCTACAACGTGGTTTATACTGTTCCGCAGTTTTCTTAGATGTGGTCAAAGCGTTTGACCGAGTCTGTCATGAAGGATTACTATATAAGCTCTATGAAATATTACCTCTAGAATTATACCACCTTCTTAAATCATATATAAGTAACAGGCGGTTTCAAGTAAAAGTAGGTAGCTGTACGTCAAGCATACGGGTTGTAAAAGCGCTGCGGACATTCCAACCACTATGGTTATTATGCAGGCTACTTTTGCAGATGACATCTTAATTTTAGCAAGCCACGAAGAGTTTGGGTTTCGTCCTGGCCATTCTACAATAGAGCAAGTTCATAGGGTGCAAAAATACATCGGTAATTGTTTTAAAAAGCAGCAGTGTTGTTCTGCAGCCTTTCTGGATGTCAGTCAGGCTTTCGATCGTGTATGGTGTGAAGGGTTACTGTCAAAAATAAAACGCACCCTGCCACATCCCTACTACACACTACTGTCCTAATACCTGTCACATAGATTTTTTCAAGTTAAATTCGGTAGTGATATATCAACATTTTATCCTGTCAAGGCTGGAGTTCCCCAGGGTTATGTTTTGGGGCCAATCCTTTTCCTCATATATATGTTCGACCTTCCCGTAAATATAAATGTGGAGATGGCGACATTTGCCGATGATACAGCATTATTCGCGGGAGATAATGATTCGGTAGTGGCGTCAGAAAAATTACAGCGCGGTTTAAACGATAATGGAGGGTTAAAATTAACTCATCGAAGTCAGTACATGTTACATTTACAACTAGGCGAAACACATGCCCACCTGTTGATCTCAATGGTACGATCCCACAGGAAAATAAAGTCCGATACCTGGGTATGTGGCTTGATCGCCGCTTGACCTGGAAGGAACACATCAGGATCAAAGTTCAAGAGATCAAAATTAAACTGCGAAACATGTACTGGCTAAACTTCCGAATTACCTCTAAAATCGTAATTATTGCTTTACAGAGCAGTTATTAAGCCGGTGTGGACATATGGCATATCACTCTGGGGGACAGCATCAATATCGAATATCAAAATGGTGCAGCGATCTCAATCAAAAATACTAAGATTAATAGCCGGTGCACCCTGGTATATACGAAATGAAAATTTGCATTAAGACCTAAAAATACCAAAAGTGCACGAAGTAATTCGGGATTGCAGTAGAGATTACTTGCACAGGTTTCACTCTAACCAGCTGGCGGTAGATTTATTAAATCATGCCAATTGGCCTCGCAGATTGAACTATCACACACCTCTAGATTTTCCCCGCCAGTTTAAATGATTGGAGAGGTAATTCGGAGTGTCATTGTTGAATGACATCTCCCATCCTGTCATAGCTTACATTCCATTTGCTTATTGGCTACATCAGCCAGATTGCAATCTATATATATATATAAAAATGTTACTTTCACAAAACGACGTCAAAATTGCTCACCAATCTTTTATAATGGTCACACTATACCACAAGTACGCCAAGTAAAATATTTAGGGCTCATTTTAGACCGGGGTTTAACATGGAACCCTCACGTTATTAATACAAGGAAAAAACTTGCATTGTTGATGCGACAAATGTACTCACTTCTAGGTCGAAACTCTAAGCTAAGTCTTGCAAGTAAAGTACTAGTATATAACACTCTCATTGCTCCTGTTTGGAAGTATGGACTTGAATTATACGGATCAACTGCTAAATTACATCTCTGCAAGATACAATAATTTGAATCCAAGACGCCGAGAGCAATCGTAAATGCGTCCTATTATGTTCGCAGCAGCATCATACACAATGATCCGGATATAGAAGAAGAAGAATATATATTTACAAAACATATAAACAAAATCATGAATAATGAAGAATGTTAAGTACCTTATATATATATATATATATATATATATATATATATATATATATATATATATATATATATATATATATACCTCAACAGTTAACTTACTAATGTATATGTGATAAAATTAAAATTTAAAACTTGAAATTTAAAGTTTTCAACTTTTAATTACAGGAAAAAATTAAAAAATTAAAAAAAAAAACGGTTGCGACCATATAAAAACATCGGTATAAGAAAATGCCTGGAAAATTTGATCACAGTTTATAACACGGTTGTAGACATTCACTTTGCCAGATAAGCCTTCAAGACGACTAAAACAGTGCCGAGATGCACTTAGAGTTGATTAAGATTAAATAGTGCCTGGCCTAGGCTAACACAAAGACCTACTCCATGGGACAAGTTGTTCTGAAAGGGGAATAATTTTAATTTAGAAAATGTATTTACGACCTCTTGGTCGGTAAGCGAAATAAAAATAATAAATAAATAAATAAACTCGTTTATATGTTAGAAAATTATCTGAACTCGTTTATAAAGAACGCACTAGTAAGTGTCTTTATATATATGCGGCAATGTGAGGACAAAAAACTACATATGTAGATATGTTAATATACATAATACATGTGTATATATATTTATATATTATACTATTCCGGCTCAATGCTGGACGCAGGTTACACCAATTTCTTCCATTCTTTTCGTCGGTGGTTCTTTTGAATTCAGATCTCCCCTCCCCCTATTTGAGTAATATCATGAGACAAACAAATTACCGGTTTACCAATATTTCTTCTTTTACGAAGTGACCATCATTTCAAGTACACATTTTGCTTATCTACTACCCTTTACTCTGGCAATGTCACCTATACCCAGGTAGCCAGCGCAGTTCAACTTCAATAAGTTGGTAAATTAAATGTGAAAAAAAACTAAAACATCCTAATCCAAATCATATGTGATAAAAAAGAAATTACTTTTCTCTTTATATACGTTTATATACACACATGTAATACTCGTCTATAGGATAGGTTTATATAACGAGCATGTCGCCCCAATAAAAGCAACGTAGAAATTTCTACATCATTCCGACCGCAAATGCTTTCTCGGTGATTAATAGTTTTTTTCTTTTTTGAAAACTTGTATACCGCGATTCAAATTAACATCCGTGGGTATATAAAGACAGACGGATGGATGGAAGAAACAGATTGATGCTGAATAGAAAAATATATCCAGACTGTTAACCAAGTCTACCGAAAATATTTCCTTTTGTTGGCCGATCGTATTAAGGGCTAGTCTTCACATTTTTTTTTTACTAAGCTATTTCGTCATTTTCTACATTTGTGCGAGTGTTTAGGAGTATGTATGTGTGTGCGTTACTTGTTCACATACTTTAAAGAAGTTCGTTTACATGGAAACGATAAAATTCTCCGTTATGTCTGAAATTTAATTCAGTTTTCATTTTCTCGAATTTTATTATAAAGAACGCACTAGTAAGTGCCTTTATATATATATGCGGCAATGTAAGGACAAAAAACTACATATGTAGATATGTTAATATACATAATACATGTGTATATATATATTTATATATTATACTATTCCGGCTCAATGCTGGACGCAGGTTACACCAATTTCTTCCATTCTTTTCGTCGGTGGTTCTTTTGAATTCAGATCTCCCCCCCTATTTGAGTAATATCATGAGACAAACAAATTACCGGTTTACCAATGTTTTTTCTTTTACGAAGTGACCATCATTTCAAGTACACATTTTGTTTATCTACTACCCTTTACTCTGGCAATGTCACCTATACTCAGCTTCAGTAGAATTTTCAGCCATTCGTTACACCGTGTTACAGAATACAGATAGGTATTCAAGTGTTTCGCTTTCAGTCAGACAGCCTTTTAATATGAATCTTTCCTTATCTATTGTTAATGTTTCGTAAGCCATAGGTAAAAACCAACAACAGTTGTACAGTTTCCGCTTTAAAGTTGCGCTAATATTTGTTCGTTTTTAAATTGTTTTCTAAACCCGTGGTCTGAAACGACATCGTTTGGCGTAGAAATTGTAGCAGAAAAATTTATGCCGATTTTCAATGTAAAAAGGTAAATTTATCATAAAATCAGCTTTCTCATAAATGTCACACATAAATTCCTAAAAGTGTATTTTATCGGTGATAGCAATGTTGAGTTAAATGCACGCTGCAGAATTTTTACCGACATATAAGTGTCCGCTATTTTCTAATCGCGTCTCTATGAAAATAATATTTTAGTACGTTTATTCGAAACGTCGGCACAATGCTATTTGATACATACATGTTATTCGTGTTTACGAAACGCGTGCTGGACAAATTTCTGATCAATTGGCTAAAGTTACAGAAACTCGTTGATACTACGATGCTCGGAATAATCGTTCCACTTCTTGGACGACAATGCCGTTAGAGTAGTAAATGGTTGAAGATTTTTTTTTGGCATGCACTAGGAGGAAGCTAATGGATTCTAATGTTAATTTGATTTTTAAAAATAACGTAGTTTTTTAACTTTTGCGTAGTCAAAAATAATTGCGATATTGTTACTTGGTGCGAAAAAACTGCTTCGAAATTACCATCCAACAATTTTTAAAGCATCACGAATGGGAAAAATATTGAGGAAATGCAAAAACTTATTTAGTACGAGTTCCTCGATCGATGATTATTAGATTTGCGTTTGAAAACGCATATAACTTGCATTACTCGACATCGGTGGAATAAATCTTAAGATGCTGAATTATATAGCAACAAGTAAAGACATTGAAATTAACTACAAACAACCGCGTCCGGCTAAAAAATGTTCTCGATACATTACCATATCAAATGACTGAAGGACCATTTCCATGTAATCTTTACAATTTAGTGACGTCGAAAGAACGAATATTTGAAAAATAGTCTTTATTAATATTTAAACCAATTTTAAATATGACGGTTGAACGAATGGACGAAACCATATAACGTACGAATATATATCCGAACACGGTTTTTAATCGAACATTGGAGATAAGACGGTTACATGCAAAAGTAAGTCGATATTGTTGCGAAAGCGCCGATAACGTGGTTAATTATCCAACAGAAATATCACCTGCCAAATATTTACAGTGGCATGATTAATAAGAAGAAAAAGAAATAACATAATGAAACAGTGTGATGGGCGCGTCATAATTTTGATATTCTTAAAGTTAACATTTATCTTAAAACAATTAGTGTCGTTCGGTTATATAGGAAAAGCAAATAAAAACAAAATACGTGAATCCGGCAGAGGTTTATTAAATACGTATCTACATGCACACGCACATACATATGATCACACATGTACACGCACATCATACTTATACGAGTATAAATAACAACAATTGAAATAGACGATAAATTTTATAAAAATAACCTAAGCTTAATTCTACGACGTTTATACCTACAATGATAACGCACGGTGAGACAAGTCGTGTCCTAGTTACCGATAACATTAACTTTTTGCGTGTATAACGTTTTTTAGATAATTTATTGATACATATATATATATATATATATGTATAAAAGTAAACATAAAATGCGCAATTCTGAATGCATATCAGTAAGTTTCGTTTGGGACGATTTAATATAATTCTGCATCGGTGATTTTGGATCAGTTGCAATTTTTTAAGCGTACACTGATCACCAAACAGGTCGGGTATAGGTTAGCCTGGGTCTAATAACATACGTAGTCGTTACTTATTAACCGTGGACAGACACGATGGCCGATTTATACTGATAATTACATTATTTATTATTATTTTCGATTTTGGCCAACTATGGACCACGAAAAAAACGATATCACGGAATTATCCTTTTAACCCCCCGCCTATTGTTTCATTTTAAAGCTGTGGACGTATTTTTCGTTTCTCCGTGCACATGTTATAATTTGTTCGCGAAATTTGTACTTATCTTCATTTCCATAAATTTTTTTCCGGTTTCTATAAGCTTATTCTTCTGATGTTCTTTATATCACTTATATTATTAAACGTTAAACGAGAATCCAGAATGGCTTCTAAATAGCGGACTTGTAGCGAATACTCTTGCAATTAATCGCAACTTCCGCTAATGAGGTATGACGTCGCCTAGTAAAGAGAATAGCATCCGTTTTATCTGTGTATGAATTATTAACCCCGACATTTATAAAACTTAAATAATCAGTATCATCGTAGAAGAAACAATCTTGACAGGAACTTTCAAAGACGAGGATGTTTTTATTCCTATAATTTCAACTAATACGCCGTTTCATTCAAGGAATTACAAATCCCAATTCGATTAACGTTTTCAGTCCGAGCCAACCAAGTTTAGCGTCAATTTTTTTAATTGTGCCGTTCAGATCTCGACGCGGATTGCTGTTCACATGGGACACAGTACGCAAACCAAAAAGTAATCTCCACATCAACGTGAAAAACAAAATTGAACTTTTGTAGTAAACATAAATATTTTAGAAACGTGTGCTTTCTCTTCTCTTTCTTCGTCGCATAACCAAATTTATCCACAGCATCCAGTAACTGTGTATTACTTATTATATATATATATATATATATCATCATCATCGTCGTATTGTTCATTGCCGAACGTCGTGACTAGCTATTGTACGTTTATTTTTACGTACAAAATTAGCTAGCATTCACGGCACTATTTATATGCAATGCAGATGCGCGTGCGTATGATGTTATACGGGGGGTACCACTGCCATCTCTGTGATAATTAAGAATTAAATAATGATGAAAACTTTCTCTCACGTGTTGGTTTCAAACCCCCGACCGCGTTGATCACTGTAACAACTACGCCACCGCGACCTTATATATATATATATATGTGTGTTGTGTGGAGTTTTGGGTAAGGTAGATCAGATTTATAGTTGTACGTTATAGCGTTTCAGATAAAATATGATAAATCAGTGTAGCAACAATTTAAGGTAGCGGTATAATTTGTTTTAGTGGTATAATTTAATAATAGTATAAATTTAATGTAGTAGTATAATTTAATTTAGTGGTATTTATAAATACGTGAAAATGAATAATAGGGGTAATTGACAAGCTGGATCAAATTTGTAAAGAAATCAAGGAAATTAAATCGGTATGTAATGTTACTAATCCTAAAACTGATAATGTCAACTTAAAGACGAAAACGAGGTTATTAGGAAAGACCACCAGATAAAAAAGGAAAACGAAGCACTACGATGGGAAATCTCGAAAATAAATCAGTATTCCAGAAGAGGTAACGTGATTATTCAACGTGTAGCTTATGAAGAAAAGGAAAATATAAAAACAAAGATAACGAAAATAGCTCAGAAACTGGATGTACAGTTGACAGATTTCGATGTCAAGGCGGTGCATCGACTTCCAGCGCAAGGAAATAAGACGAACGCGGTAATTATGAAATTAAACAACAGAGAAAAGAAGTCCCCGGTTAATAATAAATTCGAAGAGGAAAAAGATAAGCAGTAGTGACATAGGACTACTACCAGCTAGACAAATTTATGTCAACGAAGATCTTACGAAGGAAACGTGGCATGTACTACTGGGTGGCGAAACGAGAATGTAGAAACGGGAAGCTGGCGTTCGTATGGGGAAGAGAAGGAAAGATATATGTGAAGCGGACTACAGAAGTACAGACGCAGCTACGATAAGATTAGATAATATAATGCAGTTGAATCAGCTGACCGGTAATTACGAAAGCGCGAGCACACAATCGACAGAAGACGTCGAAGCGGTCGGTGTACACGAGAGCGGATACAACAAAAGATAAGACAAGTCGGGATTAATAAATATACGATTTCGAATTTCGAACACGGTTAATACAAATAATGCGTTGTCGGTTACGACGCGTTCAAATAAAAATAAGTGATGTGTACGGCCGAACTCAGACCTTTGCCCAGTCATGCTTGATCAGCGAGGGCAAAATAGACCACACTCCTGGCTACAAAAATTATGGTAAGAGTAAAAAAAAATCATATTGATAATTTTAAATCAGAATACAAGAAAATCTAAAAATAATGATAATAACTTTAAAAGTTAAAAATTGCGAGTTGTAACTTAAGAATGTTAAAGAATAAAGAACATTTGGTAGAACTAAAGGATGCTTTTAACAAAAGTAAATTAGATATAATAGGCCTCGTAGAGATAAGAAAACAAGTAAAATCTGGGAATGTTTGGACGGGAAATAATGAAGGTCGCAGAGGAATTTGTTTTTTGATAAACAAAGGTTGGAGTACAAATTTGGTGGAGTATAGAGGATAATAGAATTGCTTTAGAGCAAAATTCAAGACAAATAAGGTTAACACACTAACAATAATACAAGTATATGCTCCGACATCATCAACTATACGTATAAAAATTCCTGAACATCATTCAAATCTCCATAACTGTATAAAAATACACATAATATTTACATCGTGTAAGATTTTTTTTATAATTAGTTTGTGATCGGTTAGAACCGATTTATAGTGAAGCTAGTCAAAGGATCATACTATGCTTACTTATCTTCAATTATTATCTTTTTTCCACTTACTCGTCCTTCGATTACTCTCGTTAAATATTCGTTATTTCTTATAATATGATATACTTTGCAATTACTTGTAGTCGCTTACTGACGGACAGTTTTCTAATATTCCCCTTTTGACCACATTAGAAAATTCTCTAACGAATGGTTTACAGTAGTTGATTTTTTGTCTTCGATTAAATTTAACATTATGTTTTGCGATTTACGCTGCACGAACGTTTGCAGCTGTTTCAAAAAATCCGATTGAAGTTTCCGTTTGTTGTATAATGCCGAATATCGAAGTTCGCCCCACTTGACTACGAAATTATATTTTCCCGTTAGACAGATGTCCAGATGATAAATCAAATATTGCGATCTCGCTTCCGAAATCTAGCGGTATAATTGCATACGTATAGTTCACATTTAATTTATTGCGTACAACGCCTCGCGTATCAAGACGTGATCTAAACAGGACGAATAAGTTAAAACGTCAGTTCATTTATACGAAACTTCTATCCCTGTCTCTTTCACACTCATTGTGTATATATGTAAAGGTATTATATCTATATATTTACACGTATATGTATATATAGATCGTCGTTTGATTGTTCGTTGCCGAACATAACGATCGGCCCATTGTACGTTACTTTTACGTATGAAATAGGCTGGTATTCAATTTATTTAAGTATACGCAACGACGGTACACTGGCATACTACGTTATATGATGCGGATGCTACTGCCTTCTTTGCCATAATTACAAGTTATATGAGGATTAAAAAAAATTTATACCGCCGGCTGAGATTGTTCTGCAGCTTCCGAACAACATGGAGTTTTCTCGATATTTCGCTGAACCTAAATTTTTCATTTTCTCGCGTCGAAATTCATTCGATACAAATGGTTTTTGAAGTTAGGTCGGCTGGATTATTCTGGAAACGACAACCCTAAGCATGAAAATTATGTGGGAGGAAACTAGTGTCATGGAAACGACAACCCTAAGCATGAAAATTATGTGGGAGGAAACTAGTGTCAAAGGTGATTGATTATATACTAATTAATGACAGAAAAACAACGAACGAAATAACGATTACACAGTAAAATTTACATACAATAATACAGATTAACTGTGTACCAGTGAAAATAGCTTTTTTTTCTTTTTTCTGTCAACAGAAATGGACCGAGTACGCTTCCTTGTGGGATACCAGCCGCGCAGATTTTCATAGTGGAGTGTTGTCAGTTCAAATAAATATTAACATTAGTCTGAAAATTTTGTTTCAATCATTTTGTAAATAATACCATCGATGCTTTAGCGACATCTAGTGGTAACATACCTGTATGCTTATTACGGTTGAAATTATCTTAAATATGTTTACATATTCTTGCAGTTTGATGAGTTGTAGAGTGATTAGACTTGAAATCAAATTATTCGTACGGAATAAGCAATTTGAATAATCATAGTCTGCATGCTCGGTAAACAAGTAAAAATCGATATAATTCAAGTGTACGCATGGACGGTAGTCGAATATGGGAACTAAATCGAAACCTTTTACAGTGCTCTTAAAGCAGCACTATCATTCACTAAAAGCCATGAAATGAATATTATTCTTGGGTATTTCAGTGCTAAAGTAAAAACACAAAAACAAAAAAAAAATATTTTTTTCTTTAATAGCTGTACCTGCAGTCAGTATTCATATTTTATAAACGACATAGGGTATTATACACGTACAAGTTTGCAACTAAAATATAAACGATGCAAACGCGAAAATAATTAAACACCCGCTTTTACGATGTACAACTGGCATTATTTTTTTTTCTAAATTTATTTTTGTGTATAATACACCTAATAAAAATTATTGTTTATCCTATTAACGTTAAATATTTATAAATTTATATATAGGTGTAGATGATCAGTATGTTCAGGTTTTGGTTAGTGGGTTTCTTGTGTTTTTATTTTAGTTAAATGAGCAACTTACTTTTTAAACTAAGTATACGTATAATAAGAACTATATTATTAATTTCGTTATTTTTTTTTATAGCATCAATTAATTTTGTAAATACACTTTTCATCCATCTATCTATGGAAAGGATGAGTCGATGACAAATGAGACAGATTGATACAATTCCTCAAGGAAACAAAATATATTGGAAGAAATAAAATTTTTCCAAATGCCACCCACGGAGGTTATATACGTAGGATCTCTATTATGGATAGTCTCAGAAATAAAATTGACTACGTACTAATAAATCGGATTTTCAGACGTTCAGTCAGGAAAGCAACAAAACGGCCCGGTGCATGCGAAGAATCTGATCACAACCGGCCGGAGGTGATGCTAAAAACGAAACAGGCAATAAAAATGAATAAAATCCGGGCGAAGAAAATATAATGAGTTGGAGTTTCTTTGGTTTCGTAGTTTTATAAGTAATTAGCTCCGGATTTCTGAAAGCATTAATCTGGCCCTGCACGCGTGCATCAATAATGTGTGTACGTATAAATATAATTACTGTAAGCCGGTTTTAATTTTCTATATTTCGTAATTAATGTTTTGCGTTTTCGTCGTCACATGTGCTAAACTTTTTTGCGTTAACTTTCCGTCTACTTTAAAATTAACTATTCTCGAAATTTCAAAACCGATCTCTTTGACGTCTTTAAATTAACTCGATATATTCGAAAAAACTATTTCGATTCGTTACGCAATTTGTATTCCGACCGAATATTTTGTCGACGCCCTCAGCATAATTTAGCAAGTTTGATTACTTGCCTGCCCCTTTAATTTCGTTTTTTTTTTTTTTATTTTTTTGCTTCCAACTCGCGTGAATGTAATTAAGGGGCACGAGATATGTGTTAAGATATCTATATATAAAGTGTATATGCGTACATATGGTTACCGTCTAATTTTATTATTATCGACGATGAAGCGATATTTGCGGGATTATTCAAATTCGTTAATGATATAGACTAATGCCGGAAGGTGTAAGCAAAGTTTCACACGTACAGGATATCTACGTTAGTTGTATCGTTGATATCTTTATTATCGAGAAAGAGGATAAAACGACTTACTAATAATTGTGTACGCTGAAGGAAAGTTTAAAATTTCGTAACGTAAGCGACGCCTGGAAAAGTGGAAAATGTAATAAAATTAACGGGTTTTGAAGTGTGTGTGTTCGGCAAAGCGAAATTCGATGTAGCGAATTATAGACGCGAGATTTTTCCGAAAATGAACGACATTCCACATTCGAAAGTAGCTTCTCGAATTATTCGCGAAAAGCATACGGACGTGTTTTTATTCAATTTATCCAAAGATACGAATTTTTCGATTACATATATATGTTAATAGAAAAGCCCGATCTCGTTATACATTTACAGCGAACCGGCTAAGCGATAGCAGTGATTTGTCACTTGCCTTCCCCCACCCGTCTTATCGATAAGTTTCTGAAATATCAATTAAAAATTAAAAATTTGTTTACTATATATGTAAAAGCGCGACGAAGAATGATGAGAAAATGTTGTATTATCATTTCATACGGACTGGAAGGAACAACATTCTAACAGCAAAACACAAAAATATCTGGAAGTTGGCGAAATGTCGTTAGAAGAATATCTAAGATATAGGTGTGACCGATGAAAAAGTATTAGAATTGACCAATAATCCATATTATCGAGAACGGAGAAACGAAATATTTCGGCCATTCAATCAGAGGTGAACATTTAACCGGTGGGGTCAAAGACGTGAACCGATAAAACTTGTAATTGAAGGTTAGAAGAAAAACTTCCTGTTCGAAGAATAGTTGACAATCGAAGAGGAAAGTCGATACTTATCCTGGGATATCAACCGAGTAGTCGACCTTGAAAGAAAAAGAAAACTACAATTCCAAGCGATAGAGATGAGAAGTCATACTAGAATAGAAGATGGAAATATGCATCGATTGGAATTTATTATTTACGTTTTTAACAAAATAGACAAATAATAAAAATAATTATTGTTATTATCTTACGTTGTTATAATTTTTTATTATTTTTAATCGATATTTCAATGCGAGAAGTCGTATGTAAAGTGTATTTACCATTAAAAGTCGTGTACCGGATGTAATCTCGATCACCACTCACTGTTTGTTCGTTGTCTGTTTTCAGACGTGACCATCATAAGCGTTTTTAACTATTTTTTTTCGTGGGCCGTTACCATCAGTCGATGTTGCTATCCCCGCTGTATGTAGAATGTAGTCGATGTACGGTGGTCGTCCTCTATTTCTTTTTCCTTCTACTAATCCCTGTATGACCGCCTTTTCCGATCCATTTCGGCGTATAGTCAAAAAAATCTGACAGCTATTCTTTTTATGTACTAGCCTTTCTTTTTCCTCTATTCCTAGATCTGTCAAAATTGATTATGTATATATATATATAGTAAAGTCTTTATCAACTTCGTAAGTTGATAGGTAATGTCGCCTAAGCAATTCTCGATAAAGGGAATATTGAAAGGGAACAATCCAAACGACTCTTTCTGATGAACTGATTTGTCATTGCCTTCTTTTCATTCTTTAATCACCCATTATATTTGTGTACTCATTTACCTGTATATCAGCCAATTAGTTGGACAAAAGTATTTTTATCTTAGACCACGCGTCATTCGTAATCAGGTTGGGCAAAAAGAATGGTAAATCATTATCGCCACGCTATGAAGCTCTTATATGTATATGTATTAGATAGATAAATAGATAAATAGCTAGATAGACGGTTAGTTAGATAATTTATACATATATATATATCATCATCATAGTCGTTGGGCTCGGTCCGAGCATCGTGATATTATGATTCACTTTAATTTTTCTGTGTAATTGATCGCCATCTATCCCTGTCCTGGGCGTATGTGACCATTTGCTGTAGTGAACTGGCGCTAGTTATCATTTTAACATTGTCCACATATCGCGTTGGTGGTCTCCCTCTTCCCCTGCGACCTTCAACCATACCTAATATTACAAGTTTTTCTAGATTGTTCCGTCGCATGATATGGCCAAAGAAAGTGGATATGCGTTTTTTAACGATATTTCGTAATCGAGCATCCGGGTTAACTTCTTCCAATATTGACACGTTTGTCTTTCCCGCTGCCACGGTACTCTCAGCATTCGCCGCCAGCAATACATTTCAAAAGCATCGATTCTTCGAACGTCTGTCTCTTTCAGTGTCCAGCACTTGCATATAAGAATATAGAGAACACTAACGTTTTCATTAGGCGCATTTTGGTGGTCATCGTTATGTGATGGCTTTTCCAAATCCTTCTTAATTGAGTTAGTGCAACCTTCGCTGTTATTATTCGCCTTTTAATTTCATCTGTTGAGCCACCATTATTTGTGATAAGTGACCCCGAGTAAACAAATTTATCAACTACTTGGTGGCCGCCTAAGCTTTGTGGATTATCTGTTTTGTTTTTATCATCGACGATCATTACTTTAGTTTTATCTTTATTAATTAATAGGTCTGTATCTTTGCTTGTACTATCCAGCCTTTGAAATAAATGGAGCAATTTTTCTTTCGACGAAGCGATTATCACAATATCATCGGCATATTGCAGGTTATTAATTATCTTTTTAACGCCATCGTCCCATCCGTCCATTAATTTTCTTAATATCCATTCACTGTAATATGTTGAAAAGGATTGGACTTAATATGCATCCTTGACACACTACTTTTTCTGACTTAAATTCATCTGTCAGGCTATAATTAATTTTTACTTTGCCGCTATTGGATGCGTACAAGGATTTTACTAAATCAATTAAGTGACGTGGAATTCCAAATTCACCTAGTATCTGCCATAGTCTTTGCCATCGTACTGAGTCAAATGCTTTCGCAGAGTCTATAAAGCAGAAGTATGCATTAACATTAAACTCCTTGCATTTTTCAATTATTTGCTTTATGTTTAGGATTTGCTCCCGCATTCCTCTCCCTGGGAACGAAACCCGCTTGTTCTGGCGATAGCTGTAGTAATAAATACGATTTCAACCGTTCATGTATAATGTGGAGCATAACCTTGCTTGCATGTGGTAGCATATGGTTCTATAGTTATGGCATAAATAACGCGCTCCTTTTTTGTAAATTGGCACACAAATGGATTGCGTCCAATTATCATTGTTACTTTCATAGTTCTTTAAGCTGACAAAATTCACATTCCTTAGACTTCCATTTAGTAGATAAAGTTCTGTTTGAATAATTTTTAATAGTGTCACATAGTGCTTCACGTTGTGTTAATCTTCTATGAACACGACGAATACCGAACAATTTGAACTAAATCGATTTAGTTTTCAATCGAACAAATGTGTTTATTACTTTAACGTTCGTATACACGGTTTACCGATAACGTGTAAAAATAATGTAAATTACTTACTTTAGATACGGTTCTTAAGATTTGCAGATAACAATAGGTGATGAGTGATACCGGTCCGATAAACGCCACCACGTATAAACTCATTATGTACGATTGAGCATTCGCGGTTCGACTATGCCAATTCATCGAACAACTAGACGAAGAACACAAAAAATTGCGTGCACATATAGTGAGGCTCAATCCACGATACAGCCATTTTTTTAAAATGTTTATAAAAAAATACATCAGAATAAATCGTATAAAAAACTGACTTTTATAAAAAAAAATCATAAATCTGGTTTTTAGCTCACCTTATAAAAGTGTGATTAAACGTAGAACTTAATACGTTTTTTCTATTATAAAAAGTAATTAAGTGTTATATTTTTACAAATAAAATATAAATAATTTAATTTCGTCAAAAAGGACGAGCAGTTGTTGAAATGAATATAAATTTTTTTGGATATTATGAATTTTAATTATTGCGTGCATTTTTTTTTGTATAGTAACGATATTTTCAAAATATTATCATTTCTGAGTAGTAATAGCGAGAAAGAATGCGATAAAGTTTATTTTCACGATCGACGTATAATTTTGAATTTTTAACAGCATTTTTTTCATTTATAAAATTTAAGTTTCTTTTAAAATTTTTTTTGATGCCTCCCAATTTTGCCGCCCTATGCCCGGGCATCATAGGCCTAACCTATAGTCCAGAAATGACTCTGCTGTGTAGTAAAACAATATATTTATACCGTTTCAAGTTTTAGATATTTATTTTATAGAATTCGATAAACGACATAAACGTAAAAAATTTTTAACGTTATGTTTTACTAGCGATTATTTATAATTATATACTTCATTTCTCTTATCATCGTTATTATTAATTCATTATATAATTCAGAGGATGTAACATTTTATCGCTATAAAAAATTATAATTCTATTTGATTTAATTATAGCCGTACTTAATTATTTTTCTAGTTCGTGAAATTTCTGTTTCGAAAAATGTAGCTGCGTTAATCCTTAGCTATGTATATCTCGATTTCCAAAATAATTTCTTACCGTAGTCGTTGCTGCGTTTAAAATTAAAGTTTATATATATATATATATATATATATATATAGATATATGTATATATATATATATATGTATATATATGTGTATATATATATGTATATATATATGTATATATATATATACATATATATACATATATATACATATATATATACATATATATATATATATATATTTCTTCTTCTTCATAACTACCTCGACTCCGAGTACGAGTACTGTCCTCACTGATGTCTATGCCGATTATGCGAAATTAAGCCGATATGATGGCTGCTGCTGAAATCGCAATGCTGGCATTTGAATTGATGTTGCTTTTCATCTGCTGTTCCAAAGCTTGGAGTCAACGTTTTCTTTTCCATCTTAAATTTTCGACTGCGTCTTGTACGATCGCTATTCATTTCGGTTTCCGGCGCTTCTTTCCCAGTTTGGTTGTTTTGGGTTTATCCCTGCTATTTTTAAATCATTTTCAATAACGTTTTTATATCTCAATCTCGGTCTTCCAACATGTCGCTTTCCCAATGCGAACACACCGTACAGCAATCTTTTCGGGATGCGGTTTTCATCCGTTCGGATGACATGACCTGTCCATTTGAGTCGCTTGGAAGTCAGTATTTGCATTATAGATTGCATTATACATATAACACTTTTTCATTTGATATAAAATCTTTCCAGCTGATGTTTAATATTTTTGCCTGATCATTTTTGATGAAATGTTTTCAGTTTTTTTAGATGTTTCCGCATAATTGGCCACAATTCCGCTGCATACAACAATGTTGGAAGTATTATGGCTTTATATACTGCCGTCTTTGTTTTAACTGTTAGATCTTATATATATATACATATATATGATTTCGAATATTTTTTTTTTTTTTTTTTTAGTCCCCAGTTCGTAAATTACGATGGGGTAAATTTATTTATAAGTGATATACATGTAATTTATAAATAATACGGTGCTCAGTTCAGCCCATTTTAAATTAAGGTGATATTATACAATTAATTTGATTAAAATATATGTAGATGTATTTTGCGGTATGTTATTTCTGATACTGTGAAAACGTAAAAAATGTTGAACTGCTTATCCACCAATTCTGTTGCATTTATATCTGCGAAATCAGCGATGACGTAATCCTGTCAGTATACGCTTTACATGATCGGTTAAATTGCATATTGCACATTTATTCGTATGCGATATTCCATACTTATATAAATAGTCTTTAAATAATCCGTGTCCGCTAATAAACTGTGTATTGAAATAATTTGGCACGAATACAACATTTTTTAGTCTTCCGTCTACACTGGGAAAATATTGTTTCGCTAGTCCATTGTATCCATAACCTTTGATATTTTTTAACATAATATTCATCCAATACTATTTTGAATTGTTTAATTGTTAGCTTTTTTTTCTTGATGCAAATAGTATGGATGCTGATATTGCGTGTTGTTAAATTCATAAGTTGTATTTACATTATTTTTTATTAATAAAATATTAATATGTTTCTCAATCTCATACACCAACGGTTTAATACCAGCAATGACAATGCTAGCCATAATTATTCTGTAAGATTTGATTAATTTTATGGAAATCATTCTCTGGAAAGCTTTTAATTTGTTTTGAAATCGTTTGATATTTAACATATCATTATAGATTACGCTGCCATAAAGTATGTTTGGTAATATTATACTTTTATATAATATTATTCCCTTGTTATAGTTTATTCTATTGTTATTGTTATAAAGTTTATTGAATACCCTTATAAATTTGCTAATTTTTCCTGTAATATGATTGAAATGATTATAGAATTTTAAATTATTATCAATTAATACTCCTAAGTATTTGGTTTGTGTGACATATTGTATGTCTAATCCATATTGCGTTAAATTTAACTTTTTATTTTGTAATTTCCTATTGAACATCATCATATAGGTTGATTTCGAATTGTTGATGCTCAGATTAAATGATTGTAACCATTTATTTATTGCATAGTATACCTCACTTAATTTCTTACCTAATGAGATTTCATTTTTATCGCCAATTACTGTTGCTATATCGTCCACAAAAGTAAAAATTTTTACATTATTTGGAATCAGTATATTGTATATTTGTGAGAAAACTAAGTTCCACAAGAATGGCCCTAATACAGACCCTTGCGGTACTCCCATAACAATTTTTTGTTGTTTGGAATATGTACCTATTTCAAGTATTGTGGATCGATCTTGAAAGTATTGATTAATAATATTCAGTATGCTGTAATCTAATGCTAAATTTGTTAATAATAACATAAGCTTATTTAAATCTAAGCTATCAAAAGCCTTTGTAATGTCAAGTGTAATTAGACAAGTACAAAAGCCTTTATTTTTAAAATTTTAATGTTATGCAAAATATTATATATCGCCATTTCAGACGATCTGCCTGGCAACGCACCGTACTGATTTTCATTAATTATATTTTTGCTTTCTACAAGTTCTTTTAGTCTTTTATGTATGCGTTTTTCATATATTTAGCTTAAGTTGGATAATAATGCTATGGCTCTGTTACAGACAGATTCGGGTTTTTATTTGGTTTTGGCAGAATGACTGTTTTGCTTATTTTCCATGCATCTGGATAATGACTAAATTCAAAAAGTAAGTTTACAAGTTTTGCAATAACACACGGGAAAAAGTTGTGAAATTTTTTAATAAATCCGTTGGATAATTTTGTCTATTCCTGTAGTTTATTTTTCAATTTTTTAATTATTATGTCAATTTCATCGTTGCTGAATACAATTTTTGTTTTAGGTAAGTTTCCATTTTGAAACGTTTTGTGTCGAGGAATAGATTCGACATCAATAAATCAACCTTGTCTTGATCCGTATTCGCATAGTTATCTAATGTTGGTATGCTTGTGGATTTTAACTCGTTCGTTAATATTTTATATTTAAGTCCAAAAACGTTTTTATCATCCATAAGCTTTTTCCAAGCTTTTAGTTTTGCACTTTTAATCATGAACTTATATCGCTTAAAATGCTTTTTGTAATTGTTGTAATAATTGTTTTTTTTTCTATATTTTTGCAGCCATTATACTTCTTGTACAACTTGTTGACCAATATTTTTTCCTTTTGCAGGGCAGTACTCCACCAGTATACCTCAGATTTTATAGTAGTATATGAATTTCTTAATACTACATCAACATAATCTTGTAATTGATAAAACCATCTTTTAATTTCTGCTATGTTCTTACAATTTACAGTAGTATCAATCATATATGCGTGCTTTCTTAAATTTACTGCTAATCTGTTGTAGTTAATAGCTTTGATTGTGCTATTCCGCGTCTCATTTGTAACTATATTTATGTTGAAGGTAACATAGTAATGATCGCTAGCATTTAATTCGTAACTGACTTCCCAAAGCTCAATTAAGTCTACTATATTACTTGTTGCCAATGTTAAATCTATTACACTTTTTTGACTTCCTCTCTGAAATGTATGCTTATTTTTAACATTAAATACATTTAAGTCGTAGGTTTGTATTATATTCAATAAATGTTTTCCTCTCTGATTATTTACTGTGTCCCATAATAAATTTCGCGAGTTTAAGTCTCCCAACAGTATGAATTTATTCAAATTATTGTTTCGTATGTCTAAGAATTGAAAATAATAAGTAGCTAGGTTGTTAATAGCTTAACAATAAAAACTACTCAGACTGTTTTTTCGTATAAAATTTCGATGTTCGTAGAATTATTTCTAATTTTGCTGAATTCCGTATTTTTATGACATTTTTCTCGTTACTATGTCGGGGTTATTTAAATCCGTTTCGTTCTGCTTTATTAGTATTACAAAGCGATATGTTCTAAGCTATTTAAGTAATAGATCATTCTATGTGTTAGTAAACGATATATTATCCACCCGTCGAACATGCTTAGCAGGAGTACCTCAAGGTAGTGTACTTGGTCCATTCCTATTCACTTTTTATTTATATGATATTCCTACAATAAATAACACAGAGGTAGCCTTGTATGTAGACGATACCGCATTATTTTGTAGTTCTTATATTCCAAGAGCTGTTACGAATAAATTAAAATTAGGGGTAGATAGGTTGATTCGATATTTTGCTAAGTGGCAGATTGCCATCAATCCTACCAAAACTCAGGCAATACTGTTTACTCGTAGGAGACCACTTTTACCCCCCACCTTAATGGTTAACGGTGTAAATGTAGAATGGTCAGATCAAATAAAATACTTAGGTGTTATTTTAGATAAAAGATTGACTTTTATCAAACATTTAGATTACGTGTCAATCAAAACGCAACGTGCCATTTGTTCTATTTATCCTTTGTTTAAACGCAAATCCGTCCTAAATGTCAATAATAAATTAATAATATATAAATCGCTCATTAGACCAGTTTTAACGTATGCCTGTCCAGTGTGGAGTTCTATTAGCAATTCTAGTTATAAGCGGCTTCAGTTGATTCAGAATAGGTGCGTTAGATGTATACTCAACGCTCCAATATATAGTAATATTGTGAAAATGCATGAGAAATTGGAACTAGCTACGTTAAAAGATCATGTGTTAAAAGTGTCTACCAAGTTTTTTAAACAGTGTGTTACACATGATGATGATTTGATAACGGTGATTGGAAACTATGATTCCAAGCAGTTAAGAATAAAATATACTAAATATAAGCATCGCAGGCTGAAACATAATTTGGTTTAGCCTGTTAAATATTAATAATTGTTAATATTTGTTTTAATAGTATTAAGTATTTTTGTCTATTATCATTTTATTTATCGCTAATTTCAACGGTATTGCTTTGTATATTTTCGCAGGTTTTTTAGCATTAATTTTTCCTGCATTTAGTATATACTTAAGTTGAATCTTCATGTTAAAAATTCATGTTTCTTCTCTTACGTTTATTGTTACTGCGCGTAAGTTTTTATTTGTAACGGTACACAGTTTTAAAAAATTTCTGTTTGTTTTTTAATTTGTAATTTATGTGAAATATACGTTTTCTTCTTCTTTCTTCTTCTTAATATTGTAGAAGAAACAGATTAATTCTTCTAACTTTATTCAAACTATTCAGTTCCGCGCGGAATTCTTTATTACATAGATCTGCTTCGATTTGTTTTAGGATCCCCGGATGGATTTAATTCCTAATTTTTATAATATTAATTTTTTGACTTTATACGATTATCTGATCCGTCCTAATTTCTATTTTGCCCTTTTTTATTATTCGGTTTATATTTATCAACGTTCTTATCTACGCCGAACAATTCGTTAATAGTTAAATGTGTTCTTTTCGTACCTTTAACAATGGCGCGAGGTCGTCTATAACAAATGGTTTATTACAGGCTGAAGTGTTATTAAAAATATAACAAAATCGCGACTACCTCGAGAAGAAAAATTCCTTTACCTTTATTACTTCCCTATATTTTGCTACTTGTTCGTAATTTAATTTTAATTTCATCTTCCATCAATTCATATGAAAGATGCGCGGTAATTACGTGTTTCTCGAACTTTAATCAAACAGTAATTCTCCGAATTGGGTTTAGGCGACTACTTACACATGCGTATTTTGTTGCACAGCGCATGTAACATAAAAGACGAACATAATTTAGCGCGAATAGACACGCACACACCCGGGAGAACTGTAATCGCTTTGTTGCCAAGACACAATGCAGTCCCGCGTGTGTTTTTTTTAGTGCGCTATATTATTACTAGCGCGCATATGGTGTTGCGGTTTGCCATTGCCTTCCACGCGATAATACTATTAGGATTATTTATATTTTGATTTTCTTATAATAATTTTTGTAACTCGGTACCTTCTATATAGAAATCCGTATTTGTGGACGACTCGGGTAGCAAAATTACTAATATATATATATATACCTATAGTTTTATTTTCTCGAATCTTGTGGCTTCCCAGTAGTAACAGCGTCTATAATTCGATGTGTTCCTTATAGCAGCGTGAAATTTTCCTACATTCAATCTGCGGGCAAAATGTCAAATCGGTTTCCGCATGTATGCATAATTTTTCGACTAGTACAGAAGTGAATAATTTACATATGGTAAATAATTTCCTAATAATTAGATACCTATATAAATTTAATGTAATATACTTCGAAATAATTATAATTATTTAAATAAATAAAGTTATTTATTTCTTTCTATCGCGTAATTTTCTTTCGCATTTTATTGGTCATTTCGTTTTTAATCCTAACATGGTTCGTTCGTTCCCGATAAAATTTTTGATGAATTTTATTTCTCTCTCTCTCTCACACACACACACACACACACGTTTACACGTATATATACGTTTATTGATTTATTTATTGATTTATTTATGCATCTCAATTTCTTCGAATTTATATTTCGTCGAATCCGTAAGAACGACCCATACTGCTCGCATTCGAACCTCTTCGTTTCGGTGTTTAGATTATTCAATTATATCGGATGTTACTGCCGCTTTGAAATCGGGCGATGTTCAAAGTTTTCTATTTAATCGTTGTACGTAGCCCCAAAACGATGTCGTTTGCTCGGAATAAATCGTAATTCTATTAGGAAAACTTTCTCACAAACGGAGATTACTAACTTTCAAACGGTAGTAAATTTTCCGTATTTATTTGCGCGGTTGCTTTTCCCGACTTGTGGCGAGTTCAACGACGATATTATTCGTTTCCATTATATTAGAAAGTGAAAATTAACGGCTATAACGAAAGTTTACGTAATTGTATTGTTTTCGGGCGATTATTAATAAATGTTTAACAGAGTGAGAGAGGGACGGATTTACATAAGAGCACTTAGACACCTCGATACGACCCCACCAAACATTGGATTTCACAAAAATATTATCAAACGCAAACGAAATAAATTAACTTATTAAAAAACTAGGGGTTCTATGCGCCTCTGCTACCCAAGGGGGTTGCTACCCAAAGGGGGTACTGCCTGAAGCTGTTGGGGTTTAATTGTGATTAAATACCGTTCAAATAGTGCAGGGACTCTGACGAGTAAAACAAAAAAAGTTTCATACAAATCCGACTAAAATTCGCCAAACCCGCCCTTTGAATGGGCTCCGCAAGTGGGAAGTCTACATAAAACAAAAATATCGTTAATTTATATATATTTTTCCTGAGATTAATTTTTGCTATAGAAATTTGCCATCGGATAAAACCAAATTCGTCGAAATGACGTCATACTGCAGTAAAAAACATTCGCGTTAATTACTTAATTACATCGAGATGATTTTAAGGGGAAATCGAAATATTTAGTTAGGTTGATGTCGGTTTTAGTGCTTTTTGCACGGATGTCTTCCAAACCGGAGACGAGTTAGAAGTTAAAGCACATGCTGTTGTTACGAGATACTGTGAGTTACGAAACCTTAATTTTCTGTTTATTTATATCGTTCAATGTGTATTGGGAAATCATTTTACTTCAGGGTGAACAACATCGTCAAGTATAAAAATTAACCGTCTTCTCATTATAAGTATTTCGACGATTCAATACTTTGTACTCAATCGTGCGTTCAGTTAATCGCGTAAAATATTTAGGATAATACATTAAAATATATCAAACATATACAATAATTAAATAATAGAGTCAACAAATACTGTCTAGATTATCCGGAACTCAACGGATTTTTTTCATCACGCGGATACAGGAGCACCGCAGCAGTTCCTACGAATTTATAACCGGTGATAAATATTTGGTTCATTTGTATTTTGCTCGGTATCCGTGAACGTCTTTCCATTTTAATTTCGTAATAACAAAAAAAAAAATCTGGGAATTCCGTTAAAATCGTTTCGAAAAACGTCTTGTCCGACTTCACAGGTCTACATCAATGAAAACAACAAACTCGTGAGAACAGTAAACAGTTGGTAAAGTACTGTACATTTTATGTACTACGCAGCTAACTGCTAAAGTTATGTTCCCATGTTGATGAGTTGTGTTGTGGTCATAATGAAAAATGTCAAAGCGAAAAAGGATGGTGTTATCGCATAAAGATAAATTAAACATTATCGATTCTTTAAGAAAAAAAAGGAGAAACCGGTCGTAAGTTAGCCGATAAGTGTACAATTAGCGATATTAAGAAAAATACCGATTGAATTCTGAAGTTAAACTCGCTAGTGACGATGGGAGTAAACATTGAAAAGTAATGAAACCAAAAAATAAACTTTTAGAAGAAACTTAGTATTGTTGGTTTTTAGAAAAACGATCGACTCGGCAACCGATATCTGGTCCTTTGCTGTGTGAAAAGGTATTGCAGTTAAATAAAAAGAAATACAAGCATATTAATCGTTTGTAGCGAATAGTGGATGGTTGTACAGATTTAAATCTAGTCATGGAATTCGCGAATTGGAAATAGGGCATGAAAAAAATATCATCAGTTAATGTGGATGCAGCTAATTTTTTTACAGACGATTTTAGAATTAGAGAAAAATGATTATCGTTTAAAACGCCGATGAAATCGGATTAAATTGGAAATCATTACCATCAAAATCTTTAGCTTCTCGATGAGAAGATTCGGCTCCGGGATATAAAACTAGTAAAAAATGACTAACAATATTATTTTGCGCAAATGCTACCGGAACACATAAAATACCTTTGCTTCTAATGTCAAAAAACCCTAGGTATAAATGTTAAGGCTAATTTAGCTGTACATGGTAGTCGGTTGGCTTGTTTTAATCCTTGATTTGGCCCTCAGTCGTTTATAACTTAGTAGTTCCTCTTATGAATGAGTTCTTTTGACGATTCGCAGCGCTCTTCTCCTATTTCGGATAGCGTTTGTACATTCTGAAGACCACCATAGGACTAGTTTGCGTCGTATTGATTGAAGACGTGAGGGAGAGCATGAGGGCGCTGTCTCGGCTAGAATCAGGATTATATGTTGTATATCCATAAATATGTTGCTTGTGGATATGAGTTTCATTTCATCAAGTTTGTCCAATTTATTTTTGTACTGCGTCCAGTTTGTTTTTGACGGGTTCCACTTATTGTGTTTTTAAGGATACTTTGAACCTGGATTTTGTTCGTATAGGACATGATCATTTCCCGCCAGGTCCGGATGATGGAAGATATGAAAACAGTGATTAATTGAGGTAAGATAAACTTTGGATCTAAAGTCGACCATTTACGATGCGAAAAGTTGTAATGGGTAGGTCACCGGTGAGTAGTTGTGCCAAGGTAGCTTTTTCGACTATCTCCTGCAGGACCCGGCCTTTTGCGTTGTATTTTTCACCTCCACCAGCTTGGTGAATGCGCGTTGAAATCGCCAGTAATGATTAGGGGTGAAGGAACGTATTGAAGTATGTTTTCCAAGTCGTTCGTTTGTATTTTGTGATCCGGAGTGATGTAAATAGTGCAGATTGAGAAGGGGGTTTGGTGTGAAAATGGTGATCGCTACTGCTTGTATATGTGATGGAAGGTTAATACAGTTGTGTATTATGTTGGTTCGAACAGCCAACAGTACTCCTCCATGAGAACATCCACCTGGAACTGGATTCGATTGGTATAGGTTAAAATTTTTTATCGGGAGATTTAGTTCGGTTTCAGATAGGTCTCTTGAATGCATAATACGAGTGGATTGTACGTATTGATTAATAGGCCTTCGTAGTGGATATAGATACCATTAGAGTTCCGTGAAATTATGACTTGTTTTATAGAAAACAGTTTAAATTTTTATTGATTATTTGCTGGTGACGAAATCACTAGTTCTAACGTTTTTATTATTTTTGTGACCGTAATTTTTCTTGTCGGTAGTTTATGTGAGAATAACAGAATTTTAGTTGCCGAATTAGTCCGGGAATGTCGTTTGTGAATTCAGCTGCTACGAGGTATGGATTTTGCGACTCGTTGCACATATCTATAAAGCAGATTAAGTTTGTTGGTGTTAGAAATGCTTTAGGCTATTCTTTCCTACTTCTTCAACATAACCTCTAAAGATGTCGTTTAGGGATGGTTCTTCTTGCTCCTCTAGCGAAATTTCTTCCCCATTCTCCTCTGAGTCACTAGAATTTTCTTTTTTTTGTTTCTTTGAATTTTTTGCCTTATTCTTTGATTTTGGTGTTATAGGTGCAGTTTCTAGTGGAGTTTGTTGAGGAATCTGTACTGGTGGACGGCGCTGGGCGCTTTTGACTGATTGGTATTGGGGCGATATCTTGGTGAGCGGGAAAATTTTGATCTGTTGCTGTGTTAGGGTGATCGGCTTCGGCGTCATTTGGAATTTCTGTGGATTTCAGCGTGTTTATATTGACTGAGGGGCGGGTAAATTGGTGTGTATGGTAAGCGCTGTTTACCGAGAGAATATGTTGACATATTTCAGTGTTTGTCTTTCTTTTGTCCCATCTCATGACATCTGAAGCAATTAAGATCATCTAAAGTTATGAATATTCTATAGTTTCTATCGTTGTAGTTTAACAGAGAAACAACGATAATACGTGAGTTTATTGTTTCTCGTGTTCGTTTAAGTCATTGTTTGATCTGAGTAGAGTAGTATAGTGGTTAAGAATACGCGGGTGCGCAATCATGTTCGTCGCACATTCACCGCCTAATATTAAAGACGCCGCGATGGCACGTGCCGGGAAACCCGATTTCCCCGCTAGCCTTCCGGCCAAGCGTCGACTGTTCGACGATACGAGATATTATAATGATGATGATAATGAAACCGATGCACAAATGCTAGACGTAGATAACTAGATAACGGCAATGAATGGCGTGCTGCTGGAAACCATAACGGCAAAAGTTCGCCGAAAAAACAAAGAAACGAGGATTCGATTATTATCGATACTAAAAATCGATTTAAAGCTCTACGAGCGGTAGATGATGTTGCTGCTGATAATCAGCCGAATATTCGTGAAACATTCAACACAGTTAATACTGGTAAATACCGATCGATCGTATTATTAAATAACGATATATCTAATATAAGAACATTAATCATAAATATTAAGTCGCTCGTTGTGAATAACTTTAAATTACGTAATTTTAAGGATAAAACTATTATAATCGTAAACACTTTATGATAAAGTTATCACTTATCTTAAAAATAATCATCATCAATATGTACCTGCCTAACGAGCGCAAACCCATCAGGATGGTATTGAAGGGATTACCACCCTTGTTTACCAAAAAGGAAATAGAAGAAGAACTGACATCTCACGTTCCCGTATTGTCAGTCAAACAATTTAAAAAAATGATAGAGTCTGCGGTGCACTTATACCCAGTATACTTGATCACATTTCCGCCAAATGCAGTTATGCGACACATTGTAGGCATCAAAACATTATCCTGTTATTAAATGGGAAAAATATAAAAGTAGCGATGAAATAATTCAATGCTATAGGTGTCAAAGGTTCGGGCACACGTCGCATAATTGTAACCTTCCCGATAGATGTCTTAAGTGTGGTGCGAATCACCCTGGCAGCGCGTGCACACGACAGTGGTCGTTTAAGTGCGCGAATTGCTCCGGTGATCATCTCGCTAACTCTTCGGAATGTAGTATATATCAGAAAATAAATGAATCAGTGAGGGCTAGAAGGCGGACGCAGCCAAGTCGTTCTTCTTCTATTTTCTATAGTCCTAATTTAATTCATAATGGACAGAAAAGTTCGAGTAACGTTGCTGTCACTCGTAGTAAGGTTAGTAGTAGTAATAGTAATAGTAATAATAAGTTTAATAAGAGTAATAACAATAATGCTAACAATACTAATTTAAATACTGTTAATAGTAGAACCTACGCTAGCGTCACTCGCATGGCAGCAACTGTTGAAAATAATTTAGATGCTCAGTCCAATGTATCCGATATATCTTTTATATTAAGTTTATTTAAGGAGCTAAATATCACGCGAAATTCATTGACGTTATAAGAAAAATAATTACTCGGTTAAAATTATGTAGAAATAGCAATACGCTCACAAAAGTTAGCATCATATTAGAAATATTCGCCGCTTATTATATTTAAACGACTGATAGGTACTAATAATAAGTTGAAATTAATTGCTTGGAATTGTAATTCCATAATCAACAAACATAGTGAGCTGTATCATTTTTCAATCGAAAATAAGGTTGACATAATTGCGCTCTCAGAAACTAAGCTAGACAATAATATCGAGCTCAGCTTTCCTGGTTTTATGTCATCGCAACGATCTATCTCGAAAAAGCGGTGGGGTTGCTTTAATAATAAATAAAAAGATTAAGTACGATATTTTAAATGTTCCTTCTTTACATTGCGTACAAGCTGTAGGCGTTAATCTCTATCTAGATAATCCTACAAATACTTCTAATAAAAGTCTCGGTAATGATTATTCCATTATATCTCTGTTTGATAAGCCCCAAACGCACAATCCAAAATTGCGTAACGACATTTCTTCGCTGGCTAAAACTAATCGACGAGTGATTATAATTGGCGATTTAAACGCGATAACCAAACTTTGGAATTGTTTCATTAATTACGCTGCCGGTAGCGTACTTATTAATACCGCAGAACAAAATGAGCTTCAGATACTGGCTCCGCGTGAACCCACATACTTCCCACCTCAGGGTTATAGACCGAGTGTTTTAGATTTAGTACTGGTTAAAAATATAAACATTGCTACTCCCATTTCCATAAATTATTTGTCGTCTGATCATAACCCTATAGGTACAATCATCTACACTAACAGTAAACATAACCCACCAAAAGCAATTCCTGACTACGCTAATGCTAATTGGGCAAAATTTAAAAATTACATATCTAAAAATATTAAATTATTTCACTCTATAAAAAACTCTACTGATATTGACAACAACCTCAACGACCTTACAAATATACGACTTATAACGCCGAGTTTTCGATCTCTGCCAGCATTTATGATTGCTATCATCGGGTTTAAAAATAAACTTCGTAGAATGTATACGAAACGTCATTGTTCTAACACTGATTGCCGTTCTCTAAAAAAACGACTAAATTTCTTTACCAAGCTGGTGCGAAAATTATTGAATAAAAATTTAAATGATAAAGCTGCTAAAACCTTTTCCCAACTCTCTACTAATAATAACAGCTTTCGGAGGGTTTGTAAACGATACAGTCAACGTACTGAAGCACTCCCACCGCTTTACGACAATCTTCTTAATAGGTATGTGTATTCAGATACGGATAAAGCGGAATTTTTGGCAGGATTTTATTTCAGCGCTCATAGTCACAATACCAACTTATCGACCAATTAACAGAATAATAAAATAAGACTAGTCATCAAAAAATATATAACTTCTTCTATATATCCATCCCATCCTCTGCTCACTCCTCCAAAGTAGGTGCTCCAACATATTCAATCCCTCAAAAACAAGCGCTCTGTCGGAGATGATAACATTCCGTCGATTATCATAAAAAAACTACCCTTCAAGGCGATTGTACAACTCACTAATATTATCAATAGTATGTTTAAACTGGAGTATTTTCCTTCTAATTGGAAAGTAGCAAAAATCATAACTCTTCCGAAACCTGGAAAAGATTGTTCATCACCAGATAACATTCGACCTATAAGCTTGTTGAGTAATCTCAGTAAGATTGCTGAAAAAAATCATGCTAAAAAGATTACGTGCTTTCTCGGACGAAAATAATTTATTACCAAAAGTACAGTTTGGTTTTCGTCCTGGCCATTCTACAACTCATCAAATCGCCAGAATAGCAGAACATATTACTCACAACTTTAACTGTAATAAACATACGGGGGATGGTTTTATTCGACGTGGCCAAAACATTTCATACTACTTGGCACAATGGTATCATATATAAAATGATTAAATGTAAATTTCCGAAATATCTAATTATGCTTATTTTAAGCTATTTAAGTAATAGAACATTCTATGTGTTTATAAATGATGTATTATCCTCTCGCAGAACATGCTTTTCTACGCACCTTTTACTTATACAATATTCCTATAACAAATAACACAGAGGTAGCCTTGTATGCAGATGACACAGCATTATTTTCTAATTATTTTTTTCTTTACTTTATCGGAGTAAGATGACGGGGCTAGACGATATGTTCGGATTAGTTACATTGCGATCTGATTTTAAATTGTTAGTAATTTCGGAAACGCGCGGCGGTAAATCGCGGTTATCGGAATTAGCTGTATTTATACGATTATCATTGCAATATAAGTTAATTTTTTTAGTATTAGTAAAAGGAATGTTGTTACTATTAGTAAACGGAACGAACTCACCGTTTTCTGTTTGCTTTGACATTGTTCAGGCGGCTTTACCTCCGCCTGATATGAAAGGAGTTTGATATCTTTTAACTACAATAGAAAGAGATTTAGGCGGAATAACGACTTTACAGGAAACACGATATCGGGAAGATCTTATTATATTTTTTAAAAACTTGGAGGTAAATTATTGAGACTCAACTATAAATCTAAGGTAAATGTAATACACATATTGCGTTGGTGTGTTTACTTTATGCATTTAACTAAGCAACAAATGTACAATATAACGTGCAACTGTCCTAGATTTCCAACTGATTTAACTTCTTCATATATTATAATATAATGTTATGCACCATAGCACGGATCTTGCATATTGATTTTTATATTTGAAAAAAAAAATCTTTAACATAATAGGAGATAATAAATGTTGCAACTGCGAAAGTAATGAAATATGTTCAACATATAATATATAAGTGTAACAAATATGATCACCTGCGGTAGTTGTATAGAATTGACTGTTCGTTTAAATCTAATGAAATTATTTTATCAAACTAATTTCCGATTTTTATCTCGAAATTATTTAAAATTAAGTAATATATATATATATATAAATAAATAAATAAATAAATAACCGCTACTGGTAGCCATAAGCTAAAATTTGCACAATTTGGTTAATTTTTTAGTGCTAAATTAAATTTTATGTATGTATGTATGTGTGTGTGTATATATACATGTATAAATTTTGGATTTTTTTAATACACAATAGATGACGTTCTTAACTATCAAGTAAAGAATGAAGAAATACAACGGATGACCATTATTATGAAATATCGAAAAAAGGAGAATAAATAAAAATAGTTACAATGAAAAAAAATGTTGAACGATGGGAAAAAAAAGTAAAGAAAGAAGAGTATACAAAATTGGTTCGAATTATGAGAATACCAAAAATCTTTACAACTAAAATCCAGACCGCTGTAGCTACTAACCTAGTAAATTAAGATGTATTTTGCAAAAACATACATATATATATATATATATATATATATATATATATATATATAAATATATAATATAGAATGAATGTATACATATATTTATAAATTCCTTCGTCCGTTTTTTAAACAGTCCACATTAAATCATACACATATACGTATATATGTATATGTATGTATACATAATATCGTATTATTTTATTATATTTCACTTAAGTAACCCCCGTCCTATTCAGTTTCTGAGACTACCAAATGAGTGAAAAAGTTCGATTATGTCATTTATTTTCGTTTATATACTCGTTTTGGCGTTCGTAGGGTTTTAAAAATAACCAGCTTTTTATTTTTCATACTATCGTACATAACTGTCTTTTTGTAAATTTCAAAATGGTCTTCATTTTTTGCGTGATTACTCTGGCTTCGGGGTTTTTTCCTCTCCTTTCTACAGCCTCTAAAATTTAGACTACCGATGAATATTATTCAAATAAAAGCAATAACATTATCGGATATACAAACAGTAATCTAATCACAATCGAGCTTTAACATCGATACACTTTATGTCAATTGTATAATGACGTATGCAAGAGTAATAAAATAGAAAATGTCCAACGTATAATATACATAAGTGTAACAAATATAATCACCTGCCGCAGTTTTATAGAACTGACTGTACGCTTAAATCAAAAGAAAATATTTTATCAAACCAATTTCCGATTTAATTATTTAAAATTAAGTGTATATATATATATATATATATATATATATATATATATATATATATATAAATAACCGCTATTGGTAGTCTAAAATTTGCAGAATACTACAATTTGGTTTAATTCTTTTTTAGTGCTAGTATATATATATATATATATATATATATATATATATGTACTATTGTATGTTGTATGTATGTGTGTATATATATCTAGGAATTCTTTAAAATTATTTGTATAAATAACTGCTACTGGTAGAGCCATAAGCTAAAATTTGCAGACTACTACAATTTGGTTTAATATGTATTTTAGTAGTAGATTAAATTATATATATATATACACATGTGTGTGTGCGCGCGAAGTATTTTATAATTAACGTAAATTTTTCAGTTTTAGCTAAAATCGTTTTACTCGGGTAATAATAATAATAAAAAAATGGTATATAATAAGTTAGCAAATTAATATTTCGAAACTGCTACCACAAATATTTTGCATATTATGTATGTATCATCATATATAGTCTTCACCCTAAATAGGATATCGTGATTAACAAACGGTCTGTTTTTGTATAATTTTCCGCCACTCATCTCTATCTGCTGCTTGGTGTACGCATTCAACGAAAGACAGGCCTGTCGTTTTCAGTATCTCATATATATATATATTTGTGTGTGTGTGTCTGTATTTCATCCTCTATCTTTAATTTATTTTTCATAAAAAATCGCGTAGTTTGCATGCTGTTTTTTTAAAAAAAATAAGCTTTCCGATGTGGCCACAATCGATAATTCCAATCTTTAACCCCCACGCGACTAACCAATGGTTGACAATTTCAAAATTATGTTATAAATAATGTGACTCTGCGTCCCTTTCTGAACGAGACTATCCCTTTTTTGCGGTACTTCGTCTCGGTATCCCCCCTTTTTATTTTCAATCACAAACGATGTTTAATAAAAATTATACGAAAAGCCAATACAATGCCAACATCTTAACGGAGTTTCCGAGAGCCGTCAAAGTATCGTATATTTAGTAAATTTGTCCATTCCGGGTGCACGTGCGATAATTATAAGTTATTATTATTTATTTGTACACTTCCACACCATTCTCGTGATCTCTGTCATTGACTCGTTATCTTTCATTTATTTCATTTCATTCCCTCGCTTCTGCGATTGTTTGGTCATTTCAGTTTCAATGCGTTCTTGATTGTTTGAAGTGAAATTGCTACCGGCGCTGTATATATGGGTAGTTAACCGTCAAAACGAATATATACACACACACATACATATATATATATATGTGTGTGCGTGAGTGTTTATATATTATATATATATATATATAAGCGTAAAAATTAAAAAAAGCTCTGTATCGAATTTAGTTAAGATATTTGTTTTTACATTGTAATTTGTTCGAAGTGCTAATTTGTAATTTATCGTGTTTTATGAAAAATGTTAATAATGCTGAAATATAAGCGCACGTTTTTAATGCTAATTTACAAGCAAAGTACCCTTTCATAAATTAATATTCCCTCAGATGTTAGCTGTGAAAAATGTATTGAAATCGTCATCAGCCTATACTGAAACAAACTATACTCATCTGAAATAGACGTAAAGCAATAATTAACTATTATATTTATAAATAATAATAACGATCTTAATAAATATAAAACGTTTTTTTTCATATTCCTGTCGCCGCAATTGTGTCCCCCGTTTCGAGTAAAAATAAAAATGGCGATTTTACTTATTAACGACGTAATTAAATCGTCTAATCTTCGAATAATCGTTCGTCGTTTTCTTAAAATCAAATCTCTTATATCTTTATTTTCTGCCGGCGGAGATACAGACGAATTTCCTGCATGATTTTATTTTTCTGTGAATATGTTTGTAAAATTGACATTTTTAAATGAAATAATATGAAATATTTTAAAATATAAAATACGAACGAAAAATGTTCATATTTACTGTGATAATAATCGATACCTGATATTTTTAGCTTCCGTTTGATAATCGCCCCAGCCGATTAACGGCGGTACGGTAATTGTAAATGAAAATAACCAAATGGCGACTATAGTAAAACCGACATTCGTCCAGGTTAGTTGAAACGAAAATGGTCGACAAATTATGAAGTATCTGTCTAACGCCAAAACTGCCAAAGTTGTTATGGACGTTATACCTGCGTGGAAAAAAAAAACAAAAGAAAAAAAAATACGGCTAATTAATTTATAACCTAATACACGGGTTGCATAACCGCCGCTATTTATTCTGTTCGAATTATTTTCCACGGATATAAATTTTGCATGCCTTCCGCATAATGTCCTCGGCAAATATACTGATAACATCGGCAAGCAGTTTTAGTCACTTATGCGCGAGAATGATAAATATGCCGATGAATTCTTGGTTAGTTTGTCGGTGTATTTTAGGCCCAACTTCTTGTTACTTTTATGTTAACCGTTACGTCGTATCCAACCCGTGCGCTGTTGTTTCTTTTGTTTGCGATTAGTTCGGTGGGGGTTCTTTAATTGTGGTAATCGCTGTAATTGGTAATCGAAGGAGTTAAGCGAATTAGATAGCGAGGATGATTTTGTTGCTGATGCTGAATTTGTAGAACTTCTGCAACACGAAACAGAATCAGAGGTAATTGTCGATTATCTTTCAAGTTTCTACGATGTCGCGAGAAATACGAAACATCGACCTACGGTTATATTTTATGGTCTTTCCACCGTATAAATTCCTTTGCTATTTACACCGTCAATTAAAAAAAAACCACAACGAACTAACAGCGGGTTAATTATAAAACGCTTAGTAAATCAATCGTGGACAATATGAAAAGACGAGCTCTAAATCAACCTATACCACCGAATAATGAGAAAAAATGCTATTCGCTTGTAAGATACCAGTACACACAGCGTAGAACACCTTCAGCGGATGGAAAATTGTAAAGACCGTAAAACTGGATATTACTGTAAACATTGTCATAATTGGCTTTATATTATAAATGGATGCGAAGAATGTGTGGACAAAAATAAAATTTTCTTTTAAATGGTTACTAGTAACGTTTTGATATTTTTTGCGTTCATAACAAAATAAACGAAGTACGGTTTTATTTAAATTAGGTGATATTGGACGTTTACTCGGCTAGTATATCGATTATGTTGATGTATGGTTTTCATTTTTTTACTAATAAGAATATTTCAAATAATGCATTATAATTTTTTTCAAAACGATGAAAAAGAAAAAGAATATATAACAAATATTTTTAAAAATTGAAACGGAAAATAATAATTTTAATAGCAGAAATAATATTTTCAGTGCCGATTCCAATAGACCCAATTATTCGTGTATAATAGCACCCGTGTATCGGCAGGATAGTAGTAATAACATCGTAATAATAATAAGTTGATTAAAAGTAAAATTCCATCAAGTCGAATGTTGGTAGAAGAGGTTTTTCGTCAATGCCTGAATAGACGACCGATCATCAAGTAACGCATCCCCACCCCAAGTCAATTGTTATTGTATTCCCCGGTTTGTTTACTTTTTCAGCAAGTTCACACTCATTTACCGATCAATTGGGCAGGTGTTTCTCGCATGAAAACTTCTTATCTTTAATAATTCGGGTCGTGCGAGCGGAATTATTAATACATTATAATAACGCCATATAATATTAATAATAATAATATAATAATATATTAATAATAATAATAATGATAATAGTAATAATAAAAATAACAATACTAATTATTAATGAAATATCAAATCAAATATATTTCGATAATTGTAATAATATTTTTTGAACTCGATTACTAGAATAATATAATGAAACAAATAAAAGCATTCTGACGCAGTAATATCAAATTGATCATTTAATAACGGAATAGCGTTTAAATCGAAAAATCACGATATAATCGAAAAAAAAAACACCGGAAGTAATAATAAAACTCATAAAATTATAATGTAAACTTCCTTAAATATTTAATAAACATCGGAAAAAAAATGTTTTAGTAAAATGAATTTTTTTTTCACTCTCAGATAAATTACAATCCATGCTGATGATCATACTATACTCGAAAGGTAGTCTCCCATTGTATGACACATCTCTTCAATACACATTAAATTCTGTTAATTCCTTTTTATCTCAATCTCATTTAAGTCAAGATAGTATTTACCATATTCACACTGAAGCGGTGCAATCCTTATCTACACTCTCTAATTTTGGAAAATGTGCCGATTGCCTTGGTCGAGTACCATTCTTATTTAAAACTACTATGGGGGCCACACATCAAAGCCACATTAGCAAAAGTCAGCGGAGTTATAAATGTTATGAAGTCATTAGTTCAACTGTGGTGGGAATCCAATCATCTTTCGTCTTCTCTACACACCTTACTTATCCGTTCTCGATTGGAGTAACTACCTGTTCCATTCAGTCTCTGCTTCGCGTTTTAAGAAAGCAACAGTGTATCAAAATACCTGTTAATGTCTGGAGCCTTCGTGTCAACCACTAAATTTGTATTAGAATCTGAAGCTGTTATCCCCGCCCCCTGTACAGCTGAGGGCAATTTATCTTGCAGACAAATATATCCTAAAGGGCTATGAGCGAGTACCTGATAGTATATACAATAAATTCTTGTGGATTTACACTAATTGGAGATTTTCTCATCATAAAATTCCCCTCTTAGCATTGAGGGCTAATTATTGGCATCCTCACATTAACCTTATCATTCCCAAAGTCCCTTTAAAGCATGCCTCCATTCCCTTTGAATGCAGTTTTTTACATCCAGAGGTACATACCAATGAGTTTCATTTTCTAATCGGACAGGGTTATTGTAGGATAGTGAATAACGTTTTCAGGTCAGTTATCATGTATAAGTGGCCTAATAATTTGTTAATTTATACAGATGGGTCTAAGAGCAATTCACCCTTTACAGGCGCGGCATTCTATATACCTCAATTGGCTATCATCAAATCATATCGTTTACCGAGTTTCTCCACTGTGTTTATAACAGAAGGATATGCAATTCTTAAAGCTTTGCAATTTGCACGAGTTAATATTACGCGTGCAAATATACTTATCTCTCTGATTCCTTAAGTGTGCTGAATGCCATCCAAAGAGTTTTTCTGGCGATAATAGAAAATATAATTTATCTACAACAAAAGAATGTCTATGTGAAATTTACATAGATCCCAGCTCACATCGGGATCAAAGATAATGAAATTTGTGATCAGGCAGCCAAAATGGGGGCCTCAAGAGGTGCGATTCCCTCCACATGTTTAGCCGCGTCTGTAAAGGCGGTTCCGTTTCATCGCTGGAGCTCCATGTTTTGTGCTATTCGGAACACAATTTCTATAAACAAATTCAAACAAGTTTACCCAAACAACCTCTCTTTCTAAATAAGCCTCCACATTCAATACCGATCCGTAGATTTTTCTCCATTTTAATTCGTATTAGGTCAGGACATAATCTGCTGGCCAGCCATCTCCACCGGATATGGCTAATTAGTTCCAGTACTTGCCAGTCCCCGTTGGACTGTGGTTCGACAGCAGACATTAATCATGTAATTTTTTCATGCAGGCTATATAGTGCACACAGAGAAACCTTAATCAAGACATTACTACAGTTAGGTATCTTCCCTCCGTACTCTATTGCATACCTGCTATGCTTAAATAATCCTTCTGTGTCAATAGCACTGGCCTCTTATATATATAAATATAATATTATTTTGTAATTTTTTACATTCGTGTACAGCGTAGTTTCCCTATATGTCTTAGTTTAGTTATTTACCTCTTTCTATTTTTTAAACTCATCCGTTAGCGTTAACATTTATTTTAATTTGTATATACAATGAGTAATTGCTTTATAACCTAAACTCAGTTTGTGTAATAATAAAGAATAATAATGTATATAGTTGTATGCGTATGTATATGTATGGATATATATATGTGTGTGTATATGTGTACGTACATGTACATTGGTGTATAAATATGAATTAATTAGTTTGATACCTGTCGACAAGCGAAAGCTCGACGGGATGAGGTAAAATATAATTATACGCGTGTAATTTTTAATCTGACTATATATGTAGATGATTTTATAGTGTGTGTCAGTTTATATATTATTTATTTGCATGTATGTGCATTTGTAATAAAAATTATTCAAATATCGATTTTACAAAAAAAAAAAAACGGTTAATTTTCAACACGTGCGTATGAAAACTCTGTTAGTCTAATAATTATAATGACGACAACGGATACGGATGATATTAACAAAATCTATAATCTAGTTTTTTTTTTTTTTTTTTTTTTAAACTGTATCGTGAATTTATCACGGATTTGACCGATTTAGCGTATAAATTAAATGATTTACCGAAAAAAGACATCAAAAATCCGTATAAAGTGCAAGCGGTTCTACCGAAATACCAATCGCCGTGAGAAGCATTTACGAAAGCTACCGGTGTACCGACTAACGCTATGAACATGTCCGAAACTGCCAAGTTCAGTAGCAACCCGTTTATCGGCGTCAGAAGCTAAAACACAAAAACATGTTCAAAACGGAAATTAAGACGAAATACTCGATCAAAAACTTTTCGAAAGTCATACTTAGACTTAAACTAGCATTTTATTACGATTTGTTATAATATTAACAAAAAAAAAAGTAATTTAAAATAACAAAATCTACCGCTCTACTTATTCGTGTTATTAAATTAAATATTTTTAGAAACATCTAATTATCGATCACGTATGGCGCAAGAATGTGTTGTTTTAATATCATATGTACATATATATGTTTATGATGCACAATTCTCAAAATGAACGCACGTTAATACGACAGATATTTACATATAGATATATGTTATTGTGTATGTATGACACGATTCTCAAAGGAATCTAACTTTTCGGTATATAATAGTTGCGTATTTTATAATTCAGTTTATATATATTATATATATACATATATATCACGATAAGCATTTGCCTCTCACGGCTTTTCTTATCTTTTTAAATTTGTTTTTGTATATGGCTGTGTTTCTGAACCATACCCAAGAATCAGAAGTAACACATCGATTATCCAGTTTACGTTTCAGATTAATCGATATTTGTTTATTGCCGAATACTACGCGTAATTTTCCAAGCGCAACCCACGATAGTGATATTCTCCTTGCACTTCTGCTTTAATTATCGCGTCTTTATTTGTTGTGATTTTTTTAACCATATAAACTATCTACTTGCTTTATCTGTTCCGATTTTATTGTTATTTGTATACTTCATTTTGATTAATCTACTAAAGTAATAATTAGTATATATTACGTATAAATTATTTCTCCAGATGTCTCTTCAGTCGAATAACCATGTTATATCATTTTCTTCACTGACTTTGGCATAGTTAAGCGATCACTTCTAATCTTACAAACTATTTATAATAACAATCATAACCTGTTCTAAGATACCGTATATCTTGGTGCAGAATTTCATTTTATACATTTTCGGTGTTATAACTAAAAATATTAGATGGTGCATCCCCTTTTTATTTTATTTTTTTTTTTTAATGAATTTTAAAATTTTTCGTTCAGATTTTTTGCTTAAAATAATTCTTTCGTAAATACCTTAAATCGAAACCGGTACAAAATTTTCATTATATTTACCAACACATACATAGTAAAAAGCAAATTTCTAATCTTATTAATGAGATATATTTGAAATTTTCGAGATATATTTAAATAAATATCGAGAAACAGATGACGAAAAAAAAATTAAAATTTATAAAATTTTATTAGTGTGTACTCGTGGTCTAGGCTCAAAATGTCGAAATTCATAATTTCAATAATAATATTACAATGTATGTACCAAAATTAACAGCATTAACTTTTCTATAAGGACCAGACGCAGTTTCACCTAGTCGAAAATCTAGGTATAAGTTAACGAGAGCAGTGATAATTGAATCAGAAATTAAGGAAACAATGAAAAATATGTAAAACAGAAAAACTCCCGTACAAGTTAATTTGCCAGCTGAAATAATTAAATAGACACCCGAATGTTGACTGCACTTATTAATAAAGTTTACGAAACTTTTTAAATCCCGGATTGGTTGAAATCAACGTATATTTTAATACCAAAGAAACCGTATGCAAACGATTGTTTCCAATTCGGACTGATTTTAATAATGAGTCACGTGCTAAAGATGTTCTTAAATGGATATACCAACAAATGTGAAGATCAAAGTGGGCAAACACATTTTGGTTTATTTTGGAACAGGAAAAGCGATATTTGTCATGTAGGTATTATTATAGAAATGCTATGACCGTGATTAGAATATATATATATGTGTGTTTTATAGACTAAGCACTTACTAATGGAAATATTTCAGAAGATCGGCATTGATAAGGAAAACAAAAAAATAATATAATGTAAACAAGAAGGCAAATTTTCTATTGATAAAAGACCAGAAACTCCAAAATATTCAAATCTTTAAAGGTGTAAGACAAGGTTGTGCATTACCGCCGTCCTTGTTTAACCTATATAAAAAAAGATTTTTAAGAAAGCGTGGAATTAAAGTAAATAGAAAAATAATTTCAAACATGAGATATGCGGATGATTCGGCCATCTTGAATATTTGATAGATTTAAATAAACTAAACAACATATGGCAGGAATTAGGTTTCCTTCTTTGCGCCTTCCGGTGTATGGTCGCCAGTTCAGTATTTCCTTCGTCCATTTTCCGTCTGTCAGTCGCACTACACGTCCGTTCCATTTGTTTATTACTATCCTGGATACCATGTTTTTGAACTTTGTACTTTTTCGTACATCAGAGTCGTCTTTCCGCCTTTCCAAGCGTATCCATTAGTTCTTTTTTTAAAAGCCAGGTTACCGTAGCTCAGGACTGGTATAATGCATTGATTAAATAGTTGGATTAATTTTGCTTCGTAGAATTTTTTTCATTCTACCATACGTTATTCATCCATATTTTTCGGTTATAAATTTCTCCTCTAAGTATATGAAGGTATTCAGGGAGCTCGCTGTAAATTTATATTCATGTTGTTTTCTTAACCTTATTCGTATTTCACTACCTTCGTTTTTTTTTCAAATTTATTCTCAAACCAATTTCTTTAAGAGTTTTTTCTAGTTCCAGCATCATTTTCGGAAGTTGTTTTTAATTTTTTACTATTAGTATAATATCATCAGCAAAATAAAGATTATTTATATATTTTCCATTTATGTTTATACATTGGTTTCTCGTTGCAGGCTTCTTATGGCGAATTCAAGGGTAGCATTAAATAACTTCGACGAAACAGTTCCATTTTGTCTCACTCTCTTTTTTATGCGAAATTTCAAGTAACGTCGCGTATTTGTATCTGCAACGTAATTGATTCATACATATCTTATATCACGTCTATATACCATTTATTTATCACACTATTTTCTGAAGCTTTCAAAATTCCCCGGAACTGCACCGAGTCGAAAGTTTTTTCCGGGTTTAGTATTCCCGGATACGGTATGTTATATTCTTTACACTTTTCTATTAACGTTGTTAATTGTTTGTATATGGTCCGTAGTTCTGTAATTCTTCCTAAATCGCGCTTGTTAAATCGTTTGCTTATTATTTAGTATTGCTTCAAGTCGATTTGATATAATTCGAGTAAAAAGTTTATAAATCGTAGATAATTAACTTATTGGTTCATAATTTTTTTTTATTCTTTTTATCTCCTTTCTTATGTATCGCAATTGTAATCGAATTCGTTCAATCTTGCGGTACGGTTTTCCTTTAGACATCTGTTGTATAATTGTAGTAATTCGAATGTTATAGTTTCTTATCATTTCAGGCGGAATTCCATCCACACTGAGGTTGTCTCGGACGTCATTTGTTTTAATGTCTCACTTCTATTTTCAATATTGCTGGTATTTCTTTGTTAGCGTCTAGATTGTTATCATTATTGACGTTTACTTCACTTTTGTAAATCTTTTAAATCTATCTAGTTGTTTGTTAAGGAGCACCTTGCATCTTATTAATCGATGGTATTCGATTTAATACCTCAAAGTTTTCAATAATGCTGATTTAAGGACAATACGTAGTCAATTTCAGCTATTATTTTGCCATTTGTTCATATCCAACTATACCTTCGTCGTGGTTTCTTTTTGAAGTATGTGTTGACTGCATACAGTTTATTGCAATTGATAAAATCTGCTAGCATATCCCTCGTTCATTTCTCTTGCATAGTTCGTTATTATTCATGTAATTACTTTTACCTTCTACTGGTAACTGTTAATCAACATAGATCAGCGGAATTGATGCTCGAATTTCTTTTATTTACGGTCAACGCAATCCGCTCTCATCCTTTTTTATACGTTGCCGACCATCCGTCTTCGGCTATCATATATATATATATATATATATATATATATATATATATAAAACCAAGATCTATTTTCACGTTAAACATTTTCCCATTTAAACAACAAGAAAGAACTTAAAATGATTAATTTTTATAAGAAATCGCAAACTTTTCGATTATTAAGCTATTACCAAGTGAACATAAGAATAAAAACATAAAAAATTTGTAAAGAAATAAAAATTGTAAAAATATTAAGTTTCGTACGCAATTTACAAAAATTAGCAGAATGAGAAATAGTATTATAAAATAATCTGGTAGTGAATGCGTTAAAACTGCACAATCTACAATCAACAATATAAATTTGTACATAATAATAACGAAAAATAAGAACTTTTTGTCTAATACAAAAATTTATTAAATTTTTGAATATACTTCTTAAATTTAATTCTTCATCGAAATTTATCATCGATTTTCTGTATTTAAAATTTTAGTATGTTAGTTAATATTATTATAATGAATTAAAACACAAAATCGATAATATTAACCAAAATTATAAATTTTTAAAATACAAAAAGTCGATGTTAAATTTTGACGAAGAATTAGTTTTAAGAGGTGCATTGTAAATTTGAAGAGAACAAATTATTTATTATTTATTTTCTGTTCCTCTTTGTGTTATGTTTATGTATACACTTAAATCGCTGATTATGATGTAGTTCACCACATTCACTATCAGATTATTTTATTATACCTTTGCTCATTTTGTTAATTTTTGTAAATTGTATATCTAAATTAATATTTTTACAATTTATTTTATAAATTTTATATATTTATATATTTTATTTTTCTTGATAATAGCTTAACAGCCGAAAAGCTTTGTGATATTTTATTTTTAAAATTTTAACGATTTTAACTCCTTCTTTTCTGTTTATGTTTAAAAATCACTACATTCCATACTTTACAAATATACAAATTTTCTCATTTAAGGAAATTTTATATATATATATATATATATATATATATATATATATATATATATATATATATATATATAGCACCCTCATTTACTACTCTTCGTGTTGTAGTTGATTAATTTCAGGGTATTTAAAGAAACAAGAAGATTTACTCGTTCGTATGAACCGTCTATAATCATCGCGCTAATACGTTTTCATATACTTTATCAAATAAACTTAATGAATTATTTTAAATGACGTACGGTTATTATTTTTTTTTTTTTTTTTTTTTTTTTTTTTTTTTTTTAATGGGGATGCCTTTACAGCTTACCCAACGTGGAGCCGTAATAATCACTAACTCATATTCTTATGAACTCGGACAACTTCTCGAGAAAAGTCGCTATGTCCGGGAATAAATCTAGATTCTCAACATGTAGAAGGGACATTACATTATAAGGAGGACCACCACGAGATGCGTAAAGTAATTTGAGATACAGTTCAGAACGTAGTGCTGTTAATGAAGGACATTCGAAGAACACGTGATCGGGGTTGCAGACTACACGACCAGCATGTAGAGGACAATACGGATTATCTCTAAGCTGCATAACGAACAG
Organism: Coronaproctus castanopsis; assembly: GCA_032883995.1. NCBI lineage: Eukaryota > Metazoa > Arthropoda > Insecta > Hemiptera > Monophlebidae > Coronaproctus > Coronaproctus castanopsis. The sequence continues at coordinate 138,647,512 of CM065052.1, forward strand.
GCGGTCAGGCAACAAGCAATGCCCAAACCGCAATCTGCTGATAAGCACAATTCCTCTCCGCTTGATGTTTTTGAAAACGTAGAACCATGGGAACCTAGGGAGAGACGGCTGCAGCTGATAATACGCAGTAAGAGGCGACCGCTGTATGCACTCCATATATGTCTGATCCCAGTGCTTTTTATGAACAGACTGTGTAAAGTGAATGACGTCACGAGAAGAAACTGAAGAGAATAAAACACCACTAGAAGAACCCCTTTTAGCTATTGCATCTACCATTTCATTGTCGGGGACTCCTCGATGTCCCGGTACCCACAAGAATGACACAAATATACCGAGGTTTTCGAGCTGATTAAGTTTCAACAAGATGACTGAAATCAATGAATCTGACACCTTCCCTTTGCATTCAATAGCCTTTAAAATACTCTGTGAGTCGGTAACAACGAGATAATTACCTGGAAGATTCGCATCAATTAAGGACGACAAAGAAAGAAATACTGCCACACACTCAGCTGTAAATGAGGAACAGAGATCAGATAATTTGTATGCACTGCTAATATTAAGAGAAGGGATATAAACTGCTGCACCAGTTCCCTGAGATGACTTCGATCCATCTGTATAAACAAGGATATGCGTAGGAAAATTTTCAGCGATAATATTATTAAATGTAGCCCGGATCAGTGGGGGAGGCCAATGGACGTAGTTCTCTGGAAAGAAAAATGTTATTTTATTGGCAAAATTGTATGAATAAGGTAACATAAATTGGATGGGTATATGAATTCGCATAGTCTGCACCTGAAATTCATCCAACCTAGGTAAAACCGAAGCCAGCAGAGGCATTTTGCTGTTTGAAAACCGCCAGTTGGAATAAATGTGGTAGAATAAATTGTATAGCGGAAAGCGATCTATGTACATTCTACCGATCAAGAGCTTTAATGCTAAATAACTCCGTCTCAGCTGTAACGGAGGAATCTTACACTCTGCCAACAATGCCGGTATCGGAGTACTTCTAACTGCACCAATACAGAGCCTCACACACTCATTTTGCACACGATCAAGCTTATTTAACAATGATTCAGCTGCAGATCCATAAAAAACACAACCATACTCCATTTTAGAACGAATTAGCGACTTATAAAGAGTCAACAGTATGAAAGGATCACCACCCCAACGAGTATTGTATAAATTACGTAGAATGTTAACGGCGCGGTTAATAGTTTTTATAAGATGTTCAATATGTGGCCTCCATGTTAAACGCGTATCCAACGTAATACCCAAATACCGTATTGACTTACAAAAGGGAATAACTCCATTTTCTGCTGTGATAGAGAAGTTATTGACTGTGAGATGTCTGTAAGTAAAAACAACTGCCGCACTTTTCTGGGGACTTAAGGTTAACCCCAACTTATAAAGAACGCGTTCGATTAAATCAATATCCATATTAATATTACATACGGCGTCGGAAAATGATGTATTGGAACTAAATACCGCAATGTCATCGGCATAAAGGAGAGTTTTGGAATACAAAGGCATGTGTGCCAGTTCTGAAATATATAAATTAAAAAGCAACGGACTGAGGGAAGAACCCTGAGGAATTCCCCTATATACCACTCGATGGTATCTGGTGGACGATGAACTTATTAAAATGTGGCGTTGCGAAAATAGTCTACTAATGAAGTAGCAGCAATGCTCTGGAATGCCTAGGGACAACAGTTTCTGCTGTAAAGTGGGCAAATGTACGTTGTTAAAGGCGTTCATTATATCGAGGAAAACAGTAATATTGTATTCTTTATTAATGATACTGTTATATATATTACCAACTAAATCACCCACGCAGTCCAATGTACTGGTGTTATTTCGAAAACCATACATATTAGTTGGAAGGATTTCATTATGCTCTAACCACCAGTTGAGACGCGAAGCTATAACGGATTCACAAATTTTTCTAAAACAAGAGGCTAATGCAATTGGTCTAAGTGATCCATTTTTCTTAGGCACAGGGACGATAACAAAAATCATCCAAGAACTTGGAATCGATTTAGTTTGCCAAACTTTATTTAAAATGTGAACGAAGATAGTAAAAAAATTTTCCGGGAGCTTTTTTAATACTTCGAAAGAAACACCATCGTATCCTGGCGATGTTGTATCCTTCGTTGATAAAATGTAAGCTACCTCCTTTTCAGTAAAAGGAGCATCTAAAAAGTGATCCGAGGGGCTACTTTCAGGTATTATAACTTCTTCTAGTTCAGGTACATGAGGTGGAGCCAGTGACTCAACAAATGAATAACAATTGTCCTCTGACAACTGTCTAACTTTATTATAAGAAGAACTCCTGAACGATTTAGATAATTCCCATACCTTAGAGATAGATGTTTGTCGATTGAATTGCATGCAAAACTGTTGCCACTTCTTCCTTTTTGTAAGTTTAAATTCCCGCTTAGCTAAAGCATTAATTTTCCTCCAGTGCAGATAATTTTCAACAGAACTATTTTCCTTATATTGTAAAAAAGCTCTCCTTCTATCACAAGCTGCGCGATGGCAGGAAACTGACCACCAAAGGCTTGAGTTACTTTTCCTTGTTTTCTTATATTCACGCTCCTTTATAGTTGGTGACGATTTTGATAGGGCTTCGCTGATAGCTTCATATAACAACTGGAACTGGATCCTAGGGTCAGTCTCATTGCATATATTTAAATCATGTTTCTGAAGCTGAGCAGAAAACCATTGCCAATTCGTACGAATATAGTTCCACCTTTTTCCTAGGGACTGATCAAAAAATCTGTAACTATCCTGTACCTCATTTATACCTATTTCTATTAATATGGGGCAGTGGTCACTCCCTGAAGTGTCTGGGATAATTTTCCAGCTAGCTATTAGACCAAATGTAGGCGAGCAAAATGTCAAATCTAACGGGTTGGCAACAGTTCCGGGCCTACCAAAATGAGTTGGACTGCCATCGTTCAAGATGCAGCAGTCAACATTCAAAAAGGCTTCATATAACACATTCCCTAAATAATTATTTATGGAACTACCCCAGGCTACATTATTCGCATTCCAGTCGCCACCGATAATGAATGGAATTTTCAATGAATTAAAAATATCTGAGAAAATAGAAATATTTGGACGAGAGGAAGGTTTAACATATATACTATAAATATGAATATAAAAAGACGAATTTATATTGATCTTGGTGCCTATCAATTGTATGAAATTCGAGCTATCCTGCGATAAACTGCAAGGAATAGGAAAGGACGTGATGTGGTCCCGCACTAAAATTGCCACGCCACCATATCCATCCTGTCTATCGTTTCTATAAGTAGTAAAATTTTTATACTCGAATTGTTCAATGGGTTCAAGCCATGTCTCCGATAATAACACTACGTCAGCTTCGTATTCATCAATTAATCTATCAAGGCTGTCACAGTTATTTTTCACACTGCGACAGTTCCACTGTAAAATATTAAGTTTCATTTTATGCTCGACCGTCCCTGGATGACAGGAATAGGTCTATTCGCATAATTGTATGCTCGACCATCCGTAGTTATAAGGGGTAGGTCTTTTCGCATATACAAATTATTATACTGATTATGAGATAACGGAGCAAAATATGGCTGACCAGCGAAAGAAAGATTATATACACGTAAGCGTACGTATACATATTTACAATCACACAAACATACACATACACACAGAGATACCCACGCATACATATACACATACATACTTATACACATATTTACACACATGTCTAAGGAGAACGAAGCATTTGAATTATTGATTCGAGCTTATTCTCCAAGTGAGGAATCTGGAATTTTTGTAGCGTGGACAAAAGTGCGGGCACCAAGAGATCGGAAGGAGGATGGGTTAGAACGAAAGATGATTTATTTTGGTTATCAATAGGTTGAGGAACTTTAGGATTTGAAGACAAGGATACATTATTAATTATAGGCTCGGCTAATGAGATAACAGCGTCATCCCCTTCTGGTGGATACACTGATCTTGACTTAACGTTTAAGGCTAAATTAGAGTAATAATGATTACCCCAAATTTGACTTCTATCAACAATATTCTTGTTATTTTTCTTATTCCTATTATTATTACTATTACTATTACCATTATAATTGCTGATATTATTATTATTATTATTATTATTATTACTACTGTTACCATTATTGTAGTGGCGACTGGAAGAACCTGAGCCACTGCTATTTCTTCTACGTTTAAAGGAACTAGTCCTTGTACGCAACTCTGGGAAATTTTTGTTATTTGTCACTTCAGCAAATGAAAATGCAGGAGTGACCACAGCCCCCTTACAAATCAACTTAGCTTCAGAGAACGAAACATTTTCTACTGCCATAACTTTCTGTAGCTTGAGTTGTTCCTGATAAACTGGACAGCCGCGATCGAAAGCGGAGTGGTTACCCCTACATCTGGAACAAAACAGAGCTGATGACGAGGTTTCACGATTAATTTGGCAATCCGATGATTTATGACTACCAGAGCAAAACCCGCAAATAGTTTTGCTACGGCAAAGTTTACTAATATGGCCGAATCTAAGGCAATTGTTGCACATTTTTGGTCTCCTAATGCTAGGTTCTACTTTACATGAATAATAATCGAAAAAATGAACACAATCGGGTAATAAATTTCCGCAGAACTTTATTTCAATAAGTGGAATAGGAGAAAAGGAACCATCCTGATTTCGTTTATTGAGTCTACGTATGTGATCTATTTTAACACTTGCAGTACAGGATGCGGTGAGTTCCTCGATTGTAAGGTCGATCGGAACGTCCCTTACAATGCCAAAACGAAAGAGTAACGTTTGAGGAATAAAACAACGTATGTTAAGCTCTTTGTGGATACCCTCTGCAAGGAGAAACATATTAGCATGAACCACGGAATTAAATATTAGTCTAACTTGGTTACGACCACTCCTTGTCATACATTTAAGACCCGTAATTTTATTATGAATTAATTTGGCCAACGACATAGGATGAAGGTTGCCAATATTATTATTTATTCCTTCTATCAAAACTATAATTGGTCCCTGAAAATCGTTCGGAAAAATATTAATTGATGTAGGGGATATCGTAACTTGTACACGAGGATTTATGTTAATATTACATAAAGTATCTTTAACAATTTCAGAACTCGGTTCTACGCGAATATTATTTATCGAAATAATTTCGTCGGAACCGACATCTGTTATAATAGCCTCGTTAGAAATATTAAGATTTGATTTCTTATCTCTAATGTTACACGGATTATTATGCTTATTACCATTAATACCACTACCACTACTACTACTAATACCCACGCTATTATTACCATCAATTTTATTATTACGACTATTATCATTGTTATTATTATTACTATCACTATCAGTATCATTAAAACTACTATTGTTGAACCTATTCCCATTATTGCTATAGATAACATTATTATTACTACCACCGTTTTTAACGTTGATATTACGATGTGTATTACCACCGCCACGACCGACGGTGCTTACTTGGGGGGCAGGGGACGATTCTCCCCTGCCCGCAGCTCCAGCTTTAGACATTTATCGACTATATATGTAGTCGATAATTTCTGTATGATCAATTTTTTTTTTTATCTTCGAATTTTGAACCATGTAAAATATCTTAAGGACGAATGTTTCTTCCACCTTTCTTTCTCACTCCAGTATTTCCTCCATATTCCATTGCGCTTTTTTGCTCTTCCATCTGCCCGTATTGGTTTTCCTCTTCATACTTTCTTCAAAACTAGAAAATGGTATTCATTTTTTCCCTAAACGTATTTTTTTTTCTGCCAGCTTAGTCAGTTTTTTTTTTCGGATTATCATTTTTAACTTCTCGGAAACGAACGACTTGCGTTTTGGTGTATTTTTATCGCAGTACTCGAAAATTCTTCTTACTACGTGTTTTGTTTGTACTTCTCTTTAAGTGATCGTAATAGTTTAATCTTCATTTTTCATTCTGTTTTTTAATATTATCTCTTCGGTATTTTCGTATATTTCTATTACTATTTTTTTTTAAAAATATTTCACGATGAAATTTCGGTCCGCCTTGCCTTCATTTTAAATTGCTTCAATTCATTAAATATATTTACCGGAATGAATTCAGACGCATACAGATGTTCCGTTGAAATTACGATGTTATAATGTCTTAATTTAGATTTTATATAAATTGATTTTTGTCATAAATTATTATTATTATTTATAAAATGTAAGAATGTACTGAAACACAAACTTTCGCATTATACATATGCACACTATTCTTTAGAAATAGTAAGATATGAAACGTAATAGTTAGGTTAAATGAAGAAAATCCCTACGATCAAACTATACGAAAATTGTCTAAAATAAATCGTTAAAATTTCAGGCTCACAAAAGCCGACCGCGCAGAAATTTTATATTTAATTTAAATTTATGAGATGACTTTAGTCACCGTATATGCCAGTCTTTACTATTCTTCCATTTACCGCTAACAACTTAAGTCGCCACTTTCATTTTTATTAATCGTTATAGACGCCATACCACCGTTTTATACGAACATTTATATCTATCTATATATATATATATATATATATATATATATATATATATATATATATATATATATACACATATATATATGTGTGTTTTCGTATTCTCGGTAAATAACAAACTATGGGGATAGTGAACAAAGTTCATAAAGTATACCCGTTCCAAATTCATAGAACGCCAATTCTCACGCACCATACGTATACATACGTACACAGATATAAATGTGTATAATATGAATAGATTCAATACTTCAGACGTTTCTATTTTTTTTTCATACAATTTGTAAGTTCTTGATTTGTGCGGATTAATTGTTTTTGCATTTTTTGAAGATAATGATCTCGAAAATTTATACGAATATATATTTTAAAATGAGCCAATTGTTTCGTTTCGTCGAAAATTTTCACTCCTTTCCCGAAATGTTGTATGCTTGCTGCGTATGTATTAAACAGCGAAATTGTAGACAAATGCAACATACTCGTGGTGCAGATTTTTTCAATCACTTTTTCTGCTGGCAATGAATAATTTAATATTTATTTTATAATTATGTTAACTTTGTGATTTACTCGCATAATTGATACTACACTATGCATGTAATTAATAAATAAATACTTCTTACCATCATTCGGCCCATTGTGCATAATAAAATTTATAATTAACTATATATTCGAATAGTGTAATTCATAAACAGTAAGTAAATTTTGGCTAATAAGTATTTAATTTATCTAAATAGTATTATGTGCTGGCCGGTATATTATACTATATCATCTATAGTCGTCACTCGAGTATCGTGATTAATACTTAAAGCGCACGTAATCTTGTAATTTTTCGCGATCTTCTGATTAATGTACGCATTCCGAAAATGACAACTTTGTTGTGTTGGTGTATGTTCCGGTGGGAGGTTTGTATTAATTTTACATTATGCGTTCTATTCATTCCTGTTTTCCTATTTTGTGTATCCGAAGAATTTCACCACTCTCATTGTGACACTCGTTGATGATCTTTACATGACACCGATTTCTTTCAACACCGATTCATTTGTACATTTTGTTGTCCATCAAATTCTAAAGAGTCGTCTCCAACATCATATTTCAAAACTATTTCTGTCGATATTTTTTTATGTCCACGTATCCGCTGCATATGACGCAATAGGAAACATTGTAAGCTAATCTCTGGTTTTAATATTTCTAAACAAAATTTTATTCAAAAATTTTAGTTCAGTAGCTTTTATGTTATTCAAAAAATAACAAAACCGTCCGTCTTCTCTGGGTCACCCTATATATTTAACTTAATTAGATAGATTAAAAGTGATTTTTTTACATTGTCAAACATTCAAAATTATTGCATATTTCATCGTATAAGTCTTTGAGAATGGGTCTCGGATATAATACGAGCGACAGGCATCTAGCGGCATCTTCCCCCAACCGAAGATATAATTTTAGTTAATTTTGTTTTTAACCTCATTGTAAATAACGAATTATTTAAGATATAAATTAAATAATAAAACACGTGATTTTTTTTAAAACTACCATTAAAAATTGAAACATACACGTTGAATTTTTATACTCGTTTGATTTTGAATTATAAGTTTTTCTATTCATTTTAACCGTATTTATTATGTTCGCTTTAAAAAGTGTACTAATATTTTTTGTTTATGTCGCATATTATAGAAGAAGAAAATTATGCTTATATCCTTGTTAATTTTTACAAATATTAATTTCATTATTTAAAATTTAATTTACATTACACGCTAATAAAAATAGATAAAAACAATTAAACATAAAAATACTAGTTGCATATTATTGTTTAAACCTTTTTTTATTTATATTATTGTTGTAAAACAAAATATGGAAAAGATATAATTATATTTTATTATTACATCATTTTATAGATATTATTTAAAAGAAAAAAAAAAAGTTGGAGGCGCCGGGTATCGATCCCGGTACCTCTCGCATGCAAAGCGAGCGCTCTACCGTTTGAGCTACGCCCCCCATTGAAAATGCTGGTTTTCTTAATGTATTCATTTTAATTTGTTAAAAATTAAATTTTTATAAAACTATTTTATACAGTTTATTATTTTAACAAGATTATAACTATATAGTAATTTTACAAAATAAAAAACAAAAAAGTTGTTAAAACAACGAACATATTTATCAAGTGATCATAAAAATAAAATTTAAAAATATAAAATGTACAAAATATTAATTTATATATACAATTTACAAAAGCTATTTAAGTGGAAAAAAACAGTGTTTATAAAACACACACAATCAGAGTATTTTATAAATACTATTTTTTCACTTTTGCTGATTTCTGTAAATTGTATTTTATATCTTAATTATTATTTTTTACATTTTATATTTTTATAAATTGTATATTTTTACATTTTAACTTGATAATGGTTTAACAGCCGAAAAGCTTTGTGATTCTTCATAAGGATAATTTTAATTATTTTAAATATCTTTTTTTTTTTGGTTTATTATCTTTTTTTATAAATATTTTGATTATAATCCTTTGGCGTATAATCTATATTTCCATTGGTTTATTTTTGATTTAATTAGTTTTAATGTTAAATTAGTTTTAATAATTAAATGAATTTTATGTAATAAAATTTATATTATGTCGGCACAAAATGCAAAAAAATTCACATACCTTTTTTTCTACGAGGGACTTTGGTTATTATGAAATTTGAAACCAGTGTATAAAACGTTATATATTATGTAGATTTTGTTCGTTTTACATTTAAACAAATTGTTTTTTATTTTAACATTTAAAAGTAAATAAAGTTTTGAAAGTGCTATATTTATTAATGTTCGTGTATCTCTGTATTTTTCCCGCATTACCATCGCATCTTAAATCTGTAAGTGTATCTTACTAATGAAGATTTTACGAACTGAGATTATAAATAGGTAAGTATTATTAATTTCTTCTTGAATAGTGTGTTTCCATAAAAAAATACGGTATAATATTAAGGTTTTGAGCGATACATTAATATTATGACCGTTTATTTATATATATACAAATTTACTATTTCTACGCTAAGTTTCTAATGTTTACTGTAATTGTATATTAAAGTTATTGAAGACGATTTAATTTGTAAATTAATTAAACTTGTGTGACGTTCTTTTAAAAGAAACATTTCTCTAGAATCCGGAAAATTGTAGGCTGGTATTCAATAAGATGGAAATAGTTATTGAATTAATATAAAGAATCTATATTTATACTTTTAGATACATTTCTATTAATAGGAAAAATTGCGTTCACGATTTCTATACTAACTTGCTCGTTTTTAATTTATTTTACTTATTAGAATTGTCATTGTTCCTATTTATATTTCATATTATATTGTTATATTTTTATTTTATACGAGTATATGACATATTTCCAATCAGTCCTCCCGAATAAATATTATAAAAATAATTTACCAGTGTCCATTAAGGTTCATGTTTTATACTAGCAAAAAATAGTAATATAAAGTAAACAATTTTCATACCTTTAAAAGTTATAATTTCCTACTATTAAAACATTAGTTGCAAACGTATAACGTAAGAGTTTTTAGGTTTAAATAATGTGAATAAGTTTTTGTCTTATGCATAGTGCGACCACTCAAAAAAAACTAAATATTTGACGACTATAGAGAAATATTATCTGTAGATTATTGCATTTAAATTAAAACGAAACAGTATTTTCGTACATAATAGAAGTATATAATATAAAGTTTAGAACAACTGAATGAATTGCCTGAAAATAACGTTGATAACTGTCAACATTTGTACCGATATCAATGTACATTTTCGTCACTAGAGAGCGAAACACATATCGTTCTTAAGGAAAAATGCGTGTGTAGGTTTTACATTATTCACACATATTAATATTAACATAATTTTGTACATTTATTGTATTTCGAAAGTGGGATTTAATTGACTATCTTTAGTTTTTATTGTTTTATTTATAAAACTAAATAAGTTCGCTTTATTTGTATAAAGGAATGAGGAATAATATTCATGTAAATGTAAACACATTATGAAACTTCAATATTATGTATCCTAAATGCGTGAGAAAAATTTATGTGTAAAATCGAATTATTCATATGTAAATGTAACACACATTATGAAACTTCAATATTATGTATCCTAAATGTTGAGCAAAATTTATGTATAAAATAGAATTATTCAGTTGAAATGCGTTCAGGTTATTTGAAATAATTAAAAAAAAAGAAAATAAATGAAGAGTATTATGCAGCTTTTCTTCTTGAAAGGAACGTGTTAAGCAGTTTTCTAGAAAATAAATTAAATTAATTGTAAATAAATATGTTTAATGAATCAGATTAGTTAACTTTAAGTTTAATTAATAAATAATACGAGAATTTTTAGTGATAATAATTCATCAACATAATATTAGACGTTATTTTCAAAAGTCATCTGTTTTTATATTTTTGGGATTTATTTCGTGCTTTATGTCGTATTATTTATGCGTAAAATAAGCGTGTTACACTAGACAACTTCGTGTTATAAATAAATTAACTATAGCACATGGTCTTTTCCGCTATTACTTATATCGAAATTTTATTATTCCTATTTTCAGTGAGTAGTAACCGGATTTGAGTGAATTTTGAATTTTAGAAATTTAGATTTTTTCGATACTTTTCAAAATGTACGTTTGAAAATTTCCAGTTCGATCGCATTAACCGTTTTATTGTTATAAACTTCGGTTTTTTCTATACTATATATGTGTGTTGGTAAATATCTCAACAGCAAGGGTGCTACGAACTTCGGTCCAGCATTACTATACTCGTCAGCTGAATATGGCTCGTCGGTTTGGATAAATAGTTCCCACACAAAGAAAGTAGATGTTCAACTAAACGCTGCTCTGCGAATAATAATGGGGGACACTAAAAGCACGCCATTTTCCTAGTACTGTCGAATACAGCACCAGCAGAATGAGAGCAGGCATCGATGCGCGACTATGAGAGCGGGTGTGATAGTACAAAGTATCTTCGATTGTTGTGTTCTTTGAAAATTACTTTCGCAGGCACTATAATACAGCTCTCTCTGTACCGACAAATAGTGGCGACCATTGAAAAGTAGATAATTCGTTTAGTCGCGAAATTTAAAACCGACTTCGGCTATAAGAATCTGTGCTGCGTGAAAAATTGTTTGTAGCGAAGTCCTTACCATTATTCATAGTACCACTGTGAGTTGTACCATCGGAATGATGAATAGAATATGCATTGAATTCATTTAACTTTTTAAAGCTATTACTGCTTACTAGATGTGTTTTAGAAATCAATACAACATCAATAACATTTTATGGAAAAAAAATCACTAGCTCATTCTTTTTTTGAAAACAATACCATTGTCATATCACTGATGATTGTTGACTAATAATATTTATAGTTCTTATCATTAGGCTAGTAATTTTTTAATAACCATTGTTAGTAAGGGTATTAAAGTATTTATCACACTTTTAAATTCATTCAAGAATGGGGATAACATTAATGATATATCAAAATTGTTGTTATTAACATTGAAATTATTTATTGTGGTTGCGATACCACTATTACCGTTATTGATATTATTACTGTTCTCCAAATTAACTTCCTTAATGATGACTTTTATTTCTTAATATATACAAACTACATTAAAACCGTTTGATTCCAATTCAGCTGATAATTCAGTTATATCAATGGAGCAGTGTAGGTATTCAACACGATTAAATTAGTTATAGTAACGTACGTATGGGTTTTAATAGTACGCGATTCGTGCTTAAATATATTTTACGAAAAAACGCGATTTTACAACCACAACAAATACCGTATAAAACTTTGTATTTATTGTCAGTTTGATATAATTCGTTACTTCTTCGCTATTTTCATACTGAATATTCGTATTTAAATAAATTTTTATATGTACATAATTTAATTTTCACAACCTGATAAACGAGGTCATTAAATAATATTTTTAACCGAGTGCTATCCTTGAAGGACGAACTTGAAATTCACTGGGCAAGGTCGATGAGTTTACTATATTTTAACCTCCGCGTCGTAGGAAATATCTAACAACTATTCGGTCAAATTATTAAGATGACCTTATAGTTTATGTAAGTTTTCCTTCTTGAAATGAGAAAAACCGAAGGAAGCCCAATTAAAAAAAAAAACTCGCCTCAGCACATTGCTTTATGATATCAGCTATGTTTACAAAGTCGATTAAGTATCAAATTGCCCTAGCCATTTTCGTGTGATTTTATTTCGAAGTGTTTTGTTCACTTAGCACACGAGATAAATTTCTTAACTGTTCCTGTGTATTTCATCAGCAAAATGTTGCACATAGAGAATTCTCGATATGTTCGTTGCTTTTTAGCGAAAGTTACAGATTTAATTTACATTTTAAATATTGTCTATTATTGACTAAAGAACCAACGGACCGAAAACGTAATATGTGGATAAGGAAAAAGACCAAATTCTGCGATGTTGTTTTAAAATTAAAATTGGCGGGGCACATAGCCAAAAAAACGACTAATATTAAATCTAATACTGGAATGGTGGCTAATTGACGAAAAAAAAAAGGAACTTTAGTCGACCGGTTGTCACGATGATATAATAAGAGTCAAAGAAAAAAATTGTACGCGAGTAGCCCAAGATAGGAATAATTTGTAGTTGTATACGAAATAAGCGGTTACTTAACAAATAATGCCCCTCGAATCGCGATCTGTCGAGATAGGTAGAATTCCTCCACGTTTAATGTTTCTAAAAAAAATTATAATGGCCAGAGTTTAGGAGAAACGGTTGTAATTAATCTGTATGTGTTCATCACATATGTGTGTTCTCAAATGTTTCCTATGTTCCAGCTGTATAAGACGTATAGAAGGCGGTTATAGTTAATGAATCTATAATTTCGTTGTCGGGGATTCTATGTTTTTTGGATGATGTTAATTACAATAGTTTTCATCGACAAATAGCGTCGTGTAAAATTCCTATTAAAAAAATCAAGGCCAAATTACACTTTTATAATACACTAAACGGCTGACAGACGGGTACGTGTTCGATTTACGAGGAATTATTAAATTACGAATATACATATATGGCTTAACCAAAAATTATGAAAATTAAATTAAGTATACACGAGAGCGACAATACTGCATAATAAATGAAGCGAATACCATTATTATTTGAATATATTTTTATTTGATTTCTGTATTACGTAAAACGGTCGCCTAAATGGATAATGACCGTCGTGAAATTCGTTACGACTTGACACTTCTTTTATTAAAGTTATACAAAACGATAAAAAGGAAAAAGTAACCGTAGCTTTTTAGGAGATCTAATTATTCTACGAAAAACACCTACCTTGACAGAAGGTCACATACATGATAATTAAATATTTTATAATTTAAAAAAAGTCACCTATAGAAAAATGAGATGTAAGGAATAAAAATAAATTACTACACTAGTGTTAAAAAAAAATAAAAAAAGACGTACTTAACAAAGAGATATATATATATATATATATATATATATCGTTATATATTCGTAGCTGTGCGATCGAAAGATGGATAAAAGAAACCCGGGAAACGGACAAACAAACAAGAAAATTGAATGACGAATAGAGTGGGTGATTGACAATTTCAAATGAACTAGCGGGTGTGTGTGTATGTGTGTATGTATGTATGTATGTATATATTAAGAAACGATTTAATTATGACGGCGTATGGAACAGCTGATAAAAATGATCAAGCAGCCCTTTCGCAATATGGTGAACGTGAAATTCAGCGAGGATGATTGGAGAACAACGTAACCAGAGTAGCTGAAAAAGAAATATGAATGAAAGAACGCTAGTTGAATTTTAATGTTCAAGCGGCATGTACGAAGTTGTTTGTCATCAAGTGAATGTACGTGAGGGATTGAAGTAATGTAAATTTGACACATATATATATATATATATATATATATATATATATATGTATATATATGTACATATAATATGAATATTTTTTAGCTTTGGAATAAACAATTTCCATCAACCGATATATCCACCAGTCACACAATGTTATCTGGCAAGCCAAAATGAGGTGTTTTGTCATTGCCTTCTCCAGCTTTTTTCCTTTTTTAATATTAATTTACAAACAAATACGATGGATAACTCAGTTGGCTAGAGGTTTGTCTCCAATTCGATTTGAATTTAGTCCGTGCACGCCGGAATGCCTGTGCGGAGAATTGACAGTATATCGGTAGGTTGGTTTCGGATGTACTGAGATCCAAAGTTATATATCAATCCTGATATATATATATATATATATATATATATATATATATATATATATATATATATATAACGTTTCATTATTGTATGTAACTAACTCCATAATTTTTTCTCTGATGATTTTCATTTACAACATCGTTGTCAAAAACATTATCTCGATATACTCAGATATATTCCGTATTAAAACTACATAGTTAGTATGTGTGTGTAACTGACTGTGAATTTCGGACAGTTTTCGAATATTTGTTATCAGCGATATAAGGAATCGTTATGGTAATTCGCTGGCATGCTACGTTAAGTTATAAATTTTATAATGTCGCATATGTAGTTTTGGAAAATTCGATACAGTGGGATGGTATGCATGTGCATATAACTTAAATTAGCTTTCGCTGGCATGCTACGTTAAGTTATAAATTTTATAATGTCGCATATGTAGTTTTGGAAAATTCGATACAGTGGGATGGTATGCATGTGCATATAACTTAAATTAGCTTGAATACAGATTAGGTTCATTCGAGAAAAATATTATTATTACTAATATATATTATGGTGTACATAATGTGTTCTGTCGATTTTTACATATGACTCGCAAACATTTTATATATTATACATTGTCCCGTTATTACAACTTCAGCCGGCATCAAATGTTCATATTTTATCATAGTACACCAAAGACTTTGTCGTTTACTATGTGTCGCAGTATGTCGCAGTTGTAAGTTTAGTGAATAATTTTTTACGTCACTTTTCTACGGGACTAACTGATTAAGACGTTTCTTCCGCCGATTAATAAATGTGTCCCTCCTCAGTTTTTCTTATAAACCCCCCATTACTGAATTATCGCAAGCATGCCACGTCGTTTCTTTTTTTTATTTCACGTTGTGGATTTAGGTTTAATTTTAGATAACGCGTTTAGCTATAATTTCCGTACTCAATACGTGTATGCGAATAAATTAAATTAAATTTAGGTAAATTTACTTATAGATAGACATTATTTCAATTACTTCGGTATTAAGCATACAAGGCTGCGCGATTATTATAAACAGTTTTCACGGATACACCTTAGCAATCGATCGGATATTTTAAATAGAAAATCATTATACATATATATATTAATATTATTGAACTTTTATCGGAGTTTAATTTATTCTATTATGATTTTTTTAAATGATAAATGCGGCGCAATAAAGCGCCAATATATACAACATTAAGGGAGAATTTAAAAAAAACTAAAACAGACTACGTACGTCAGAAGTAAAAATGACGAAAATATTTCCGGTTTAACATAATGTAATACGTAATTGAGATTGAAAAGATTACACCGCGTCGGTAGAAAGAACGAAATTTAAAAATTATTGCGAAAAAGTTCGAAAGTTCGTTGAAAATATCGGGCGATCAAAGTACCATAAATAAATTTGTCGAAGTCGATGAAATATTAAGTCACCCTCCATCGAAATCAAATGAACACAGACATGGAGAGCTCTTTACGGAGAAATATCGATGCGAAATTGTAGCCAAAGCTATTAAAAATGACGAGAGAATATGGTTAGTCGCTTATTATAAATTTTTTACATTAAGTTATTTTGGTTTTTGAAATAAATAAAAAAAATAATAATAATAAAAAATGACTTGAAGAAGTGAAAATAAAAGAAATATTCTTTATTATTTGCTTATTAAAAGTAAAGAGGACATCGTGACTGAAAAGGTTAGAAAAATAATCAGAAGAAATATACAAGACTAAAAAAGAAAAGATTATTGGAAATAATCGATGAATTTTTTCTTTCGGGAATCTAAACGTAAAATAGAAAAAAGTATAATTTTTAAAACTATTTTCGCGGTCGATATTCATAATAAGATACAATAATTTCGGAATAACCGCGTAAAAAAAAAAAAAAGGAAAAACGATTTATTAATAAATTTAGCTCTGATGATGATGCATGTTGTTTGAAACGTAAACTCGGGTTTATTAATATATCGTTTTACTTTTATTAATAAATCGGGGTTTTTTTCTTTTTTGTACGCGGTTATTCCGAAATTATTGTATGTTATTAGAAAAAAGTAGTAAAACATAGTTATTAAGTTGTAAAATTGTCCGCAATTTAATTATAATAGACAAATATTTTTTAATGATATCTTTCGTTGTCTTCATTCCATATTCCCTGCATTATCTATTAAGCTGTGACTATAAAGTATTATTTCTCATTTTTATTTTAAGGTGCAAAATTATTATTTAAAATTATTATTTAGTATGCAATGGTTAAATTAGAATCTACTGGCCAGAAGCCAAAAAATAAAATAAAAACTCATAGAACTATATCAAAAAATTAAAAAAAAAACAACAAATGTAAGACTACAGGAAAAACAAACACAAAACTTGCAAGATAATAAATAAAATATGGTAAAAAAAAAAAAAAAAAAAAAAATAGACGAGGTATATATGCACATAAATAAGCGTACAACACCGCATTTTAAATGAGTAACCTATGATTAATTCTACGATGTTTGTTCCTAGTATAGTGAGTCATAGCATATCGTAATCACCTGTGAAGTTAATTAATCTATTTTTGATGTATTCTACTTTTCGATAATTTACTAACGCAAGAAGATAATTATAAGATGTTTAATTCTGAGTGCGTATCGGTTATACCTATGATGTGACAAGTCTGCGACAGCGATTTTGAATCAGCTGTAGTTTTTTCCGTGTACCGTTTGAAAATACACGCGTATGTTAATCTGGCCCGAATTATACAATAATTTATTGTTAACTACAGATAAATACGATCGCTGATTAACGTTTTTCTAAAATCTAACGGTATGCTTTATGCCTGTTATCAATTATTTAATTCATATTTTTATTAATATTTACGTCGTCAAACACTCCACACGTGTCGTGTACCGTTAAAATGTGTGAATTACATAAAATAGTATTCATTTCCTTACATGCGGTTTATAATATTTCAAAAATGAATTGAAATATTTTCCTACTTATCTCTGTATCACTTAGTGTGAGGATGTGTTTCCAATAATCTCGCGCAAAACCGAATAAAAATATATCTACGAAAGTTTGCTGTAGCGCATGAAAAGCGACTAACTAAACATTTGAACACAGAAGCTGTTCAAAAGTATTGAATACTGAAAGTAATACCAGGCGACTATCCAACTGATGTTAACTAGTAATAATTAATTACTAAATTAAATAGTGAGCTCTGCTCACTGAATCACACATATCTATCTATTTTTTTCGTTTATTAATACATATATGTAGGTTATAGATTAAAATACTAAGATTGTACATCGTGATAATAAGAAAAAAAAAGAAACGCGATACTCGGTCTACGTCTTTTTCTTTTCTATACTAAAGATCTTTGTAGTATAAAATAACCGAACCGTTGTCTTAATAATTCGAAATTTTCTTCCTTAAGGTAACACTAGTTGACGTCAAAAAGGAAATTCTAGTCGTGCGGGTTATGTTCACTTCAGAAGATTACCATCATCGAATAGTTAAAAGGAATTTCATTACTTGCGCGTTGGGATTTGGTTGAGACGTATTTCTATAAATTCCGCGAAAACTATTCCAGGTAGCTTATAGATTAAACTTCACCTCTGTTTAGTATTAGAAAATATTTTAGTTTAAAACGAATTATTCCTGGTGAAACGTTTTATAATAAATAGAATGAGGAATTTGAAATGCGCCTTCTAGTAGCGACAATGTTAATAACTCGCTAAATAAGGAGGAATCATCACCGACAGCGAATGTCAGCTAAAATATAAACGAAAGGAATGACGGTGTGGCTGCGAAGAAAATAATCGAACAAAGAAAATGGAATCGAATTGCAATACGAAATTAATTAAGGTCATTTCATTATTATACTGTAGTTTTAAAAGTGGTCGACGGCGTCATTGAACATAAGTATTGGGTAATGTAGAAAAAGAGTTTTTAATTTCATTTTATTCACCTTCAGTATATATATCACCATCGAGCAAGCACTACGGATATACTTTTTGATGACTTTTTATCAGTTAAAAAAATTTAAATAAATTTGTAATCCGTAAAAATTAAAAATTATAATTATTAAATAGTACGTTTCGATAAATAATAAGCCGCTATTAATCTGCAAACTGATCGAAATAAACAATTGATATCGCTTAAAAAATTATATATGAATTTTTAATCTATAAAAATTATATCTTAAAACCGGATAGTTTCAAGTCCAAAAAACAATTCCACCGGGCTGTGAATGCTGTCGCATCTTTTAACATAGTACGTCACTTTTCAGAAAATAATGACATTGTCTAAATAACTTTGACTGAATTTAACAACAATAAAAACAAAAATAAAAAAATTAGACTAACTACAATCAACGTCGAAACACTGACAGGAAGAAATCACAACCTAGCGAAAGTACTCTAGCAGAAAAGTTTACCTAACCTGTTAATAGAAAAAAACGTGCAGAGCGAGAATTTGCTATCAAATTTTTTAAGATGACATGCGAAATGAAATAGAAGTTGGTAAACTTGCGATAAGTAAATTCACTCGAACCGAATTGTAGCTATTAAAATAATTGAGGGTCGTTCACCGACAAATTTATATACAGGAAATTCATAGCGTGAAAAGGATAACTTCTCAGAAAAATTGAGCGCTTTCGTACGAAATGTACCAACAAATGAACTCATATTAGTAGGTGAAGACCTAAATAGACACGTATGTGTAACTAGAGAAAGATACGAACGGAATTATTATAGAAATGAAAGGTATGGAAGTAAAAACATTGAACTGCTCGGAATATTCAATTGTACGTATGGAAAAGCTCTTTAACCGCTCTTCCTCACGCATCGCCTTATTTATATAAAATCCGAATTTTGGTTTCCTCGCTGTTAGAAATTTCCGTTAGGTTCTCATGGATTCCTGAATATTCCGGTATATTTGGCAATACTGTTGCTGATGCAGGGCTCGCTTCGAATAGCGGTGTGCTCATTCCATATACACTTTTAACAGATCTTTCGTGTCTCATTAAATTTACTCATAAAGAATATTGGATTAATATTTGGTCTAATCCTTATCTAGTTCCATATTACAGATCGATTCTAATACCCATAAAATCTTGGTTTAGTGATATAAAAGTACCAAATAACATACTTGGATGTTTCATTACTACTTTATGTACGTCTTCCATCGTCCCTATACCGATGCAATCTTATAAATTCTCCTTTTTGCCTTTATTATATAATCAAATTATCCGTCTAAAAGTACCATTGCCAATAAATATGACCTACTTACTATTAAACACATTAGTTTATATTTAGCTATTTATAATTATATTACATCGACTTATATTAATGCTTAATATATCCGTTTTAATAATTTTATTATATTCATTTCAGTCATAAGCGAAGATATCTTATTTATCAATATCCATGTGACCAGCTAGAATAAGGAGGTGCATAATTGCTTAAACAAGACCAAGAGCAACTGAAGGTATTGGTTTCGAAATACGGATTAAATCAATAGATAATCAAATAATAGGATGAACTCTACAAAAATGGCTAGACTACTACAGAATTCTACTCACGTGAATATTACACTGCTTGCTATTTTTAAGACCGTTAAATAAGTAGCAATAGATGAAGTAGTGATTGTTATCAACGCAATGAAAAATGGAAAACAAATGGACCCACTTAATATTCTGATTAAAATTTGGAAATCGTACAAAAGAAGACGACTGAAATACATTATTCAACCGAATAATGATAGAATGTCACATGTGCCTGAAATCTGACCACTAGTATAACCGTTTCTAAGTTGAAACAGAAAGGAAATGTTATATATTGTGTTAATTATCGCTAAATTGACTATACACACCCTTCAAATATTTGAACGCGCACAAAAGAAAACAGTAAAATCACCCCAAATCAATGTGGACCTGTAAAAAAAAAACTCGAAATAATGGATGTAATTTGTATAGCTCGTATGCTGACCGAAAAACTGCGGGTAAGAAATTTTGTTGATCTGCAAAACACTTTTGTCCGCATCGATTAATTCGGAAAGGACTACGAATGCATAAAGTTCCTGAGGAATATGTACAGATAATACAGGCTATAATACCATCAGTCTTGTACAGTGCCTGATAACCATTTCACCGTTAGTTCAGCTCACTATATTAGTGGATCGCCGCTACTTTCTATCTCTGTATGGGCACTATAACGACAGATTTGAAAACTTCCGCGCTGTGAACATTGCTATATGAGGATAAAGTCTTCCTGGCAAGCAAATACAGAATTTCTATAGAAAAACCTATGTCGATTTGGAAAAATAGATTACAGGAGAATGGATAGAAATTTAACATAAAAAAACCCCGATATGGAATGTGGAATATCTACAGACAAATCTATTAAAATTGATAACACAATCGTTCGGTTGACTTACTCAAGGACAAATATTACTGCAAATAGGGGTTAACAATGCGACATACAGTTCCGAATATAAATAGCGTCGGAAGCGGAGGATTTATGGTTAATTAGACCTGCAATGTTATATGGAGCTGAATGTTGGGCGACAACTGCAAAAAGGAATAATAATTTCACGAAATGTTACACTAATCTCGACCGTGTCAAAAAACGCGGATATAAGGGAGCGTATAAAAGTAGCTCCTGAAATGACGGGAAGTGTCTTTAGTAGTATCGTCACATCGTGAGGAAAGTTGATTAAAGATGTCAATTGATTACTACCATCCCGCTGAAAAGCGAATGATTGCCCATCTTCCGTCAACAGTGAGATGATGGAATTAATCCCATTAAGGATGTTAATGATCGTAAGAAACTGAGGAGATACTTCGCGCGAGGAAGACACTTCGAAACAACAAGATATGGTTTCAAAAACTATACTTATTAACTTATTAATCAAATTACTTTTTTTTAAAACTAAACCGACTTGAATAAATTCATAAATAATTTTTTCACTACAAAATTAACAACGGCACTATATTTAAAATAATATTTGAATTTAATAAAAATCTAAAAGTTCAATAAAACCTATATTATTATTTTTTTTTAATTTTTATTTTATTCGATATACTAATTTTGTTCGAAGTCGTATCATGAAATTGAGAAATATAAACAAAAATCAATTTCCTTTTTTTTTATTATTATTGTTTGCCAGCACGAAAATATTGCTTAATATTTTCTTGTCCATAAACAATCATGGTCGAAAGTGTGTTGTATATTATTAAATATTTAAAAAATATTTACCTTATTATCTTTGATGACTACGTAGATAACCAATATATTCATGGTGATTCCGACGGTTCCAACTAAAGCGAAATATCCGGCGGCAATGGAATATTTCGTTAAGGTCCCTATTTGGATCCCGGAAATTTTCATTGGCTACTTTAAATTTCTGTACGTTGCATCTGTTAAAATTTCAAATAATCAATAGTAATAATAATAATAATACTAACAATGACATATAGAACTGTTTCAGGTGAAAACGTAATTGCTCTTTTATAATAATTTTAATTGATCGATCGACTTTTATAGTAATGTGCCATGTACTGTTGCTAGGCTGGGGAGACAGATCATAAGAGCTCAGATCATGTTGAAAGTATCGTGCAAGAAGCGATGAACTTGGAGTTACGAGTTACCATTCGAGTTTAGCAGACCTCTAATTGTTGTTGATTAGTTAGGAACACTCTAGTAGAAGATGTTTGACAGTAAAGAACAAGTGACCGGAGGTTCACGTCTTAACAAATGCTCACGTGTTATTAATGTGTGCGCCAATCAGAGCTGTTTAAATTGTTATTTATGCCTTTCTTGACAAATTAAGAAACGTTTTCCAGTACGCTTCTGAACTTGTTCGAATTAGGTGTGGACATCCACGTAGATTTTCATTTGCTTTTTAGTTTAACGGCGATTTTGTTATATGAATCTTCACGATGGATAGATAAATTGAGGTAAGAGCACGTAAGGGATGCCTTTTTTGCTGCTTGGTCAGCTAATTCATTTCCTGGGAATTGCGAATAAGCCGGAATTTGGACAAACATTGTTCGATCAGAGGATTCCGTTGATTTCAATAATTAAATAATTTCTTTTGCAATTTGATGTTGATTATTGTTACAATATTGAGAGGTTGAAGTTAAGGCTGCGCTTGAGTCGGAAAATATTGCAAACTGCTGAGAATACATAGTATGATTTTTTTGTACTATCATCATCTAGATATTTTTTCTTGAGAATAAGCTCGATTAATAATTTCAATTTTTATGACTAGAATTCGTTGCACGCAGTTCGTAATGTTTTTTTTTTAAATATTTAGCAAATTTCTATTTTAGCAGAGCAAATCTAACTTCAATAGGTGCTCTTGAATAGTACGTATTTATATTTAAATATTCGTCAAGAATCTGATTTGAGACGCACCATGTTGCTTCCACTATCGACCGTAGCACTTTATTGGATATATATTTTTTTTTACATCGCTATTAGCGGTATATACATACGAATTTCGATACCATATTATATAGCGGTAAACGGTTCATGTAGCCACTGGAGTTGTTTAATCTTTAAGTTAGGAGTTTGGCTTTCTTCGTATCGATACATTGTCGCCACGTTAGTGTTTAATCTAAATGAACTCCTCGACGATATGTTTACGTATTAGTTAATAATGAGGATTCTTCTATAAGCAAAATTCAATAGGGTCTACCTCGAGGAAATATTTACGCACGGCGTATCCACAAACATCAAATAGTAATCTACAAAACGTAGTACTTGAGTGGTCGAACAAATCAATAAACCGGCATCTTCAGTAAAAGAAAAATTGCCCGTGATAAATTCAACATTTAGATAAATTTAGATAGTTAATAATGTGAAATAAATCAGTTGATATTTTTCTTATCGGTTTCGATAATATTAAAAAAAAAAAAAAACATTAAAATGTTTTCTTAATTATAAATCGATTATTTTTTAATTATTTAAATTTAAAGAACGCGGTTAGTGTTAGACAATAAAAAAATTGAAAACTTATGTTATTTTTTATATACCTGTGTCTGTTTTTAATTTTATTTATTTTAATTATTCCTTTGCTCCTCTCGTTTAATATACATATACATATATATATATATAGAGAGAGAGAGAGATCTGGTATACTAATTATTTATTTTTTATTCTTTTCGGAATAAGCGTAAAATCGTGTTAAATGTTTACTTTTAATTTTCTTCTAAAATTATTTACATATTCTACTTCGTCTTCTAATTTAAAACTGGATAAAGATTAATTTGACAAGACTTTGTTTACTATCAGAAGATATGCAATGACAGACAAAGGGGTTGTCATTCGAATTATTGTCGCGTAATTTACGTCGCATTAATTCAAAGCGCTTAGTTTACTTATTTTCGTAGCGATATTTGTCCTGTTTAAATACGTTCGTTTTAATGTCAAAATGTCTGCAATGCGACGTAATTTATAATGGCTCCCTTTTTTTTCCCGGGCATAATTATTTAATTTGGAGAGTTTCTTGTTTGAAACAGTTTAGAGTCAATTTTCGCTTTTCGAAGTTGCAGCCTGATGGATACACATTTTTTTTTTCTTTTTTTCTAGCTACTCGAAATACTACGCGATGTCACCTGTTTCGTCGTATAAGTTCTGTTACATTACACTCGCTAGACGTCGTCTAGTTAATTAAATGTTTCAAATATATACATATATATATATATATACATAGATGCCATATATTATATACATATAATTTTCAAATTAAATTAGAACTTCGTATAAAGGTACTTACTGATATTAATTTTTTATAAATTACATTTAAGAGTTTTACACTTAGTCGAATTCTCTTCAGGTACTAAACACCGTATATGTATTATAATATGTTTAAAAAAAAAAAAACTCTTTTCATGCGCATAAAATGTTCTTCTTTTCCAGTCTTTCCATAGACGGTCCACCAGAAAAGCATTTCAACGTTCTGCTCCGCGCCTTCTTATACTCTCGCATCCTCTATTATCCGGGTGATGTATTACCGCCGTCCGTGTTCGCTTGCCATTTATTTTGTCCTTCTATTATTGTTATCCGATATCCGTTCCGGCCACGTCTCCGAGCTCTTACGATGTTGCTTAAGCAAATATTTTTTCATCGATGTTTTATTTTATATTCTGTCTGTCCGTTTAATTTGTTGTATTCTTTCATAACACCGTATTTCGAACGCCTGTAGTTGTTTTTGCCTTCCCTTAATCACAATACACATTTCCGAACCGTACAGAGCAGTACGAACGTGTATACCTTTGTTAATTTTTTTCCATAACACCTTTTGACGTTAACAGCGATTTCTTTTAAATTGTTAAATATATTATTTAAAATAATTGTTGATCGAAGATACATTCGACACATAACTATTCTAATCATTTTCCTAACAACGATGGTACAACAATGCCTTAATTTGATGTGAAACTCCATACAATGATGATAACTGTTACGATAGAGTCCGGTGCGTTGATTATCCGTTCTAAGCAATATTGTGCCTCCTGATATTCGAAGAAAAAAGCCTACAATAAAAAAACGGGGAAAGTATAACTGCAACAAGGCCCTCGTAATACATCTGGATAGCAGATCACCTCATCAAATAGTGGAAATCGGCGTAAGCAATCGGAGATAAAATGGAATTTATGTTTCTATCCGCGAGTTTCGAACCTTTTTATTTCGTTGAAGAACTTGATACTATTCGTTTGTTTGAAATGTTCATTTTTTAGAAAATTAGCGTACATTTTTTAGAAAATTAGAGTACATTTATTTTTGTTAAAAATTAATTTCGTTAATACAGTTTGACTTGTTGATGATTAATCAGTTTATGTATTTACTTTTATTTATTTATTCGTTGGGATCATTTGAACTTAATATTTATATTAATACCTTTTACTTTTGTTTATTATTATTTTGGCACGATGAGGTTATTTTTAAGACGACGGGTTTCTTCCGAGTCACTTAATCGTATTTTATTTATGGTGAGATGAATCAATTGTTACTCGTAAGATTAAACGTGAAAAATACAATGGGTTGTTAAAATCGTTTTATGTAAACGCAGCTACTAGAAGTTTCACTTGCTGTTAATTAACATCTTCGGGTTTGTGTGAAAAATAATAAACAGGAAAAAGCACCAGTCGGAAAGAAACCAGTCGCAACTTATTCATGAAAATAGTTTTTCTTTTAATTTTAACCGTTTTAGTCACGATGTCCACTTTACGGTACATAAATATTTAGTATCGAGATTTTCATAGCGAAGGATATTTGATTGACGTAAAAAAATTTGAAGTCTATAAAAACGCATTAAAAATTATCATCTAAAAAGTAATATTATACACGAACATATTCGACTTATTTTATTTTAATTATTTCAGAAACCAAAATATGTAACTTTCTATATATATATTATATATATATTACTATAATCGTCGTTGGACGCCGAACATCGTGACTAACGGTTACAAAAGGTACTAGCATTCGAGGTAGTAATTAATGTGGCTTTATCGCGGAATTCTTAAAGTATCTTGGTAAGGTATCTAATGACTAAAACAAATGACTAAATACTTCAGACGTATAATTCGAAAGAGTAAATACGCAATACTACAGTTTATAATAATATGAGGGGACAAATAAACGAAGATAGATGAAGAATGTAGACGAACGTCGTGGACAAAAAATCTTAAAGTCTGGTTCCAGATGTATATACGGTCATGCTGGTTCATACGGTACGGAACAAACAGAAGTTTTTTCCAGATGGCCACCGATGATGGACCTACAAGGAGAGAAGAAGAAGAAGGTTAATTCTTACTCGAGGAGAAATTCTACGTGAAACTAAAAAAAAAAAAAAAATAAAACATAATTCCAGCGTAAGATACGTTAAAGTTGGGGTGCCTCAGTAGATCATCCTAAGTCCGTTCCTTTTATACTTTATATAAACGACTTGATTCCGGTAGTAAATGTAAACCATTATGTTGACGATATCTCTTTAATTCTTATAGAATAGATACAATAAGTACCAAGTTTACAAACGTAATCGAGAGAAATCGGACTGTTTATTTTCGAAAATGTCCCCGCTGTCGGTGCAAAACAAGTATCTAATTTATATATATACATATAAAAAATAGTAACTTTACCGAAATTAGTGTAAGCGACTTGGATCCAGGGCTATACTCCAATAAAATCAGCTATAAAAAGATTACGAAATCACTACCATGGAATAATGTTGAATAAATCGAGATTTCCTACAATTAAATTTCTGCGCGTTATTTTAAATTTATCTTACGTACAAGAAACGATTAAATACCGTGGTTTTTTTTTCATAATTTTTAAAATTACAACTGGCCAATCCAGCAATTGGACTGGAACACGAAATAACTTGTTAGGGGTCAGCACCCAGCGATGGACCC
Organism: Coronaproctus castanopsis; assembly: GCA_032883995.1. Taxonomy (NCBI): domain Eukaryota; kingdom Metazoa; phylum Arthropoda; class Insecta; order Hemiptera; family Monophlebidae; genus Coronaproctus; species Coronaproctus castanopsis. The sequence continues at coordinate 138,674,718 of CM065052.1, forward strand.
CACTGAAAATAGGCTAGATCAACGGCTCATCAGATAATCCAATAATGGATTCCATCTAACCATAATCGCTATATATATAAACGCGGCCGTTATAGAACGTGTTCATTTACAGTCGACCGGTTGCTAAATTCTAGTTCTAGTATTAATTAATAAGTAGGTGAAAATATTTTTATAAATCATTATTTATATAAGAAAGTATAAATTCGAACTTTTACTCGGATTTAGGTGAACGAATTTTGTGATTATTTAAAATTTTTTCGATTAAGTTTATTTTGCGTATTTATAAGCCTTAAAATTTATGTTCAATTTTATTTCTTTTTCGTATATCCGGAAATAAGCTCTCGCATATTCGGTAGAGACAACTTTTTTTTTAATACTATTTTGTAATTATACTTACGTAGTATATAAATTGTGTAAATAAATAATAAATTGCGCTAAAAATTCTCCAAGAATTCCTTAAATTTCTTCACCTTTAACCTTTACGTTGTTACTATCTATTCGATATTAAACGAAATGAAGAAAGTGTCGGGTATTAATAAAATGGCGATTTCGTCAATTAAGTGAGTTTAAAATTAAACCGCTTTACATTCACTTGTACTAATTCTCCTCAATTGTGTCGAAATTTTCTTATATTCGCTAATTTATAACTAGCCAAGCGTGAGACTATCTAATAAATGATGTAAAGTATATATATAATCACGTGTAGGAGGGGTATCCAATCCTCTCGAAAATATTATAGGATTAAGTTTCTCATTTTAGTCTGTTCCAGTCTCGATCACGGTTCTATGTGTGAAAGTTCGACTATCGTCTGATTTGGGTGGTCTTGTAACCGCGTCAGATGTTTTTGCGCGAGCCTCCGGATAATTTCATCCGCTGAATCGGTTTTCAAATCCCGATGTACGCGACTTCGTTGGACACGTATCATTCGGTAAATTAGACGCAACACCTTGTTTGTTTGACGTCTTCGCGTAACCCCAGAATTGCGCTGTGTACATACTGGTAGAGTACGGTTTTATACATTAACAGACGATTCTGCAGCGACAGTCTGTATTTGTAACCTAATAGCCGATAAAGTTGTTTCATGCGGATGTTGAGTTCGTTTCTTTTCTTCTTGGATGTTGATCTATGTAACTGCTAGATATTTCACTTCATTGGTCCTTGGAATCGCTGTATTGTCGATTAGCACGTGTTTTTTCTGTTGAAAAACGTCTTGTATGATGGCTTACCTGAGTTAATAGTAAGTTTAAATTTATGCTTTAAAAATGTTACGTTTGATTTCTGTTCGCACGCGAATATTAAAATTTCTTCTTCTTCTTCTTATTATTATTATTAAGTTTAACTAGTTGGAACGTAATATTTAAAAAACGAAAAATAACAAGTTTGAAAATGAAAACTGTAATTGTTTTCGAAACGCTGTCTAATAAAAACATTGACGTCATAGTTTGCACAGAAAAAATCGTGAGTATATTAATATGGACGATAAAAAAGTGTATTTAACAAAAAAAAAAAAGTAGTTAAAATTGTTGAAATTTTTAAAGAGCACAGAGATTTTCGTTATGGAGCGGACGTAAAAAATATAAATTATAAAAAAATATATAAATACGTACGAGTTATATGTAATAAATATAACACGGTAAGTGAGAAAGCACTTATAAATAGACGATATTAGAAGAAAAAAATTACCAAGAGTCGAAAAAACGTATTTATCATAAAATAATCCGATAGCGAATATGTTAAACAACGCGATCCAATCGTATATTATATGTTTTTCTTCTTCTTCTTTTTTGATTTGTGACCGTACCGTATCCTGCTACTTAGGCCAGAGGCACGGAAGGAAAGGTGTAAGAAACTAGATTAGAGGAAAGATGTTTGTGATTTTAAGGAAGAGGAGAAGTTTAGTCTCGGCGGATGAAGTGCGTTGTAATATGTTGGGAAGGTTGAGAGGAAGGCCAGCAAGCTGACGTTGAAAGGTATATGTTGGACAGGAAACTAGGATGTGAGTGATGGTAAGAGGAGTATTGCATGCAGGACAGGTAGGCCGATTTTCCCTGGTGAACAGGAACTGGTGCGTAAGACGTGTGTGTCCGGACCGAACGCGAAAGAGGACCACATCTTTCCGTCTAGATGTTTGCATTATCGGGTTTGCGACGTTACGATCGTAATAAGGGAGGATGGAGAATCGTTCCATTGCTATCGACTTTGCGGTCATATTCATGTATAAATATTTATCGATTAAAACTATTTTTTCGTTGGTTATTTTTATTATTACCATTATGATTATGATTATTCTCTGAAAGAAACAAAATTTTACAGTTGTTCTTTCGAATAATTTTTCCCCTTCCGTTTTTGACGGGGAATAGTAATTTCATTCTACTAGCGACGCTTTAGAAAAACCAACTTTTTGAGAGAGAGACGACCTTTCATTTAGTAAATTACAACCCGGAGGAAAGATCCCGTTCGCATTTAGCAACACTTCGACGTAATTACGAATTTTTCGACGAAGCCAACGTAAAACAAAAGTGGAAACGTCTTCTTCCCAACCACTACCCCCCCCTCCGACGACCCTACCGCAACCCGCCACCCTAATATAAAAAGAACGTTGAGGATAATAGAAATTAACGAAATAAAATAATTGACCTAACGGGTAGTTCGTATTCAATCGCCTTTATTTCTTTTTATATGTGTATATATATATATATATATAAATATATATATATATATATAATTTGAACAGTCTGGAATGTAGTTATTTTTAAGAAATCTCTCTATATATAAAAATGAATTGCCACTGTTTTGAATACTATAACTCTAGAATGGCTCAACCGAATTTGCCGTTTTTTTTTGTTGCGTTCATAATTGTAAGGACATTGCATATATATATATATATATATATATATATATATATATATATATATATAATTATTTATAAAAAACTTTGGGGTGTGATTTTTTTAAATTTCGGTTTTTGAAAAATTCCATTAAAACCGATTTAATATATATATATATATATATATATATATATATATATATATATATATATATATATATATATATATATATATATATATATATTAATATTATGTGAATTTCCATATGCCGTACTATTTTTCATTTTATTAAATTGTATATCTAAACTCGTATTTTCACATTTTATATTTCTTATATGTTAAATATTTTATTTTTATATTCGATTCGATAATGACTTAAAAACTTTGTAATTTATATTTTAAAAAGTTTCGTGATTTTTACTCTTTTCTTGTTCTTTATAAAATCGACACATAACTGAACTCTGGTAACAAACTTTCGTTCTTCATCACCGTCCTTATTGATATACATCGAAAACTATTTAAACATTTCATCCTGTTGTCGTTTAAGATATTGTACAACTTCCATTTAATTATATCGACTAGAGTTTGACGTGATCCTTATTGAAAAAATATTAGATAAATTGTTTAAAATAAACAATCACCGACGAAGTCTTACGTGTGAAAACGTAAATACACATTCACATTAATGTTAGCTATTGGTAAAATTCTAGCGATTCTGTTCCGAACGATTAAGAGCGTGAAATGTAAAATAAATGATGATTTTTTATCTTAAATTTTCTACCCTTCACTCGGACATCAAACGTGAATTCTGATCTCTTAACGTGTTTTCCACTCGATTAGACACACACGTACCTTTTTATATAATTTTAAATTAAAACTTAAACATTTACACAATTTAATTATTTATTTTCGTTTTGCTTAGGCTAAGCGTATTTTTATTTTTATAAATTTTCATTTTTTTTTTATTTACGATTCATTTCGAAAATGTTTAAGCGTGCCCATTACATACACACATACACACACACACACACGCGCGATGACTGAAGAGATCTGCTACTCATTCTGTCTTTCACCTGTAACTTTAAGTACATATGGCAACGAACCATAGCAGTGTTTTTTTTATTTTTTTTGTATATATGTATACGTAGATCTATTTTAATAACCGCTAATTCCTTGTCTCTTTATACACATACACACGAATATCACATAAATGAACTTATTTTTAAAAAATCCGTTTTCAAACAATTTTAAATAAACATAGACGACAAAACTCTAGCTCTTCTTAAGCTGGATTAGTGAATGTAAATTCCCCGATTATTTAATTCGCGGCGAAGAACTATAAAACGCATTGATGACGAAGGGTTATATGTTCCGAATCAACTCTAAAAATATCATTTAATTTATATATGAGATTATTGAGTTCGAATATTATCGGGAATAAGAATTATTTTATAATAATAAAAAAGATTTGTAATTAAAGGCTATCTATATGAATTTGCTGAGAAAATAAAAAAAAAATCGCTTGCCCAGGATACGTCGTTTAATTGGAACACTGTGAGCTATCAACGATGTGCCTATTAACCTTCAAGTCGATGCGAGGTGGTTACTTTACTTCCAATCAAAAATAAACAATATGTACTTTAATTTATAAAACGAATTATCTAAAGACTGCGAATCGTGGTATAGTTTTACAGACGTGGAACATATTTACACAAATTTCAAAAAGTTCGATTGATCACTATATATATATATATATATATATATATATATATATATATATATGTGTGTGTGTGTGTACCCATCGGTAGCCTGTATTTCAATTTCCATCTTGGAGGTTTACTTTTAATTTCGCGACAATGAACTTTATAACTTTCATGAGGGAGCATCATCATCATTAAGTACCGTTTCCGTATCGGAGGTAGGCAAATACTTACCTATACATATTTTGTTATACGATGTAAGTAGCGTACAAGGCAATCATAATATGGTGTTAGCGTTGATAAACACCTCCACACAATCTTGAGAACTGATTGTAATCATCTTGTTTTCACGATACAATGCAACCCCGCGTGTTTTTGTAGTGCACTATATTACTACTAGAGCTTATATGGTAGTGTGCATGGTGGCTTGTCATTGCCTACCACGCGATAATAATAATAGAAGTATTTATATATTTTTTTTTCTGAACGATAATTTTTTGCGCCGCCGATCATATTCGAAGCGGTACCTTCCGTATAGAAATCCGTGAGAGATCAGTTCTTTTCTGATTTTCGTGTCTAGAAGAATATCGACGTCATATTATTATTAACGTATTGACGAGGACGAGCTGTGAGCGTAGAAATATTTATAGTGGTCTCATGGCGGGGAATCAAAACTAATTATTTCTAGTAATGAGGTTAGATTATATAATTATTGGCGGTATGTATCTCCTATTTTTCAACCGTGTTTGTATAATTTTTTGTTTTTTAGATTAGTATTTTTCTTTTGTTTCAGAAGTAACTTATTTCTGAAGTTAATTAAGTTACTAACATTCGACTAATTCAGTTAAATCTAATTCCGCCCAATATACCCTAAAATAATAATAATAATAATAATAATAATGAGAAAAACAGTAAGATAGGAGTTCAAGTAAGAAAGCTGTTTAGTAGTTTTCTAGGAAATAGGGGGTTTTATTAAAAACGTTTTAAAGTTAATTCTGCACGATATAACCTTCGTAAAACCGACAACAATAAGGGACGCCCATTGTAATTTCACGGCTTCTTCGTTACTGATGAAAATTGCATCAACTAAATTAAGTGCTAATAAATTAGCCTCTATAGGGGGAAAAAGTTGCAAACAGAAGCGAACAAATAATTCGCTTAGTAACAGACAAATTTTTTTTTTCTTTTTAATTTTACTAAACTCTGATCGCCCCCCTCAATTGAGAATGGCGTACAAGGATGAAATTTTTATTAAATTGGACGACTACTCGATATATACATGCACGTGTATATCTCTAATGTATGTATATATAGATTTAATCCGTTATCAACTTACAAATATAAAATGCAAAATATTAAAAATTTTGAGATAATAATTTTTATGGGAAATTGTAAATTATTAAAGAATTTAACAAAACGAAATAACAAAGTAAACATTTACTACAAAATTTTCAATCTGTTTACAAATTAGGCAGTTTTACCTGGTACCACTTCAACTTTAACACAAGCGTAAACAATGCTATCAAACTATATATAAGAAATCTACCTTATCTGAAACTCAATAAATCCTAAAACGTAATTTTTCGAATAACTCTATATAGAAATAAAATTCAAGGGAAAAAATTATTTTAATATACTGATGAATAAAAACCGAACGACCTACCTTCTTTTACCTGGTATGGTATTCTGCTTTATGATCATCCAACATTTTTATTATAGATATATCAATTGCAGAGGTTAGGATTTTAGTTGTAGTTTTATAGGCCATTTTAAAGGTGTATTTGTTGGCCCTTATTGTGTTATACAATTAATCCCTGTAGATTATTTGTATTATTTACAAACATTGGCGGGGAATTTTTAGATTGTGAAATGTAGTGATTTTTTATTAATTTCATTACAAAAATTAGTTAAATCACTAAACGTTTATTTTCTGAAAAAATCACAAATCTTTTCGGCAATTACGCCATTATCAAGTGATATTTAAATTAAATACAAATAAAGATTTAAAAAATAAAAACATAAAATATAAATTTAAAATTGGCGACGAAGTGATTCTTTTTGAGTATTACAGTCTCGATTAGAAAAAATTCATTTTTAAGCAAAGTCTCTATCCGATATTTGTCAAAACTGAAAATTTTTGGTTATAACTCCGGAAATTTATGAAACGAAACTCCACATGATTAAAATAATTATCTATAATTATCTATAATTATCTATGTAATGATTTTTAATAGTATACGATTCCAATAGAATTTTACACCAAAAAAAATACCGAGCATACTATATCTATATATATATATGCGCGAATTTTCTTATTTATGTACGTATACATATAATTTAATTTTATATCATGAAATTAACCATCTTCCTATGTAACTAATTCTGAAATTGTACGTGTCGTAGTATGTGGTTGAGTATTTTTGTGGTATGTATATATTTCTTCTTCTTCTCCACAACCCGAGGGTTGGTGGGTAATACGACAGCGTGCAAGATCTTTTCGTGCTCTGGCTAGTTCTTTAATTTCCGCATACGGCCTTCTTCCCTTGATTTCATCCATGAACCTCTTTCGAGGTGTTCCTCTTTGGATGTTTGTTTTTCCTTCTAATAGGTTGGTAATCCATGTTGAATGACGTATAATATGTCCAATTGTGGAATTTCTTCTTCTTTCTATTGTCTTTAGTATTTCTCTTTTTTCATTAATTCTGGACGGTACTTCGCGGTTCGGTATTTTGTCTGTCCATTTTATTTCAGCATGTGCCGGCAACACCATATTTCAAACACCTCTAGCTTGCATTTTTCTTTCTTAAGCGGCGTCCATGCTTCACATCCGTCAAGTGCAATGCTCCAAATGAAACTTTTAATTAGCTGTTTTCTAGTGTCTAATTCCGAGATGAGAGGAGGCCCATTTTTTGCCGAAATCATAGCTTGTACTACTCTTCTGCTTATTTCCCGTTCTGATCTGCCATCGTTTGATATTAGGCTGCCTAGGTATTCAAATTCCTTTACTTGTACCATTTTTCCATTCATTATTATCTTCATCTGTTTTTCTTCTAATACTTTCGTTTTCTTTTCATTTATTTTCATTAAGCATTTGATGTTTAGTCATCTGTTTAGAACATTAACTGATTTCTGGAATTTTGCTTCGGAATCCGCAACCAACGCTATATCATCCGCATATCTAATTGTTTCGAACGTACTCCATTTATTTTTATTCCTCCATTATGAATATCAGAGAAGCACCTCATTGCTTTTTCCATATAAATGTTGAATAACATTGGTGACAGGCAGCAACCTTGTCTGACTCCTTTCTTTATCTTCGCGTCCGTTTTTTCGTTAATCACGATTTTTTCATTTTTGTACAGTTCGATTATTATTCTTCGGTCCCTGAAATCTATCTTCATGTCTCTTAGGCATTGAAACATAATGTTCCAGTTAACGTTATCAAATGCCTTCTCTACGTCAATGAAGGCTATATACATGGTTTTGTTCATCTCCAGTGTTCTTTGCATTAACAGCCTGAGAGTCCAGAATAGCTTCTCTATATATATGATGTGACGGAGATTCGTATCGTATTTTTACAAATTATAATGCACACCCTAATCGAGTTAAGGAAACCACTCAAAATATTGGAAACGGATAAGAATAATTTTTTTTAGGCTAGTAACTAATCAACACATCTAACTGATGGCTTATCGGCCACAGAGTACGTCACAGAGATGTTCGCAGTAACGATTACCTACAGTTCGCGTTTTCCGAATACGTTTTGCACTCTCGCCGGAGAGTCCATATTCACTGCAAATCGTCGAGCCTACGGGGAAAACACTTCGTAGGAACTAACTGACTCCATCTGTAAAAAGTCGCCGATTCTTGATAAACTAATCAAAATCTGGCGGAATCCCAGTAAATTTCGAGTCGTTCCACGCATGAGATGATATAACGCTTTGCTCTACAAAAGTAGCTTTCAGTGAGACGATATGACGCAAAGTGAAGTCGAAAGAAATCCTACCTAGACGGCTATTTTTATTACGTCGAGGCTAATTTTTGATAATAAACGGAACCTGCGATACTGCAATACGAGAAAAGCTCAGTCTCTTATCAAAAGTTTACTCTATAGTTGCAAGTCGTAATGTCGTCGGCCCGTATTATTTCGAAGGCGTAGTTAATGGCGAATACTGCCAACACGCGTGAACGAAGTTTGTACGACTCAAACTAACGAGCCGGAAGAAGTTTTTACGATCATGAATTCAGCCGGATGTAACAACGATTATTTTAGGAAATATATTTAAGTCGTGGCGGTGTGGTAGCGGAGCTCGCGCGACCTTTCCATTTGAAATTTTTTGCTGTGTTTAAAATTAGAAGGATACAGTGTAGAAGATTCGTAAATGTACATTTTCTAACTGTTCTTGTAGTAGACACGGGGCATACAGTAACGAAGACCTCAAACGTATATGTACTCCGCAGAGGAGAGAACTTTAGTAGAGGCTACGGAAATATCCGAGATTGTTCTTAAGATTGGATAATACTTTGTCAAAAAAAAAAATCGCATTACGAACTATCAAAATCGCAATCGAATAGAAAGAACGAAATATACGCGAAAGTCGATCGAAATAATTATACGAACGTATAATATTTCTGTCCTCATAATTGGATAATAATAAGGGCATAAGCAGCGCAGGAAAGATTAATATTACATATAAAGAAGTGAAATACTCGGATAAGAAACAAGATCGGACTTTATAAGGGTTAGGAAGATGAAGTATACCTCGACGAGGCACATAGCCAGAGGGAAGGATAATAGATGGATAAAAAGAATAATAAACGGTATAAAGGAATAATTCAGGTAGCGAGGAAGAACTAAATTCTGAAAGCTCAGAACTGGAACGAATGGAGGAGTTTGGGGAACCTACGTCTCGTATTTCTATTTCCTTCAACTCATCGACGGCTCGATACCGTTTTTAATTTAGATTACCTCATTTCTCCGAATACTCTTAGCTTTGTCAACGAATTAAAGTCACCTTCCTCGATTGTTTGTACATGTATATAATGATAGATACATGGATAAAGGTTTACATACACTAAACAGAGACAGAGATTAGAGGTAAAAACGTAAGTTCATGTATATATGTATATATATATATAAATTAACACTCATACATATAAACATTAAATAAGACTGCCCTATACACGTATGATCTAATACGATTAAACTGAGTTGGACGTATACTCAGAGAACCGAATACACATCACCTTTGTAATATGTTTGCTGAACGATATTTAAAAATATATATACGAAGAGTCGTTTAGACTGGAAATCACTAACACCATAGGATGAAACCAATCTTGAAATTTCAGCGTTATGGTTTTTTTGTAAGCTACTACTCGTGGGACTCCCGAATAATACGTTTTTATTGAGAAATTATCAGTGTGATTTGTAACGTAAAACTGTTCTGTTGTTTAAATAAGATTTAATTAATTTAATAAGGCCTATATTTAAAAATATATATACGAAGAGTCGTTTAGACTGGAAATCACTAACACCATAGGATGAAACCAATCTTGAAATTTCAGCGTTATGGTTTTTTTGTAAGCTACTACTCGTGGGACTCCCGAATAATACGTTTTTATTGAGAAATTATCAGTGTGATTTGTAACGTAAAACTGTTCTGTTGTTTAAATAAGATTTAATTAATTTAATAAGGCCTATATTTAAAAATATATATACGAAGAGTCGTTTAGACTGGAAATCACTAACACCATAGGATGAAACCAATCTTGAAATTTTCTCTTTATGGTTTTTTTGTAAGCTACTACTCGTGGGACTCCCGAATAATACGTTTTTATTGAGAAATTATCAGTGTGATTTGTAACGTAAAACTGTTCTGTTGTTTAAATAAGATTTAATTAATTTAATAAGGCCTAGTGGGAATCGAGATTTGATCATTTTTACCTGTCACTCATATCCGACTGTGTATCGTTTATTCTCGCGTTAATTTCATTTCGTAGTTCCTATTGTTTTACTCATCTAAATCTGAAACCACAACGTCTCGTATCGTCCACATAGCGCCATTATCGGGGGTAAAGCTTCTTATAAATCATTTCCTAGTATTTATCGATTTTTGTTTTTTTAATACGAAAAAAGTTGTTGATGTTATTATACATTCCAATTAGAATAACTTATTAGTCGACTTTCACTCTAACGTGATTCATCTTTTTCTGTCTCTTCCCACATGTAGTTAAGAGATCATCATGGCCTGATTTCTAGTAATATCCGCTTAGTTTTATATCTGTCTTGGACTATCCTAAACAATTCTTTCGTCGGATATTCTGTCCAGTCCTTTAAGTCATGCAGCCACATTCTTCTTGGTCGTCCTCTGTCTCTTTTTCCATTGATTCTTCGTTGCAAAATCGTTTTATTTTTTTATAGTTTTCTCCTCTTATTACATGGGAAAAGTATTGATATGCAATATGTGCCTCAGGATATGTTTTAACATATTTTACATATTGACGCTTTTGTTTATTGATTAAAATATAGTCAATCTGATTTCTTACTATATGATCAGGGTTATCTTGTGGTGATTTCCAAGTATATAGCCGTCTCTTTGGCAATTTGAAATATGTGTACTAGTTCATTTTCCTGACAAAACTGTAGTATTCTGTCACCTCTCACATTTTCTATCACCTCTCACATTTCTTTTAGCTGATCCAAAGTTTCCAATTAAGTCTTCGAACTTTCCTTCGCCAATCTTAGCATTGAAATCACCCATGACTATTTTTGTTTCACTTTTTCCTGTTAGATTTATAACATCATTCAGTTGATCATAAAAATATTCTATTTCTTCTTCTGATTTGCCTGGCGCATATATTTGAATAATTCTCACGATTCCCATATTTGTATTAATTTTCATTAGTGCTACTCTGTCAAAATAGCACCGCTTTACTTAGTTCTTTTATTATCATAATACTAACTCCATTTCTGGCTTGGTCTTTTTGGTTTCCAGAATAATAGAATCTGATATTGTCTGTGTTTATTATTTTATTCTGTGGCCACTTCACTTCACTTCACTTATGCCAATTATGTCTAACTTCGTTCTGGTCATTTCCTTGATCAAATTATCTAATTTTCTACCAGCTAATAAGCTTCTAACATTCCATGTTCCGATTCGTTATCGGTCTTAAGTGTAGTTTAATTTTTATGCTAACATTACTTTCCTTCCATACTTTCCTCTATCGGCTGATGGGGAGATTCTGAACACCGTCATCCCACTTAAGGGCTGCCCCAGTCTAACGGCTATTTTTCTATTTTCAACTATGTGAAATATGGGAAAGGTATTATTGTTACGGAGTGGTTTTTCCTGTTCCTTCTCCGTTTCTATTTCAGCCGCTCCTACTTGGAAAATAGACGCTGTCGAGAAGCCGTCTCTAACATGAGATACTGTCGCGCACTATGGGATCCGCTTTGTCTGACCACCCTGCATGAACCTGTCCGGCTCTAGGCTCTTCTGGTAGAATACACTACCGCCGGCATAGCCTCATGCATCATCGTGGTACACAAGCTCTCCACCATATGAAGGTGGGATCCCTGGAGAGGCTAATGTGATTAGAGTATATAATTATTGTTTATTTTTCGCTATGTGCGCACATTATTTGTGGAGTGCATTTCTATGTGTGTATATTTTATAATTCGTATATACAGCGGTACTATACATACATACATATATATATATATATATATATAATTCGTGTGTACTGGTGTATATGAATAATAATAAATCGATTTTTTGTGTTTATGTACCTTATTTTTAAAAGTATTATATAGTTCGAACCTTTTATTGATGAAATTCTGAAATTCTTAACCGGATTTAATAATTTTCGCGTACAATCAACACTATCGTCATCTTTACTCATTAAAATGGCGGCTTGTCATTATTAATACTTTCAGTCGACTCTTCGATGGCCTGTATGCGTGCTGCCGAATTTTTCGTTAATTATTTTCACTTTTTTTTTTGTAATTTTTTCTCGTATTTCGTTTTATATATATATATAATTTTTTTTTAATTTTTAATTTTTAATTTGTAATTTAGGTAAATTAAATTCTCGCGTGATCGCACCGCACGAAACATATACTTTTCTACGGTGGAGGATAAACTAAATTTTAAGAAGGAAAATAATAACAATGATTAATAATATTAATTTCGTCGCTCGAATTTAAACTTTACGATAACGAAATAAACTTGCATGAAAAATCAGTTAACGAAATTAACTTCGACGAAACTCTGGTAACGTATTACGATCGCGAATAGTCTCTCGTCGCTGTTATTCTGTGACTGAGACGCGACAGTAGTTTTAGCTGGAAGGTTTTATAATATATCCTTGTTTTAGCTTTGCCAAATTTTCATCGTTACGCTCCTAGCGGCCATTTCACGAATTGAATACACTTCCAAATTGTTTGCCGGCAGGCGGTATAGAAAAAAAATAATAATTCGCCAATGTATTAGTAACGACTAACGAGTAACGACGACGGTCGTAATATAGAGATGCGCTGCCGGATTGCGATCGTCCGTCCGATAAACGATCGTGATTTAAAAAACGTACGTCCGAAAATTCTCGTCGATATTTACCGCGTATATAATGATTTATTATCGTTTTTTTTTTATAAGACGTTAATTAAATCTATATAAATTGTCTACGCGTTTCTCCTATATAATTTTTATACGGCGTTCATTCAAACGAAGAAAAAAAAACCGTTATAAACCAAGATAGCGATTAATAATAATTACTTAACGTAGTTCGAGAAAAAAAAAATTAAATGTTATTGCGAATATATTGAAACATTTATTTAAAAAATATATATCGAAAGGTAAATTAATTATGTAGGAAATTTTAAAAATACAACATTGAGGTAACAGTAATAACAAACTACTATTAAACCTTTTGTGATCTATGAAATGTTATTCCTACAACTAATCACCTTAACGCCCACCGTTCTCATCATTTTCCTTGCAGATCTTTTTTACAGAGTAGGAAGGAACAGGTCTATCTCGGCTTAGTATCGGTCACACTGCATTCACTATTGTCTAGATTATAAATAAAGCTGATCCATCATTGTGCGCTTGTTGCGCCCAGACACCCGTAACGCTCTGACATTTATTTCTTGAGTCTCCGCAATAATACCGACCACAAAAGTTCAGTTGCAATTCACTACAAAGAGTTTTAACCGATGACCCAATTGCGGTACAAGCAGTTCTTTAATTTCTCAATTTAATATAAATTTCAATAATTACTTTCGGAGTGTTCCTAGTCGTAGCAGCAATATATGATAGTTAACAAAAAAAAAATTAATATCAAGGGCGGATCTTTGCGTACTTCTCTAGTCATACGGAGCGGTACTGAGTAAAAATAAAAATTATAACTTACAATAATGTACTTTATTTAATGCTTAACGGATAGAAACTATATCTTTCATGAATTCAATAAGAGAGAAACTTTAGTAAATTAGTATCTTTTATATTTCACGTAGTCAACCATACTAACCCTGTTGTGTGGTGCCTTTCAGGCTGTACGTCCGCTGCGATGTTTACAGCTGGACTAATTTAGTATTGTGTAACGGTATACGTACGTTATCTGTTGACCTTGACGTGTACTAGGTACTTAGCTGCCAGGTCCGCTCTGGCCATTCTTCTTCTTCGTCGTGTCGGATGCAATCATAATTTCCCACACCAATAAGCGGCCCCTCTTTGAGCCTTTGTATTTGCTAAACGTAAACGTCTCATCGCAACTTGCCGGACGTGCAGGACAGTTCCGAAAACTGTATAAATGGCGGATGGAGATTAGTGCGGCTGATAAAAATCTACAAGAGAAACTACCAAATGAGGGTAGAACTCTCATAGGAAATGTGGAAAACGTTTAACAGAATCAGAACAAACATCATATTTATCAGTGACATCCGAGTAGCCCTATTTCCGGAGGTTAGCATTACATCTACCAAATGTTTGTTCTGATTCTGTTAAACGTTTTCCACATTTCCTATGAGAGTTCTACCCCCCCTTTTGGTAGTTTCTCTTGTAGATTTTTATCAGCCGCACTAATCTTCATCCGCCATTTATACAGTTTTTGTTTTTTTGTGCATTTCATAAAACTTTTCCGAGATTTCAAAACGCCAGAGTATAGGCTTCTGTCAATACATATAGGATGTTTTTCTTCTTCCATTTATCGACTGGTGTAGCTATTCTAGCCAGTTCGTATAATTGATCTGTTTTAGTGGGTTTTAAGCATCCTGTTATTATCCTGCATGATTCATTAAGCGCCGTATCTACGTGTTTAGTATGTGCTGAACAGTTCCATGCTGGACATGCATATTCCGCCGCTGCGAAACGAAGAGCCAGCGCAAATACGCGCAATATATGTGGTTTTTCATCCAGGGGTTTCCGAACTTAGATACTTAGATGTAAAAACACTACAAATTTTCTCCTTCCCACAGTATGTGAAGAGTTCTTTTTGGTTCGCTGTTTCTAAGGTGGAAAGCTGTTACTTGGGTTTTCTTTGTTTCAGATTATTTTCGGTGTAGTACTGCGACATCATCTGCAGAGTAGTTGCGAGATTTTTTTCTACATCTTTGAAAGTTTTCCCTTGTGCCGTAATAACCAGATTAGGAAGTGTCTTGTTTCCTTCGGAAGTGGTTGGTCATTTATGCATATGTTAAATAACATCGGTGCTGACACACTTCCTCGAGGTAGACCATTATTCTGTCGTCTCCATCTGCTTTTTTTTCCCATCCAGCAAAACATAAAATCTACGATTCTCCAGCATTGTCGATATAATTCTCGTTTCCGAGTAGTTTTTAAGAAATCTGTATATTTTATTTTTCAGTAATTTATGATTTACAGTATTATATGCAGCTGTTTGATCTATAAACACTGCTCCGGTAATTACACTGATTTCATATCCATTCTCAATGTGCTACAAGGTTTAGAATTTGGCCAGTGCAGGATCGACCCGGTCTAAAACCTGCTTGTTCATTGATTAATTTTGAGTCTACGGTATTAGCAATCCTACCGAGTATTAGCCTCTTAAACAGTTTATATGTATGACATAATAATGCTATAGGTAGAAAACATTTGGGTCAGATAAATCTTTCCCCGGTTTTGGCAGTGCGATTACGTGTACTCTCTCCATAATTTCGGCAGTACATTCATTTCCAAGACATCGTTAAAAAATGTCGTCAGCCATTCAATAGTCGTTGGACTAATTTTCTTTAGCTGTTCTGTTCTTGAGTCGTTTATTCTAGTTGCTTTCCCACACTTCATCCTTTTTATGCTAGCCGCAACTTCATCTGTAAAAAAATGGGGCAATACAGCTTACCGTCTCTGATATATGATCACGGACGAACTTATTTGTATGTTTTTGCTTTATTTTTGTCTTCCTAGGCTTTCCGTTCATTAAAAGTTGGTGGGCAACTTGGTCATCTGTAACGGTAGCCTTTTCTCCATTTACAAGATCGCCTGATAGTTTATTTATTAAGAGCCATGCTTGTTTGCTGTTATGTTTCGTATCAACGTTTTCAACGAGTTCCTGCCATCTTTCCCGTCTAGCCAGTTCAATTGTATTAAGTAGTTCATCGCTTATATTTATGTTTCCATGCGTATATTGATCGTTTTCGAAGAGTTTTGTGTATTCATTCATTTTTTCAGAGAGATCTTTTGTCAAGCCCGGTATGTATAGTTTTCTATATCCTCTCGGAATGCCTGCGCGTGATTCAGTCTTTACCGCTTCCACGAAACGTGAATAGTTTGCTACTGTTGGTGTTATCGTAGCTAACAATTTATCTAGTACACTTGAGAAGATATTCCACTTGGCTTTCTTGAAGTTGAATCTTCTTCTGAAAGGTACTTTTATAGTCGATACTGAAGATTCACTTCTATGATTAACGGTCTATGTTGCGTCTGTGACATTGGATGTTCTATAGTATCTTCTTACATTTTTTACTTATACACTCTCAGACGAAAAATAAGCCAGGATTATATATTTTTTCCACGACCGCTGTTGAAATATCTTGGTAACTTTTGATCATGTATCAATGACAAAGAATTCGCCTCTGCCCATTCTTCCACCTTTTGTCCATTGGCGCCTGTTTGATTATATGGGCTCTGGCCATGGAGAAGTAGATCGACCCGTTTTTCTTGTTGTCTCGTCGATTTGGTACCGCTTGTTGTAACGAGTTATACTGATCGTTTTGTTGTGTTATTTTGTTTCCGCATTAATTTTTTTATATAAATAATTTTATTTAATACATAGTAGTACACCAATAACTATATTACATGGGTATTTATACTTATTATATTAACTTTAGTCTGGAATTTAATCGAATATAAACGTATATATAAACGTATGAATTTGATAAGTGTTGGCTTTTCAAGTTGTGTGTCTTATTTCGACAATACCAGCCACAACAGTATCTCAGTTAGGCGTTCATTCTCCGCACTAAAACGGATTAGCACGCTCAACCCAGTCGCAAGCCAGTAACCTGTCACCTTTATTAATAGAAAAAGAGTTATTAAGTAATCTTAAAACGAAATCAGAATTTTATGATTTAGTAATCAAAAAAATTTGTAACCAAGAAGATTTTATATTTAAATGACTTGTTTTATAATTCCGCGTTTTATTTTAAATTTAAAAAAATTTCGACGGCAGATACATAGTTTTTTAGAGTGACATTTAAGAAGGGAAGACAGTTTTTTTTACGCACACACATAGCATATAATTATATACTTCAGTATAAACACAGTACTAGATCGGTACCACTAAAAAGATCAGGATTCGCCACTGATTATTAATATCGATTAATACAATAAAAAATCGAAATAAAATCGAAATATATTACGGGCGTTTATAAACTAAATCGTAATATCTGTGAAAAATGTATAATAGAAAGAACGGATATAGACTTTTAGAAAATTCCTACGAAATAACGATAATAATGATAAACCTGGCGAAGAATTTAATAGTGAAATTAATCACATTAATAAATCTACAATATTTTGCGCGTAGAAAGAAAAATTAAATAAATTAAATTATTATAAAAATAACTTTTAGAAATAAAAATAATTCATTAAACACTTTAATATTAATTATTTTTAAATAACGAACGAATGAATGAATGACCTTTATTTAGTATAATCATTTATCTACATTTTAATATTATTATATACACGGCTATTAATGTTATTGATATTATTATTAATATTGAAGTTAAAATGACTTCTTTTTTTTTTTTAAATATATATATATTTAAATCGTTTCTGAGCGAAGGTCTGTCTCAATTGTTTCCAATATTATATGACAGGACATTCTACGCAGAGTTCTTCAGCTTCGCATTCTTGAAATCGTCATCCCAACGTGTGTGCAGTTCCGATTTTGACTTTAGTTTCTTCGTCCACCGATCGTTTTTTTTACATTTAACGACATGTCCTACATAATTCGATTTTTAAAGTGCGGACTAATTCTACGACATTTCTGTTTCCTCTCATTTTTTCTTTAATAGTCTTTAATTTAATTTTGTCTAGTTTCTCGATGTTCATTTTTAAATTATTTTGGTTAGTTCTCAGGATGCTTTCTTATTATTGCGAGTAAATATATTTAGTTTTTATTATTTAGAGCGTAAGTTTGTAAGTTATCGAAATAGTATGTTTGAAATTTGATGTGTACTTGTATCGTTACTAGTTAAGAATCAGCGTATTTCTTATGTAGTTATCGTTATTATTAATAATTTTTTTTTCATTATCGTTTTTTCTTCTTATTATAAGTTATTTATAACTTGAAAATATCGTAATTTTCGAAAAACTATTTTGTATTTAATAACAAATTCGCTTTATAGCTACTTTTTGAAGTATGAATATATCTGAATATTAGTGTATATATAAAGTAATCATCGATCTTCATTAAGAAAACGACCAATAATGAAATGGAATTTTCGATTACTCTCGTCTGTATTTTTCGCTATAACCTTTTTATTTTAATCAATTAATTTCGTTAATCGGACGTTACATTTGTCGACGATTTATACGGTCAAGAATGTTTACTATCATCCAGTGATACACGGACGGATCGGATGTTATAACTGAAACGATTTTTACTAGGAATATCACCGATAACGTCTTTTCCGCTATAATAATAAAACAAAAAGCTTCGGGCGAGTAAATAGATTTTTTTTTTTTTTTTTAACTTTTAAAATAAAAAAAAAAGCAAAAACCGCATCAGATGTTATAACTAATACGTTGCACTCAGCGCGCCTAGGAGGAAATAAAAGGAGTATAATGGAATTGAAATATCTTGAGAGCTAATTAACAGAAAAACTGCAAACAGAAATTGAGGTCAAAAGAAGATGCGTTTAAACGATAGTTTTCCACAAAATGAAGAATCTTATTTAACGCACTGTGTTTTAACATTAGAATGAGATTTATACACAAATATTCATTCTATTCTGCAACTACATACACGGAAAAATTAATAAAATGTCTACAAGCACGTGTAGCTGATTTGTAGAATGATGAAAATATCGCGAATCCAAAAAAAAAAAAAAAAATATTAAAAATGAAGAAGTACTCAAAAAAAAACTTCGAGTGGACAGGTTTAAAGACGATTAAGTGGTGAAAAATACGCTAATAAATTATAAATATCTGCAGCTTATATTATTAGGATTGAAGGAAAACGAGAATAGAAGAACATCATTTCGGTGGACAAGCTTGGAAACAATCGCAGAATTAGTACAGGCAGCCGGGGAACGTGATTTGTTCTGCCATTAATCGTTTACGCGCAGAATTGTGTATGGCACGAAATTGCAATCTGCCACTATTGCATTAAACGGGAAAATTGAAAATAAACGATAATTATTAAATCGCGATAAATAAATAAACACGATATAGAGAATTTCAAATTCGACTATTTGTAAACTGACGGTTAAATAATTTGGATTAATTCAATATATACATATATATATATATATATATATATATATATATCACACGCATATCCGTCTATCTGTCGTACTACATATTTATGTCTCTTTCTCTCTCTCTATATATATATATTTCTTATTGCGTCAATCCTGCTGGATATTATCAATTAAACCCTGGATAAAATTACGAGCGTTGTGTAAGTCAGCCCCTGATTCATTTTTGAAGTGAAACTTTTATTTGCGCGGTATATATGGATCCCATATAACCTCGTTTTGTTGCGTTAGGTGTTAACAAAATAACAGACGGTTATATATATATATATATATATATATATATATATATATATATCGTTCGCATGTACCGCACAACCAACACCTGTAATTCAAACCACGTGTTTTAGTGTTAGTCGCGTCGACTCATATACATAACGTAGGCTTATTCATATATATATATATATAGTGTGTGTTCGTAAAATTAAAAAAAAAAACACTGTATCGAATTTAGTTAAAACGTCTTTAAGTTTCATTTGTTCCCTGATGTTTATTTTGTGTTTTGTTGGCTATCATTCTACCTTGTACACATTTTGGAATATTTTTTAGTTTGTGTTCATAATGGGTCTCTTGGTAATGGATTGTTTTCGATTGTAGAAATATTGTACGTTTAGTTGCGTACATGCTTTATTTCTTCTATTAAATCTTCTGATCATCATTTTGGATAAATATAATTTGCCTCGTATTTAATTAGAATTAAGATGAAACCAAATGGTCGTATAATTTTTTTTTCCGAATGAAGTAATCTGCTACAACAGTGCGTCTCTCTATGTATGTGTGTTCGGTACGTGTAGCACGTATCATTGTTTTCGCGAATCTATTAATTTGTGAAATTTTAGTTCTATATACTTCTATCAACTCGATTTAAATGCAATTGGCTCCCTAACCCTGAAAAAATTTCTAGGTACGTCCGTAACGGCTTAAACTTACTAATGTCATTCAATGATACGATTATTTCCTACAAATTTATATTTATTATAAATGATCGCCGAGTGTATATAGCTATGTACGTAATATTTGGCATAAAATTATTCGAAAAATTTCGTTTACTTTGCGCATTGAAAGAAGTGAAATCTAAGAATTTTAAAAAACGACAAATGTACCATTTGCTTAATATAATTAATTGCAATACGTCGGTATACGGAAATATTTTTAATGACGATAAGAAGAAAAATATTAAATAAAAACAAATGAAGTTACATAATTAAAATTTTATGTAATGGATAAAAAAATAGATAAAAGAGATACTTCGTTAAACTACGACAAATTAAAAATTGTTGCTATACACACATACATACATATATATATATTACATGTGCTTGTGTATAAGTATCGGAAAAAAAACATAAACTAACGAGTTAACGTTTGAAGAGCAGAAAGTAAATATTTTGAAATGAGACCATTATTTCCAAAGCAATAGTAGAATAATAAGATACAACGCGCCGGAAGAAGATTAAAAAGGAAATGGATAGAAAACGTTACATCCAACGTAGTCTAGAGTAGTTCGGTTTCTAGATATCCTTAGAGTTAGTTTAAACGGTTGTATTTACTTTTCACCATCGTCAAGAATGCGTTCTACGCACCCGGGAAAGTATTTAGGTTGCAATTACACGACATCCGTCCCCTCTCCCCTTGATAGGGATCGGACGGTTTTTAGTAAGCGCAAATATTTCGGAGCAATTCGGTGTAGACACGTGTAACGCATACTTCGGTGACCTTTAACTTGGGAAATCGCTTGTAACGTTAAACGAATTTTTACACGTTGTAATAAAAACGATCGGTTACGAGAATACTCTTTTATTTTCTATACAGTAATTCCGGTAGTAGGTTAAAAATTATTTTTCTTTTAAACGTGGACGTCTTTACACGGCTTATAAAACAAGATACCGCGGGGAAGTGTTTATATTTTAGCCGAAGATGCTAACTACTCTAGAAATGTTACTATGCGAGAGAATAATTGTAGATTATCCGGATGGAGAAAGAAATTATACGGAAGTGTAATACACGGAAGAACGTAGTAAGATAAGATAAAGCTCAGAACGTAAGGGCACCATAGCAGAACGTTCAAAATCAATACGATCGAGATAGTAGATTGCCTGTTGAGAATCGAGAGGATAGACGGGACGTTCTGTAAGTTAGAAGACGATCGGATAACTAATGATGGCCAAATCGTAATCTACCGACGGGAAAAATTTCTTCGCGATTAATATTCCTAAAGATATTGAATTAAAGATATCGAATCGCGTAAGTTTAAGGAGAGACGGTTGAAGTTGAAATCATTGAAGAGCTGTTCTGAGTGTATATCAGTTTACAATGATCGTTGTGTCCTAGCTGTATAATATCCTTGTGATAGACTAATGTAATTACTACGCCATTAGATGGCACGTGTTTAGAGCTAATGAATCGCAACAAATTAAAAATACGAAATATACATTTAAAAATATAACAAATTTTTTATACGCGTAAATTTAATTTACGAATAAGATTAACGATAATAATGACGACTGCGTGATGGTTATAAATTCGAGTATATATTTTTAATTCCGATTTATAACTTACACATACGTATAAACGTATTCAACTCGACACATAATTTATCGTGTGTGCTGGATAAAATTTAGAATATAAATCTACTAGTTCGAAGTAAACCATAATGCAATTATAATTAGACCCATGATTAATTGTGGAATTAGATAATGTTAAATCTATCGCTGATGTGGAGCCATTGTATACGTTGAATTTTGTTGCATCTCCAGTGTTCAAAAGGCGTATGTTCAAATCTGCAAGGAGCTTTTCTATGATTTGACCTCTGCTGTTTGTAAATCTTTATCCCTAGATGATGTTGTGACAGTCTCCTGTTATTATATATATATATATGGTTTCGAGAGTTGCTCAAATAACTCTTTTAAGTTTTCAAGGCGTATAGAGTCGTTTTCGTATAAATAGATCGCGTATATGATTACAGGGATATTTGTAAGCAGTTTCACTGCGATCGCTTCATATTGAGTCCGGATGCTTATTTATTCACTTTCAATAGTACAGTGTACAGCAACTAATACGCTTCCGTTTGAATTGCCTGCAGTTACAAAGTCTTTCGTGTTTATATTGTAGTCTTTTAATTTAATATTTTGACTACTGTTTAGTTTCGTTTCTTGCTAGCATAATACTGTTGGTTCTAAATCGCGAATGCGTATTTGGAGGTAAGGCCATTTGTATTGGACACTGTTTAAATTCCAGGGTATGATATCAATCATGGTTACAGGTAATTAGTATGTGTTTGCAAGTCCACTTTTTCATTATCTGGATTATGATCCGTATAGTCTGTGTCAGAGGTAGATAGATATTGTAGATTTTTTTAGAAGCCAGGTTAATGACTGTTTTGCGTTGCTATTTAAGTGAGGACGGATTTCTTCTACCATACATTTGATTCGTGTGAGGTGAGAAGTGTATGATTTAACAAATTCGATTTTATCGTTTTTAATTTTTAAGTCCTGTATCAGTTTTACAAAGTCAGTAGTAGTAATTAGGCATGCATTGGGATCAGATAACCTTAATGGTTCCAGTTGCTCCTGTATAAACTTTATTTCACCAATCTCTAAGCTGAATTTAGTGGTTTCGTTTTCTAATTTAGTCTTTTTCTTCCGACTACAGTTATATTTATTTTCCATATTTAAGAAGTTGTCTTTCTGCACAGCTGTATAGTCAGTAACGAACGGTGGTGTTATTTCTAGTTCAATTTGGAGATTTTCTGAATCAGTGTGTCCCATTAGTTGAGGACGCCGGTCTTTTTAGTAGTGATCTGCTTGTTGCTTTATCCGGTGTGAATTCATTACTTGTTGTGGGTTCTCTCGATGTAGATGGATTATGATATTCTGCTTCCACAGGTCGAGTTCTGTGTATAATGAGACTTCTAATTCTGTGCCTTCGATTTGTGTTGGACATTTCTTCGCCAGATGTTCGGCATTTTTGTAGATGAAACAAATCATGTTTTTATCTGTGGTCAAGAATATCGTGTAATCTTTCTCTTTATAGTTTATTATTAGGGAGTCTGGGATATATTGCTGATCATTTTCTTGTGTTGAAATAGTGGTTTTGTGTGTCCAGCTATGACGAATGATAATGGTGAGGACAGGTTTAGTCCGATTTGCTCCGTAAGCACGCTCCCGATTACGTGGTGGGTAATTACTGGCGAAACGTTAGAGATCAACAGCTTCCTAACTTGGTTAATTAACGGTCGAGCTTTTACAATTCCGTTTTTCGATTTCAGCATGGTTGGTAATGAATTCATCGGCAGTTTTGACCAAATCGAAATAAAACACATCCCGCTATGTGATATTTGGGATAAAAATGTTACCTTGGATGGTGGAACTAGTATGCTTAATTCTAATAAATATTCCACATTAGTGGTGTTTTCCATTATTGGGAAGATAATTGCTTGCTCTTCTGTGGGGAAGCTGACGACTTTTTCAGTTTTTGCTGATTTGGCAACATTTGAGTAACTTGCTCTTTTATATATTTGTTTCCAGTAACATTTGAAAGTAATGAATTTGGTTTCAACACGACTGTTCCATTTAATTTGGTTGCCGGTGGTGCTGGAAACGTAATAGGGGCTTTGGTCTTATTACTGGACTGAACGTTTTTTGTCGGCATGAGGGGCAGTTTAACTTTTTCATCATAACATGATTATGTGCGGCACAAATAGCCACACTGATGAGAAAAAAGTGCGCGCGGCTATACCAAGAAGTATATTATATCGATATCAACAAACGTTATTATTAAGGGTGGAAATATAATGAGACGTTTTCCTTATTATTGAACGATAAAATAAGATAAAATAAAACGATCTCACCTCTATCTACTTCTTATCAGTTGCGAGGTAGATAAACGGACGTAAGACGAACGTGAACAAACAACTATACAAATAATACAATCTAAGAAATCTCATAGTTGTGTATACATAAATTTGAATAAAAACACTTCCCAGTCAAAGAAACGCATAACGTTACATCAAAGTGAGCCGAGCCGAACGAATAATAATATAAATTGTTATTATTTCTTTAGTTTTTTTTTCGTTTTTTCTATTTCATTTCTTATTTTCAATTTGCGCATGTATATTTATTATATATATATATATATATATATATATCACGATATGGCTATAACAACCGACTGCTGGGTGTAGGCTGTCGCCAAACTTTTCCAACGACTCCTATCTTGTGCGGCTCGGATCCCATTGATTCCTTCCCATTTAACAATATCATCTCGCTACTTAGCCATAGGCCTCGCTCGCAGACGTTGGATGCTAATTGGCCACCACTGTAATATCCATGTTAGCCTCCGCTCCACTGTGTCTACAAATTTCGTCTCCTCCCTAATCCATGTAATCGTCTTGCGATCCTTGAGCTTCATTTCAAAGATAATCTTCTCGTGAGCCGTTTGGGGTTTCCTAATACTTCTAGCTGTTCCTTTAGAAAGGATCCGTGTTTCAGCTTCGTTTGTTGAGACTGACATCACACATTAATTATACAGCTTACTTTTAAGGCTATTCGGTATTTCTCTATTTTTAAACAAACCTTCCCTAATTTCTGAAATGTTACCCAGGCGAGCGATATTCTTCTTTTAGTTTCCAGCTGCATTATATTATCCTCATCCATAGCAATTTCCTGTCCCAGGTATAATCGACTTACGCGTTCAATTTTTTTCACCGTCTACAGTTACTCCCGTATCATTTTGGTTTTTTGTAAATTTATTTCAAGTTCTTTTTTCATATATATATATATATATATATATTGCATACCTTTTTCATCATTTGTCATTATTAAAATGCGTCGATGCTCAAAAAGTCTTTTTCCCCGTTTGAAAAGTAATTTTTAGCGCTCATGAAAAAAAGGATTATATTTAAATTTTTTTTTTTTTTATTTAAATTTATGTGCCGTGTACCGCAATTATAGCTAGAGGCACGGAACTAAAATAGTTACAACAAAGGTATTAAATAATTAAGGTATTAGATAATTATAACGAAGATATTAACTGTTTACAACAAAGGTATTAAGATAATTATAAAAAATGCGTTAATTTGATACATTTTAAAAATTCGAAAACTCTATTAATGGTATCCATGTTATCCCTCAGCAAACTTTGCAAGTCGAGCGATGCGATCCCGTACTGTTTTCGGTATTTGTCGTAAATTGGACAGTCTACCAATAGATGCTCGACGGTCAACTGACAAAAACATTGTTGGCACGTTGGCGGCGTACTTCTTTCTAATAGATGAATGTGTGTTAATTTTGTGTGTCCTATCCGTAATCGAGATAATACTACCTCTTCCATTTTGCTACTACGATGTGCTGAGTGCCACTGTTTTGAAGATAATTTTATCGATCGTAGTTTATTCACCGTAGATATTCTCTGCCAGTTATTATTCCATGTCGATTCGAAATGCTGCTTTAAGTATTCTTTGAAGTCAGCTATCGGTACATGGATATTTAGAAGCGGATGCGAAACGGCTGTTCTTGCTGATACGTCGGCTATGGAATTACCATATATATTGCAGTGAGCTGGTATCCACAAAAGTATTATGTTCTTAGATGTAGTTTGTAACATGAGTTTTATTTCGTTGGCTATTGGATGCAAATTTTCATTATTTAATAGAGTTTTTAATGCTGAAAGATTTGTTTATGTCATAAATTATGAGTTTTGAGAACGTTGATAGTAAAAATACAGTATACGAAATTATGGGATTTGAGGAATGCACGCCGACCTCTATAAATATGAGTCCGAAGGAAATAGCTCGACTACGTGAGTCATTATTTTTTCTGGTACTTCCATTTAATAACCGACAGTTCATCGCTTTATTTAGTTTTACTAACGAGCATTATCTTCTCGGTTTATTTGTGGGGCTATATAATTAGTTCTTTTTTTTTAATCGAATTTTTTTATTGGCCTGAAAATGAGTTAAACATTTTTCATTTTGAATAGTCGTGAACAAATAAACGAAATCGGTGGTTATTTTTTTGCAAATTTTAAATTGCACTACTATCTAGGACAGAATGTGACTGTCGATGAAATGCTTCCTGAATTTCGATGGCATTGTGCATTCAGGCAATATATTCCGTCGAAGCCAAACGAATATGAAATAAAAAAATTGTTTCCACGCGATGCCAAACTATTTTACACTTATAATATGGAAATGAATTGTAGCCATCGGGTAGATGGTCTTTAAAACAATTCTGCAGATGGTGTCGTACTTCGGTTAATAGAACCTATTTATGTAAGTGGTAGAACGATTACTGCCGATAATCGGTTTACCTAGTTTAAACCTCGTCAAATAGAGGAAAAGACGTTGTGCCGTATGTAGGAATGATCGGGAAAAATAGAAAAGAAACGCCTTCTATTTCCATTACTTTAAAAAATCTTAAACAATATGATGGTGTGTTTAGAACAAGAAATACTGGTGTTCTATGTACCGAAGAATGGAAATGCAATAATACTGATAAAGATAAAAGGGGAAGTATTGCAGTCCTTGTTATAGCGAAACCAAAAAATATCGTAAAACGTAGTGTATTCGTGTGAAAAATACGATACAAAACGATTGTGCCAGAAATGTTTTGACATAATTTCGAACGATGCACACGCTGACCTTTTGCCCTAAGTTCGTTTATTTCGTTGCTTCCGTTTTAATTTAAAACCGATTACAATTATATTTTACCGCCGATGTTTTATAATTCCATAAATATTAACAGAAATATACTAAATCGATAATAATAAAAAAAAAAAAAAAAAAAAAACAGACTTTAATCACCTAACATGTAGCGTTAGTCCACTGAACCCAACGTAACTAACGGTAAGTGAAGTTAAAGTTTAAAAATACTTAATAATCAATAACGATCTAATGACATACTAATAACACCTTAAATAAATTAAACCAACGGTAGTGCAATCAATTAATCGTTAATATCGACAGAGTAATAAGGCTATTTTTTAATGTGACAGAATAATGAAGGTAAATTTAAAAATAAAAAAAATAAAATGTTACAACAATATAATAACTTTTTTTATATACGTATAAATATGTATATTTTTCAACTTAAATCTCTGAGAAATAATAATTATTAATTGATATATAAAATGAAAAGTCGCGTAATTCGCACATGCCTTAAACAATAACCGAATATAATCATACTATACCGGAGTAGCGATATGGTTAATTTCTACAAACCTTAACTTTACTTGTAATATTAACGCTACTAAAGCCAAATACGTAATTTTTAACATCCCCGTAATATGGGTATTGCATAACAAATATTTATA
Source organism: Coronaproctus castanopsis (assembly GCA_032883995.1). Classification (NCBI taxonomy): domain Eukaryota; kingdom Metazoa; phylum Arthropoda; class Insecta; order Hemiptera; family Monophlebidae; genus Coronaproctus; species Coronaproctus castanopsis. The sequence continues at coordinate 138,702,557 of CM065052.1, forward strand.
TTCATAATTTTAAATCGACTTTACTCGCGCAGAAATAATATTCGGCTGTATATCATCTGTCTGTCCGTTTATCAATGTATTTAATTCCGTTCAACTGCCTATTCATCTGTTTAACCATACGTCCAAAGAAGACCACAAAAAAAAAAATGATATGAAAGTAAGAAAAAAATCATTTTTTTTGTTCCGAACTTCGTAATTAGGCTATTGTACGTTATTTTTCGTACAAAATAGGATATCATTCAAGGCACTAATTATATGTAACGTGTGTGCGCATATGTTGTCGTAGGAGGTGGAGATGTCCCCATCGTCTTATGATAATTAAGAAATATATAATGATGAAAAATTATATATATATATATATATATATATATATGTTTGGGCGCAATATTCACAAATGACGGCCGGGTTGTGAAAGAAATAAAATCACGGATAGGATTGGCAAAGCAAGCTTTTATAAATTTGGGACAAATATTAAAGAACAAAAAGATGGCTTTGGAGTTAAGAAAAAGAATAGCACGTTGTTACGTATGGTCCGTGTTGAAATGTTGGACAATGAACACTGAAATCGAGAGAAAATTAAACGCCTTCGAAATGTGGACGTAGGCTGCTTAACATTCCGTGGACCGATTTGGTTTCTAATAAAAATGTGCTGAATCGATGCAAAGTCAATAAACTGACTATCGTCCAAGACATTAAAGAAAAAAAAAAAGGGAAAATATATCGGACACAAACTACGAGAAGAAGGCATTTTTATGCTAGCGATCCGAGGGAAAATAATTGGAAAGACAACAAGAAGAAGGAAGAGAATGGAGTACATAACAACTAATCTGGGTATTAATGAAACGTACGAAATGATAAACGCAGCTAGAAACAGGAAAATATAAGACGGCTAATGGTTCTTGGCGCGCCACCTCCTGAAAGGAGACGCAACAAAATAATGGTGATGATGATGATGTATATGCAGTAGCCGTAAACACCTGGAGAAAGCCTACATATAGAAGTAAACTGAATTATACATATGCGTGCTTAAACTTTCAAATTTGGATTTAGTCGATAAGCTGAATATGAATTATCCGGGTGAAATTATTTGTTCCTTGTTCCTATATAAATATATTTATATATATACACTCACATATATATATGCATGTATGTATGTTTTTAAGAATATGTAGTTTATATAAGCGCGAAACGACTGAAAAGTTGAAATAGCTGTTTATATTCCAACTAAAATTATAAAAAGGTTAATTTGCACGGAAGTAATTCACGATTGTTGAAATATATTAGCCGACACTTAAGATAATACCGACTTTTTAACGAATGGTAAACTTACCTTAAATCTCCGCTGGATGACTCAATGCCTGTAGTCGTATATTATTATAATGATCGAAATTTCTACCATTTTAAAAAACAAATATTTCTCCGAATTTTATGTTTAAATATCTTTTTAAAAACTTATATATATATATATATATATATATATATATATATATATATATATATATATATATAATATAAAATAGAAAGAAACGCCACTGATTTACACGCGAAAAACTAAGGAACCCGTCGAAGAGCTTGGTATCACTATAAATAGTTGATTGGAGCGCCGCTTATTCTATATATGTGTTTGCTGTCGGACGTGACTTTTATATTTGATTACGGTTGGATGTTTTAAGCTTTTCAGACGTACATTATCAACATTTTTCACACAAAATTATATATTCTGTACACGTGTTTGTTAATACAATAATACCGCTTCCTAGGTGAACGAACTGTGTAGATAATTTTCGATGTATTTATATAAATATTTTTGAAATTGAAACATTTCACGTCAACGGGAAAGCAAAAGATATTGTCAGCGCTAAAATTTCACGTACCGTATAGTGTGTGATTGAGAGGGTTAATATTTTAATCGACTTAGAATGGAAACGCTTATCGTAAGATCGAATAAAATTCCGAGATATAAGGAAGATAATTTTCGATGTATTTATATAAATATTTTTAAAATTGACACATTTCACATCACGAGAAACTAAAAAAATTTTGTTAGCACTAAAATTTCGCATACCGTATACATCGTGACTGAAAGATTTTTCTGAGCTATCTGCTTATCAGCCTATATCGTTGCTTAGAAAGTTTAACTTATAAAATTATGTCTAAAAATTTATTACATTTATATCAATTTGGTGTTCGTTCTGGCTTTAACGCTGAGATGTGGTTTATCAACTGGTTTAATTAAATATTGTCGCGAAGACAGTTGCCCTACTATAGTTATATCTTTTGACACCAAAGTTGTCATCAGCTATAGTGAAGACTTAAGGATAACTATGTTAATTCTTATATTATTAATTTAATTATAGATTATAGATCCGTTTCTTTGTCTACTGGAGCAAGCTCGGGCTCGAAAAATCCAACTTGCGGTGTTTCTCAGGACTCGGTGTTTGGTTCGAATCTTTGGACTAATTCTTTATTGAATTATACGCTAAAAGAATTTTGATGAGTACTCCTCATCGTTTACTTTGAATTGTAATTTAGTATCCTATGCTGACGATCTTTGTTTAATTTTTAAAGTTCAGAAACAAGTATTCTGAGTCTGCCTTTTGCTTCGAAATATTTAGAATATATTTTGTCTGAAGTTGGATCGATTTTCTCACCGACCAAGTGCAAGTTTTCTGCATTTGGAAACTGTGACCTGGTTGGTAAAGTTGAGAGGTTGGAACATCTGTCAGGCACTACTGTCCATCGTGTTAATAAATTAAAATATCTCGGTATTATGGTTGATGAGAGATAAGCTTTTTTTCCTCATCCCCAATATATATCAGATAAATGTTTGAATATTTATAATAAACTATCGTGTATTCAGAATAATTCGTAGGGGGACTAGTTTACAAAGAAAGGTTAATTCTTTATAAAGGCCTGTTTCGGGCATTATATGGTTACGGCGCCTCTATTTATATTAATGAGAGAGTCTTTTGTTTTGTTAATAAACATCAACGTAAGTTCCTTCTTCGTATCTCTTCTCTATACCGAACTACACCTTGTTCGGCGCTTATGTCATGGGTGGCGTCTTTCCCTTGGATTTATATCGAGTGGGAAGGGCTGCTGAAAGGTGATATCTCTCGGATACGTCAATTTATCCTTCTAGATTCCCTGCATATTGATCAACAATTAATCTATTTACAATATGAAAAGTTTATTTATTCATCTATCATTGAGTTATGGCGGTAAATGTAGGACACTGAGCTAACTATTAGGAAAACTTACCAGCTTCTTTTTGATGTGTTATTGAGATTGAAAAATTTTAATATAAATTTCTATAGCGCTCAAATTTTATCTGGGCATAGTAAGTTTGGATTCTATTTAAATGATTTTACACTACGTTCTTTCTCATTTTGATGACATAAGACACATGTTGTTTCAGTGTCTCGCTTTTACTGGCCAACGTACTAGGTAGGGAATTAATAATTGTTTTCCCTTTTTTCAAAATCATAAAAATTTTCTGTATTATTCGAATATGATTATGCGTATTAAATTTAAGTTTAAGACTTAATCTTATTAATTAATTCAAACGTTATGCCTAAACATTTAGGTAAACTATGTGATATGTTCAACAGCGCCTTTTAATATTTAAGTCCTAACTTTATTACTATTTTGTTTGATTTTTTGTAACTTGTTGACATATTTTTAAAAAATGTTTGTTGAGAGTATGGCGTGGAAAATTTAGTATTTCAAATGAATCTAAATTATTTTGTATTTCACTCATCAACTTATGTCACAAAAAAAAAATGTAGTGACAGGACACCACGGATCAAACGAACTTCGAAGTTTGGCGAACTTCGTTTTATAGTAAAGTGATTCTAACAGGAATTCTAATTATTAAGTATTCGGAGAATATTAACCGCTCCTTAAAACTTCGCAATTAGGTTGAATTTTGATCTGTTTATCGAATAGATGATTATATTTAGCGGTATTAATATTAAAATAATAAGAGAAAATTAAATTTTGGTCGTTAATAATTACTTCCAGATATTTTTAAACAGAAAAATTACATTTGAAACAAACCCAGAGTAACCATCAACTTTCTCCGGACACATAGTTTGAATTGATTTTTTGATCTATTCGAAAGGAAAACATACTATCTATTTAAAAAATAAACGGTCGTCAGAAAACAAGGTGAATTTTTATTATTATTAAATTATTTATCAAAAATTTATTGCGCATTACAGGCGGTACAGCAAATTTCATAAGGTGCAATCGAAAACGTTTTCCCAGGAGAAATAAAACTCGCAGCTCTGTTGGTAAAGTAATGAATTTATTTTCTTTTATTAGATCAATTATCGTTTTCCGTCTACAGTTGTTGCCAACGAAAAGTAGGGATTGAATTTTTAAAGCCGCTTTAAGTACTGTACCCTCAGGAGAAAGATACGGTATGATAGTTATTTATAAAGGTAAGTTTTTTCCCAGTTTAAGAAGCTGTTTAACGTCGACTGATTTCCAGCGCGGACAGAAAATTAGAAAACAGCATAAAAAATGTGAAAATTTTTTTAAGCTTTTTAATAATATCGTTCGAAATATCTCCCTTGAAAGAGGAAGGCGTGACGGGGGTTTAAAAATTTAATTCGGATATACTAAGAAAAAGCTTACATTTATCGAAGTAAGCACAGGCAACTGTTGTTTAAATTTTGCTTCAAGAGTAATAAGTACCGCTTCGTCTTTGATAATTTGTAGGGCTTTCGCTAATCTGTACTTTCACCGATTGACAACATATTTGGAAGGAACATTAAATTAATAAAATGTAAAATTCTACTATTTAGACCTTGGCAATCCCTCTACTATGCTATAGAATTAATACTTAGATTTTTTTTTTTAAAAAAAACTCGCATTTTGCACGTTATTCCCTCGCCAGTATTGTTAAAGAGTATTTTAGTTTTTATTCTATTAACGTAAATTAAGTTCAAGTTTACTTCATCGACATACATTAATGCGCATGAACGAGGGAACATTAAAGTGTCCATAAAGTCGGATTATTAATACGGAATGATCGTTATTCGTCGGAGTTCTTTTTTTAATTACCTTGGTCGAAATTACTAAACTATAGGCCAGCTGTCACATCGCTATTTATTACACTCGTCGCTTGTATTATTATTATTGTATTATCGTCATTATTATTATTATTATTATTATTATTATATTACAGGTGACGTCACTGCTATTGCTATTATTAATTAAATTCTTACTATTAACTCTTATTATTATTATTATTATTAAAATAATTAATGCTACTCTTTATTTTCGATGATAAAAGTTTTTTTTATTACAAATGCACGCGCTGTTTTTGGAATACGTCTAATTATACTATTAGACGTCGTTGCAATAAAATCTTTTACGACATACGCTTTTAACTTTTCAGATATTGGAAAAATAATTTTCCATTATACTCGTTCTATTTTGAAAAATTTGGGGAAGAGGGTTACGTGTCTAATTTTATTAAACTCCCGCGAAAGAAATTGAAAATTTCGTTAAAAATAATCGTCAAGTTTTTAAAGTACATTCTCACTTTGAACGACGTACGTACTTGGAATCTGGTCGTTATTATAATATATTAGAAGGTATTCATCACCATCCGTGTATCAGCCTGTAGGCAGGTTCGCACCGTGTATTAATCGCTTCGATCCGAGTCTGTCGCTAAATTGCTTTAGTTGCGGATAAGTCGGTATTCAACCTTCTTTTAGCGCTATCTTGTCTCCAATTGGCTCAGGATATTTTGATTCTAGCCTTAGCACTCGCCTCTTGCGGTTCTTTCGAGACACGCTCATTTGCTTCATGCCTTATAATTTGTTTATGGCGAATTTTTCTTACGCAATTATTTTTTTGTTTTTTCCAAAAATCCATTATTCGTTCATCATTAAATTAATCATTTCGCGGTAATAACGCGTCAAAGGAGATATTCTCGGAAATCTACAACAAAACAATTGTATACGTGTTTTAAATAAATTTTAACGTCGGTAATTAAAAGCGGTGACAGTCGTGTAGACCGAACTCGCATGTGTTAAAGATAGAAAAGCTTTTTAAACTGGCGAATTGATTCGATGTAATATAACGGTAAGATTTGAATAAATGCCCGTTAATATTATAGTATTACATCGTGAAACTGTACGAGATCTTGAAATTTTCATTCCACTTTTTAAATGCAAATTCTGATTATTACATGCGTTTGCCAAAACTGAAGCGGTGTGGTATAGTCATCAGACGCGAATTTTCATTTACTTTCTTAAGAATTCGGTAGTAATTAAACGCGATCTCTAATTTTGACCTTCTTCTAAATATACGTTAATATCTGAATTAAGTAGTAAGTATATCTATACATAAATTCGCGCTAACGGTTTTTTTTTTTTTTTTTAATTAGCAATTCGCGTGGAAGGCAATGGCAAACCACCACGCGCAACATCATATGCGCGCTGGTAAACAATATAGTACACTACAATAACACCAATAAAGCGTTTACATTCAGTTCTCTCGGGTGTGTGTGTGTGTGTCTATCTACGCCAGCGCCATATTATAATTGCCTCGTACGCTAGTTACACTGTACAACAAAATATGTATAGTAAGTAGTCGCCTACCTTCGATACGGAGACGGTACTTGATGATGAATTAGAAATTAACAGAACCGGTGTAATTATTATGGTAAGATTTGAATCGGTGCGGAATGTAGTGATTTATTAAAAAATAAAGAACGAAGTAGAAACAGCGCAAAATGAGTTAAAATCGTTAACATTTTTTCTTTATGAAACATCACAAGTCTTTTCAGGTGTTAAGCCATTACCAAGATAAACAAAAAAGTACATTGTAAACATATATACAAAATAAGCATAAAATGTTAAAAATATTACTTAGATACATAATTTACAAAAATTTTATCAAAGTGAAAAAACAGTATTTTTGAATAATTTGATAGTGGACAATATATAACGCTTGTACATAAATAATGACTGTTATTGTTTAAAAAGATAATTTTTTTATATTGGCGGATGTTTTTATTTATTTTTAATTTACTCGTTATCGGTGTTATTACGTATAAATTTTATATCGTCAATTGCTGATTGGGCCGCATTCACTATAAGGTTATTTTGAAATTACGGTTTTTCACGTTGATAATTTTTGTAAATCGTGTATCTAAGTAATCATTTTTACATTTTACGTTTTTATTAAATTTATATTTTTAAAATTTATTATTATTTTTTTAATATATTCACTTGATAATGTCATAACAGACGAAAAGCGTTCTAATTCTTCATAAAGAGAAAATTTTACTGATTTTCATTTTTTATTGTTTATTTCTTTAAAAAATCACACTACATTCCAAACTCTTCAAATTAAAAGTAATAAAAGTGGCTGAATCTGTATTAAAAAGACATAAAGATTTTAGGCCATTAAGAAATTTTCAAGCGTACATCAATAAAAATAATAATAATGAATAAAAATATATATAAAAATAAAGTTTAAGAAAATATTGAATTTAGATGTACAATATTACAAAAAAAAAAAAAAAAAAAAAAAAAAAAAGTAATGTTAAATAACAGGTATAAACTAACCCGATGGTGAATCTAGTATTTTTTTAATTCGTTTTTTTATTTATTATAATTGTTTTATTTATTTTTATTTATGTACACTTTAAAATGGATAAATTGTGTCTTTAAATACAAACATTATTGATTTTAACTACTTTTTTTTTATATGGTAAGTTCTTGGCGGTTCTAGAGATCTCGTTCCCGTATTTTTGACACGTTTGTTTCCACCTGCACAGTGTCGTACCAAGGAAGGTACGGGGGAAAGTTAGCCACCACATTACTGAAGGTGGTCGCCCATTGCCTGATACAATTATGATTTCTTACACGTGTCGTATTTTCGAGAACAAGAGACACGGTGATTTACTTTCCACCGGATTTTCTGTTAGGGTTATCTCAGCCGAAAGGAACCCTTGCACGCTCTAGATTATATACTACTGACGACGGTATTGCTTCTCTAATTCGATATTATCATTTTAATCTGTTATTACTGAACACATGTTTTCGATTACATTCGAATAGATATTATTCTTACGTAATTTTCACTTTCGTTCAAACTTGTATTACTGCGAATATATACATATATGTATATGTATATGTGTGCATATAAGTAATCTTTCGGGTTAGTTTCCATTGTGATGACTGAAGAGCGTTTGGCAAATTAGTTGATTCAATTTTCGAGAAAGATGGAAAATGAACACTCGAGCGTGTGTATCTCTCTATTCAAAAATAGCTCAATATTTTCCGAGTGGTCCCTAATACAGACTTCCACTTGCTTCTTTTGTACATAATTTTAAGGTGTCCTATAAGTTATTGCCGTTATCTCTGAAAGGCAGACTTTTCTATTTACTGTTAATATTACCAGTACTAACTTTACTTCAAATAATAATAATAATAGAAATCACGACACGCGTTCTCATTTCCTTATTTTATCTTAAACGTTGATAACTAAATATCCGAACGACAACGCCCCCTTATTATTAGAAACTACAAAATATATTAACTTGCGAAACTATTGGAAGATATCGAACTAAACGAGAATTTAATAAACCACAAATTACGTATAATTTTCACGAGTTTCACTTGTCGCACATTTTTGGATATCATAAAGACACAAATATACCCAAGCATTCCAGATGATTACGTTTTAACACGGTGAATGATATCAAGTTCTTATAGACTTCAAAGTTCTTTTTGACTTAGTGATAACGAGGTAACACACCTTCGTATTAATTAAGAAAGATAACTCACGGGTACATTATTTAAATACGTAGTTCTTTACCCATGCTCCTTCAATTTTCGTTTGTTTCATTATTGACATATATACGGTCGTCGTTTTCTGAGAAATAGTCCTCCGAATATTGAGGATAGTCTAGTTAAGCCGATAATTTTAACTAAGCGTATGCTTTTTTGCCATGTATTTTGTCCTTATGCACATATCGAGCAAGTAATTTTCCTTCTATCTTTTTTGTGACAGTTCAACTACTCCGTACAAAAGTACTGAAAAACTTAACACCGAGCGAGACGCATACGTAACTTCAAACTAATATTCCTCCGCATTAACAGCTCCTTCATGGTTACAGTTCCTTCATAGTTCCATAAGTCGCGCTCGCTTTTTCGATTCTTGTTTTTTTGGACCCCGCGACTCGATCACTTCTTCCTTGAACCACATATATTAATCCGAAAGAAGTAGACATAGCCCATATATATATATATATATATATATATATATATATATATATATGGCTCTGTCTACTTCTTTCTGATTAATATACAAATTGTCGACATTAGTATGAGATTTATTGTTCGGCATAAACATCTATTTCGTTTTTGGAAATCGTTTATTTCTAGTCCGTTTTCAAGGCTAACGTCGCTGTATCCTGCATAACATTTAGACTGTGCGATATTAACACTGAACTGTTTCATCGTACGTTACATATATCTCCAATTTTAATACCATCATTTGCTTTGATGGAATTCTTAAATACGTTTTCTTCAACTGTATATTTAATATTATTGCTGGAATAACACAACCTTGTCACGCAACTCTTTTTAGTTCTAATCTTCCGTAGTGGGGTCCCTGCAACAAATTACGACTGTTACACGTTAACACTAAATTGAAGGTTTATTAAACTAGCTTACACATTTACAAGATATCTTTTTGAAGTAGTCAAATTAGACAACTCGAAATATGTCGCAAGAAATTTTACCGAAACATCAGAAGAATAACGTTGAAAAATAATACCCTAAATCGAACTACGTTACACACAGTAATCGCAAGACAATATATAACCACAACGCCGTTAACATAGGTCGCCTATAACAATCGCATACCGAAACTGTGTATTAAATACAATACGAACGCGATTTAAGAATGTTCTATCAAATGCTCCGAAAAAGACAGCTACACGAATAAGTCTCGCGAGAAATAAAACTAATTGAAGAAGCGATGTAAATCTAATAAGTGTTCACATCGCAAGAAATCGTACAACAGAAGTAAGCAGGCACGTAAGAAACCAATATCAATGTTCTATTCGTAGCTATATGTCCAATTATAAAATGCAGTTAATATCGCATATAAAATTCAAGCAACGTATAACTGACAGAGGATTATGTTAGATAAAAGCCGATTGACATAGATACATACAGTATAATTTCGTTCGGTTCAATTTATTTTTCTCGTTTTTCTTACTTAGATCTGAGACATCCTATAAAATCACAAGTATCTATCTGTATATCTATATCTATATGTATATATATATATATATATATACATATATATGTATGTGTGTTTGTGTGCTGAAAGTATATTTTTTAGCTTATTTATTTTACAGCGAACAGAGGAAAAAGGGGTTATTTTACGAAGTTGCGTTTATTCTTAGTAAATATAATAATACTTTTAAAAATATTTCGACTTATCGCTATTTCGTCCTAAACTTAATTCCCAAACGGTAAAAGTTCGTAGACAAATTAGAGATAACCGAAATTTTGTTCGACTAGTGTGCGAACATAAATTTGATAAATTAGTAATACTTCTTTATTTTACATGCTGAAAGAAAAAAATGTTTATTACATAGAAATATTTTTATGTCGCTTTTCTTCGTCGTGGCTATTATAGGAATCGATTTTTTTTTTTTAAATATTCTAAAATAGACACGGACGATCTGGAAAATTTACCTCGTGTAGATTTCGAAACTTTCAACATTCAAAACCGATACGAATGTAGTCTGTTGTGTTTGATACATCGCTATCCCCATCTTCCAGTGAACAGAAGCTACATTATTGAAAACATTGAGAATTCCATTCTTCTTGCTATAAATTCCGAATACAACAAAAGTCATTCAAACCAAAAAAAAAAATATTTTTAATAAAAATACAGAAAACTGGTTGACTGTTTGAAAATTGATTGCGGCGTCTTGCGATTAGTCTTAGAACTTAATACTCTCGGCCGCTACGACTTTACCAATAGTATCGGCTATATAAAACAATTAACCTTTAATTTTAAAGGTAAAAGAAACTGTGGTTGATGTAATACATTACTGATTCTTTTGAACATATATTTGGCTATTCTACATCTGAACGTGATTTTATAATCTGCAGTTGATAACTGACCCCAAGCACCTGAATTTCTCCACCTTTTCAGTTGTTTTTGCATCAATAATAGTCATACACGTATGTTTTCGCGTCTGTAACGTTGTCAGCAGTGCGTAGGGTGAATGTTGTATGTTGTGTATTTTAATAATTTACTGTTGTAGTGTGATATTAATTTCTATTCGTCGATATGCCGTCGTCGTCGTTGTCTATAACTGCGGATAAGCGGAGAGTGGTGACTAGAGCTAATACAAGAAACAGTCACGTTAAATGTAATACACCTCCTACGTTGGAGGGAGAGGTATCAAATAAGATTGAAGAAGCAATAAAGAAAGTAGACTTCAAATTTGATAAAGACCTTGAACGTATATTAGTGGAGAATATAATGGAGACGGTTAAATCCACGCTCAATAATTACTTATCGCAATTTAATCAGCGTGTAGATGAGATGGAAAAAGATACCAACAGTAGGATCGATGAACTTGAACAGTATTCGCGGAGGAACCCATTGTTGATATACGGAATTTCCGAAGACGATAATGAAAATACCGATCAACGAGTAATAGCACTAGCTGCTGATAAACTCCGTATTATAATTCCGGCCGATGCTACCCAAACGGTCGCAACCTAGCGACGACATGAAAAGGACAAAGATCGTTTTAAACCGCGGCCTATACTGGTAAAATTTACTCGTTACGCGTTTAAACGGGAAATTTACGGAAAGAAGAGGAAACTAAAGGGAACGCAAATTATTGTCCGGGAACACTTAACGTTATTACAAATTATCACGGATTTATCAGCCAAGTACGGAAATAAGAATGTGTGGACAAAGGACGGTACAATATGATATATCGATGGGGCAGGCCAGATCATGATAATCCGGTCGATACAGAATTATTTAAAATTATCTACAACTACACCGACGTCGCATCAGTAATTAAGATTATATAACTGCGCTGCGTTCTGTTGTTAATGTTGGTTTGTAAAACTATGTATTTTAGTAGTGAATGGAATTATGTGATGGTTCACGTGAGGCTATTTTGCGTGTGTGCGTATGATAATGTCGATGTGTTTCTGAAACGTGGTTGTCCGAATGTTAGTGTGTACGTTTGTGTACGAGTGTGGAATGTAATTTATATTTGTATGTATAAGTATATATATAAGCATGATTATGTTGGGGCGTGTTACTCTTATATTATCTACATGTCTGGTTTTGATGTTTGTGTCCGTAATTCATTGCGTTTATTACATCACGAGTATGTGTCTTTGCATAGTATTCTTACTCTGAATTTTATGTCCAAATATTTATATTGTTTGCACATAATTCGCGGAACCTTGTTATACTTGAAACTAAAATGGAAGCTGCGCTTACTACATTTTCTATACTTTTCCCTTATTTTTAATTATTATTATTTTATTATTTTATTAAAAAATTACAATCGGTCTTAATGTATACTATCAAAATGTACGGGGCTTAAACACCAAATTAAATCAGATTAATTTAAATATTCATAGTCATAATTACGATGTGATCGGATTGACGGAAACATGGTTGTATAACGGTGTACAAAATAATGAGCTCATTCAATATGGTTATGAAATTTACCGAAATGATAGAGAAGGTAGGAGATTAGCCGATCCTTAATAGCTGCGAGGAATTCTTTGCACGTGGAAAGATTAACATTAACCACTATTTCTGGAGTCGAGTCAGTCTGTTTAAAAATTTCTGAGTACAACCTAATTGTGGCGTGTATGTACATACCTCCTCGTACCTAGGTTATTATTTATAAACAGCTTTATCGTGAATTGTATGAAATGCTGTTGTACAAGTTCATGCACTCTAAGGTTCTTATTATGGGTGACTTTAATTTGTCTGTTGATGGAAGTACTTCTTTAAATATTCAAGATGACAAGCTGGCTAAGCTTTCAAATTTTGTAGAAATCAGTAATTTCAAGTTGGTGAATAATATACTGAACTTCCAGGGCAAAACACTGGATTTGGTGCTGATAAATTCTGCGCTCTCAACTAGCATTAGCAAAGCAATTGATCCCTTGGTATCAGAAGATAAGTATCATCCGGCTTTAGAAATTACTGTTCAACGATGCTCATTAATTAAACCTGATTATGTTACTACTTGTCCGGTGTATAGGTTTGGGAAACTTAACAATTTTTCTACTGTTAGAAGTGAAGTTTCAAGAATAGACTGGACTGAGTACAAATGAGGTAACACATTTATTTTATACTAAGATTTATGGTGCGCTTGATAGAGTTGTACCTAAGAAATCAATTTTTAGATCTAAGTATCCCCCATGGTTTACACAAGAAATAAAACGCAAACTTAGATTCAAAATGAAATGTAGGAAGTCATATCGCAGAACAGCTGACCATACTGATTACATAAAGTTCAAAAGAGTAAGGGCTGAGATTAAAAAATTGATTCGGCTATCATTCAGAAATTATGTTAGTAACGTTGAAAAAAATATACAAATCAATCCCAGTAGATTTTGGTCATTTGTGCAAAACAAGAGAGACTCTCGTGTTTCGCCTACATTTATGAAGTACAATGGCAGAAATCTTGAAATCAGTGAGGATATATGTAAATCTTTTGCTGATTATTTTGCTTCAGTGCATTCGTGTGGACACACATTAGATAATGGTGACACTGAAACTGCAGCTAGTATTCTTAAACTCAACTCTATTTCTTCTTGTGAATATGATGAAGCCGTCAAGAACTTGAAGCCTAACTTTTCTACTGGTCCTGACAACTTGCCACCGTTTATATTTAAATTGTGTTCTGATTTATTAGAAAAGCCTTTAGTGTATCTGTTTAATCTAATATTAAAACTGTGCATTTGGCCTAATTCTCTTAAAACATCTAAAATAATACCGGTATATACCGGTATTATTTTAGATGTTTAAATCGGGTGATCGTCAGCTGATCACCAATTATCGACATATCTCTATACTCTATACACCTGCTAAATTATTAGAATCTATAATATACGTTAGGTTGAACAGTTATTTACTGACTAAAATTATGCCTGAGCAACACGGATTTATGAAGCACAAGTCCACTGTGACAAATCTAGTTACATACATTGATCAGATTTCTAGATTCATGGATTGTGGTTTACAAGTTGATAGTATTTACACTGATTTTAGTAAAGCATTTGACACAGTTAGTCATTCACATCTACTGAATAAACCAAAGTTGCTTGAACTGTCAAAAGATTTTATAATATTATTAGAATCCTATTTATGTAACCGTAAGAGCTATGTTGTTATAATGGCTACCATTCTAATACATATTCACATACTTCAGGGGTTCCACAAGGTTCGAATTTGGGTCCCCTTCTATTTCTAATTTTTATCAATGATATTGGAAAGAACCTTTGTTAAAAATTTCTTTTATTTGCTGATGATCTCAAAATTTATGCTCCTATATCTTCACTAGCTGACTGTGAATCTTTACAAACGGATCTAGATAAGCTGGTTCTGTGGAGCAAAGAAAATCATTTACCTTTCAATTATGATAAATGCGTCCACATGAGTTTCTGTGGAAATAGAAATAGGTACTCGTTCACTTACACGATGAATGGTAAGCAGATAATTAAAAAATCTGTGATGCGGGGGAACTCGGAGAATATTGATGACAATTTAAAATTTTCAATACATGTAAGCGATGTTGTTAATCGCTCTTATAAAATGCTAGATTTTATTATAAGAAATTCATATGTGTTTAGGGATCCATGGACGCTATTGTCGCTTTATAATGCATTAGTGCGTAGTCCTTTAGAATATTGTTCAATTATTTGGGATCCGTATTATAATAAATACTAAAGACCGACCGAAGGTTCGGTTTCGGTTTCGGCTAGTTTCGGCCAAAAAATCGAGTTTCGGTTTCGGCCAAATATTAGCCAAAACTTTGGCCGCGCCGAAACTTAGTGTAATTATGACTCATTAATTGTCGCGCGTCGTTCGGCTAACTTCCGCTTATAACTTGTGTTTAATTACCAATATACTTATGGTAAAATTGATACTCTTTTATGTAATGAATGGAATGTTTTAACGAACCTCACAGCCTGTTTGAAATTTTTTTATGAGGCCACACTTGATTTACCATTTGATGGCGCATGCATATCAATACTAATACCTTTGATATCATTATTAAAGCGCAAGCTACAAGTTCGATCCGAAAAGGTAGATGAGATGCTGACAAATATGAAAAACTCATTGTACGACTCATTGAATACCAAATTTTCTTTTATAAAAAGGCACTCTTCATTGATGGCTGCGACAATGCTGTACCCAAGAATTAAATTGAAATATCTCTATTCCAATGAAGTGGATGCTGCAATGAGAGAAATAATATATTTTTTGACAGAGGATAACGACGACGTAGAGGATCCTATACTTTCTGGTGGTGGAGAAAATGTTCCCTCAGTTCGCGAATAGTTGCTTCCTCGTCTGACAAACACTCATCGAGTAATAACATTCGGAAGTTGGCTGATACACCGGTTTGAATTAGGAATGTTGGGTCTGTGTGTACTTATAAATGATTACAAATTCATAGACACATGCAGCTAAATGAAATTTACTGTATATATTTAAAAGATTGGAAACAAATTTCAACTCTTCGGAATGGTACCCACTTTTTATACATTAGTTTTCATTGTGTTTTTATCACTATCAGAGGAAATTTGTAATTAGATTAAATAAAGAAAATTTTGTAATTTAAATGGAAAACGATAGCTACGTGAGCCCACCAACAGCTGTTGAAGTAGTACTTTTTTCTTACCGCGCGGATAGCAACAACGTATATTCTATATATGACGTCATTTTGAGGATTTTTTATATTATGATTTATAATAAATATTATTCTTTCGTTAGAAAGTATTTGAAAACCAATATAATATTTCTTAGCGATCTTTTATTTTTTCGTTGGTTTTAATTTAGAGACATCCCACTTGCCTAGCCCGTTAGATAGACAAGTTTACAACATACTAACCTTTGTAACGCCTGCAAAAAATCATATATGCAATGGAGGTCGCACAAAAAGACATTTTTGCTATATTTCCCACGTTTTTGGTTTTGTTCGTATTGAACCCATAAATTTTAAACACCCTACAATAGACCTACACACACCCATATATATATATATATATATATGTCATTGACTAGGAAAGTAAACTATTCATTGCCTGGAAAAGTATTAATGTTTGCCATACATACATTATTCCTTGCTTAGGAAAGTATTAATATTTATAAGAAACTTCCGACTTGCAGATCCTGTTACATGAAAAGGTTTTACATACCCCAGCAGACTATCAGGTATACAGCAGCATGTGCATAAGACGCATTTTTGGAGATATCTGTTTTTTTAACGCTATAATGCATCTAGCTCATTGCTATTTAGCATGTTTTATGTCATTATGCGATTAACATGCATAGCAGATTATCCAATGATAATCGCTCTCAATCAAATAACGTGATGTACTTGTCTATTAGCTTTATGATAATACTATGTATAATACCTTCTCCCGCTTAAGCCGTCGAACTTCTAGGGAATTATCTAGTAACCCGATGGATTCGGGTGTCTTTCAAGTCTATGATAATAAATTTTAACGTCATCTTATATTATTTATCGAATGAACTTTATGTCAAGATCATCGTGTAGGATCACGTTTGTGATGTACGACGGTACTTTAATGATCAAAAGTAAAATTTTATTCTGGATCCGCTGTTTTATATCAGTATTCGTATTTTTTGAGCAGCGCCATAATGGACATCCGTAACCCCAGATTGGCTTTAATATCTGCTTGTAAATCATCAACTTGTCATCTATAAATAGCACAAATTATCTATTCAGTAGATAATTTCAGTTTTCTTAGTTGCTTCCTCCACATTAAGCGCTGATCAAGAAACATTCCAAGATATTTTGCTTTCGGTTTTTTTTGGTATTGGTAAGCCATTTAATGTTATATCTTGTGACAGTTCGTGTCTTCTGTTTGTGAAGATTACGCGGGTGGCTTAGGATTCGTTAGTCCTAATTCTCCACGCATTAAACCACGATGAAATTTCATTTTCAAATAATTCATAAGGAAAGTATCGTTTGATTTTCCATAACAAGCCATGATGCCATACTTTATCAAAGGCTTTGCTTATGTCCAAAAATACCGCATCGCAGTACTTTTTCACTTTAAAGGATGTCTCAATAATATTTACTACACGATGCACTTGCTCTATCGTGCCATTCTTTGCTCTAAACACAAATTGGTTGTCAGGTATCAGCTGTTTCGAAGTGACGATTGGTATGATTCGTTTCAGCAAGAGCTTTTCATAGAGCTTCGAGAGAACAGGAAATAACGAAATAGGCCGATGTGATGAATGTTCCGTTGGGGGCTTTTGAGGTTTTTAAATAACAATAATTTGTGACAGTTTTAACTGTAATGGGAAGTATCACAGTCGGAGTATCGCGTTAAAAATATATGTTAGTAACACAAGACTTTTCGTTGGGAGGTCCTTTAAAATCTTGGCTGTGATTAAATCATAACCCGGTGATTTGTTTGGATTCATCGTTTTAATCACACTTTTTAATTCCCCTGGAGATGTAAGTTGTAACCTTTTGCATACATCGTAACAGTAGGGTTCTGATTTTGACGTTACATTACCAGCCGGATAAGGTTTGAAGATTTATGCAAAATGTTTTCCAAAAACTTCCGCTTTTTCCGAATCAGTTCGAGCCCATGTTCGGTCTGCTTTCCCGATCGGGTGAATTGCTGTTATAGGCCTTATGAGTGTTCTTGTTGCCTTCCAGAGCGAGTAATCACATTGCGGCAATGGTGATAGATTTATGAGTTTTTCCTTAAAAGATTTATTTTTTAAATCGTGTAATAAGTGTTTTACAAGCTTAGTCTGCCGATTTAATAGAGTTTTGTGATATGGATTCCGAAATTTTTACCACTATTTCCTCAGGTTTCTTCTCAATTTGATCGCATCCGTTATTTGTTCTGCATAATAAACTACAGGCTGATAACTGTTACTATTGGATGGTGTTGATTTCCATGCAGCCTGTTGCACTTTTTATTGAAGTATTCTATCGATTCTTCTATTTGCTTTTCAGTTTTGAGCATCAACTTTAGATATGTGTTTTCGTTTAGGTATTCACGAAACTTATCTTAATTGGTAAGCTTATTATGCAGTTTTGGCTTACATATTTTCTTAATTACATATTGGCTGATTATAAGCATAAGTGAGGAGTGATCAGATGGTAATACTTCATCGCCCGTAAAGTCAACAAAGGCAGCTGATATTCCGTTTACTATGAAGAAGTCCAGTAAATCGGGGATTTGATTAGAGTCAGCAGGCCAGTAAGTTGGTGTTCCCGAGGGGTATACATTACTATGTGTCTCGTCAATAGCCATCTTTAATTCTTTACCACTTGTTACTGTAAGTGTTGATCCGAATTTTAGCATTATAATCCCCTCTTATGATGTATCGATTGCCCAAAGTCTTGAAAAACTTTAAGAATTGGTTTTTCTTTATGTTATATCTAAGTCAAAAGTTGTTGTCCTCCATTAAGTCTGTTCGTTACCAGCTGGCTCCCAGTTACTTTTCATTTCTATTAACTTTACTAGTTCCAATATTTGATCTTTGCATCTATTGCGTTGTCTAACTTGTTTTCGTTTGCCTTAGATTTATTCTCCGTACAGTATTCCTCTCGGTAGCCTGCTGTTCTCCATCCGTATCAGATGGCCTAACCAGCGAAGCTGTCTTGCTGCCAGTAATTGTTCTATGAAATTACTTCCGCTACGATCAAAAGACGTCACGATTTGATATAAAATCACCTCATTTGATTTTTAAAAGACGTTGTACAAGCCGTTGCTGAAATCGTTCCAAATGTTTTATCAATCTCCTGTATTAACATCCATGTTTCGCTTCCATACAGAAGATTTGGAAGAATAACTTCCTTGTACATTTCTCTTCAATCTGTCGCAGAATAAATATCATATCGGTAGTTCTTCTTTGCGATCTAAAGCCTGCTTATGTCTTCAACAACACGATTAAGTGTGTTAGGTAGTAATTAATCCAGAATTTCACTCGCAGTTCTTGTTAAAGCTATAACACGATAGTTAGTGCAATCAACACTGTCGTCTTTATTTTTACATATATTTACAGTTGTTTATTTTCGAAAATCATTTGGTACGATTTCTGTTGACAATATTTTTGGTATTAGTTTATAAACTAATTTTGCAATTATATCTCCTCCATATTTGTATAGATCAGCAGGTAATCCGTCAATTCCGGAAGCTTTATTGTTTGACATTTCCTTCATTGTCTGTCGTATTTCTTCTAACTGTAGGGTCTCTTCTACTTCCGTACTTCCGTGTTAATCGGATAATCAGTAACTTCATTAATCACGTTTAATAATTCTTCATAATATTCCATCCAACTGATGTTGATGTCCTCATCATGTCGTACCAGTTCCCCACTCATGTTCTTGACGACATTTTACCTCTTGCTTACAGATCTGTATACTCTCTTTAAATATCGTAAATTTTTTTTTAATTTTTTATGTCATTGTAATAATTTAGTTCACATTTGTCAAACTACCATTTATTTTTTAATTCTCTAGTTTTGCATTGCACGCATCTTTTAGCTTCTTTATATTTTTTCACTGCTGTCTTCGCATTTAACGTGGCTTCATGTGTTTTTTTTTTTAAAATAACAAGTAGTTTTGATATTTCGTTTTAGTGTTTAATAAACCAGTCGACGTTTTTAAGTTTCTTCCTTCCACAGGCTTCTTTTCCTACATTCAGAAGCAGTTCTGGTAAGTCCAAAATTTTTGAGCACTGTATAAGTAGTCATCGATTTTATTATTTAAATATATGTATTTTATTATGCGCATCTTATCACACTCAAAAATGGTCCTATTAAGATGAACCTTTATGTTGTTTTGTTCATATTGAACTCCTGAATATTAAACCCTCTTGGGTAGAACCTCTAGTTAAATACATTAATGAATTAATTGATTTAACGAAAAAATTTGAAATAACGTATTAAACAGTAATTTCTGATGTTAGACGAATGAAGAAAAATGTCCCACGTCTGTACGAAGTACGAAGGTTAGGTTGTTAGTAAAAATCAAAAACTTTACGATGGGCGTTATTAGTTTTCAAAAATTTGCAGTCAATGAAAAACTCGTCTAATACGTCTACGTCTATATCGATGATAATCGAAGTATATTTGCGTTTCTCCTTCATATGCGTACACACAACATATATATATATATATATATATATATGCAATCTTTAGAAATCGCTGTATAGACTGTGCTAGCAATTGCTATTACTAGTAGTAATTCATATCCTACAGACAAGTGCACTTGACACGTGGGCCGCTCTCACTATATTGCCAGTTTTGTTCGTTTACCCGTATACACAAATACGCGTACAAGTGATTTTTTTTATTACCGAGTTAGTTTCAATGATAAAGGTTTTCAAAAACACACTTCAAAAGAATGGAGAACTAGAAAATGGACAAAAAAAAAACTTGTAGATTTTTATCCGCCCGATTTTCTCGATAAAAGTTTTAAAAGTTTAGAACTGAAATAAAATTACTTTCACATTCGGAAAAGTATAAAGCGTATGTGTGTGTGAGTTTAAACTTTCGGTTAATCTAAAGCGTAGAGATTATACACACGAGGCTATTTTTCAAAAGTTCTAGAACAGGGCAACGTTTAACAATCAGTATGAAATACTTTCAATCCTGCTTATTTACTTTCTTTCATCGGTTCGATCTTCTAATCGGACACAATTAAGTGTATTTATTCAGACGGTGGATAATCTTCAACGAGCAGTACGGGTAAAAAATTATTTAGACATAACGGATTAATAGCTAACTGATCGCTATCAATTTGAACAATTCCGAATGTAGTAGTAAACGAAATATCTGGAAAACATTTGTTGAACAACGGATGATGGACGATCAGCAGAAAGAAACAGAAAAAAAGGTTATGTTAAAATTTTATAAGTAAAGTAAAATATACAGCAAAAACATAATACGGAAATGAATAGATTGAAGACTAAAATATTAGTAAGTAGCCAGAGTAATAACTAATCAATATTAGTATCGATATTGACGAGGATCAAATAGAAAAAGTAATCGAACTTTGTTATGTGAGAAGCATAGTCACTCGGGGTGGCTGAAGTAATAAAATGTGGAATCGTTCAGACTAAAACGACGTCGTGTAATAAGTCAAATTTATCGTCGTCAAACGATATATAGGGTGACCCAGGGAAAAGACGAATTGTTTTGTTGTTTTTGAATAACTCAAAAACTATTCGACAAAAATTTTTGAATAAAGTTTTATTTAAAAATAGAAAAACGATAGATTAGCTCATAATTATTTGAACACAATATCTTTCGGATGACAGCCATTTGCAACGATACATTTATTCAGCCTTTACAAAATTTTCGAATATATTTTCAAGCATAGGTCGCTGAATTGTTGAAATTTCTTCAAAAATCCGAGTTTTCAGGCCTTCCAGATCTCGTGGACGTGTTTCGTAAATGCGGCTCTTAAGGTATATAAAAAAAAAAACGGGTAACTTTGATGAATTCTTTTTGAAACTCTCTTTGCACTGCCGTAATCGATTCACGCCGAAAGTTATAGGATGTCGTGATAACTGAAACTGAACAAAAACGAATGTGCCCTGTGTACACTAAACGTGGAGCACGTGGTTTGCGTTTTAGCAGTTTTATCAACTGCGCTGTTCGAAAAAACAAAATCATCCATCTTCATTGTGTCACCGTATACATCTAACAGCGTGGAAAAATCTATTGCGATATATTTCACACCGCGCTCTATATGGATGCGAAACTCGGGCAATGATAAAATATGAGCACAGAAGGCTAAGGACGTTCGAAGTCCGTTGTTATTGACGATCATGAGAAATAAAATTCGCTGATAAAGTGACTAATTATGAAGTATTGAGAAGAATTTGTTGCATAGAATGTAATAATAAAAAAAAACGCATACGAGATCATATAACGCGATACGGGGACGTGCTTTTCGTCTAATAGAAGAAATGGTTAGAAGTTTACGAAGAGATTACATTGCACAGATATATGATTTTTTAGCGTCGTCGTTGTGCAGAAGAGAAAAACATGGACAGATGTGAAAGTCAATGACAAACCAATCATCTGGTTAATGATATTATATATATATATTTAATCTCAGAGTTGATTTGTGTATTAGTGATCATGGCCTAACTGGTATGTTGATTATTTTAACCATTGCATGAAAATTTAATATATCTCTGTTTTAATATTTTTGCAATTTGCACGAGTCAATATTACACATTCAAATGTACTTATTTTATCTGATTCCTTAAGTGTGCTATGCAAAATTCAAATCGTACATTCAAAACTAATAGAGTTATTTTGACAATAATAGAAAATGTAATGTATCTACAACAAAAGAATGTCCATGTGAAATTTACATGGATCCCAGCTCATATCGGGATCAAAGATAATGAAATTTGTGATCAGGCAGCTAAAATGGGGGCCTCCAGAGGCCTACTGATCCCTGCGATTCCCTCCACATGTTTAGCTGCGTCTGCGAAGGCGGATTTGCGTCATCGCTGGAGCTCCATGTTTTGTGCTACTCGGAATAATTTCTATAAACAAATTCAAACAAGTTTACCGAAACAATATCTCTTTCTAATTAAGCCCCCTCATTCAATACCAATCCGTAAATTTTTCTCTCTTCTAATTCGTATTAGGTCAGGACATAATCTGCTGCCTAGTCATCTCCACCGGATAGGGCTGGTTAGTTCCAGTACTTGCCAGAAAATCAAGATATTATTACAGTTAGGTATCTTCCCTCCGTACTCTATTGCATACCTCCTATCCTTAAATAATCCTCTTGTGTTGATAGCACTGGCCTCTTATATATATATATAAATCTAATATTATTTTGTAACCTTTACATCCTCGTATAGTGTATTTTCCTTATATGTGTTAGTTTAGTTATTTATCTTTCTATTTTATAACTCATTTGTTAGCGTTAGCATTTAGTTTATATAAATTTATATGTACAATGAGTAGTAATGGTTTTATAACCTAAACTCAATTAAAAATAAAGGAAAAAAAATATGTATAGAAATAAATAGGATCGGACAAAATTTGGACAAACAACTCAGTGAAACACGATACAGTTTTGTTGCCAAAAGAGGCACCAGAGACGCAATAGCTCTGTTTAAAACGGTGATACAACGCACGCTAAATGTAGGTCGTGATGTTATTGCATGTTTCATAGATTAGGAAAAGGCGTTTGACAGAGTACAGCATACTCAGTTAATGCGAATATTACAGAAGTATAATATCAACAACAAAGATCTGCAAATAATCAAAGAACTTTACTGGGAACAATATGGAAATGTCAGAATAAAAGATGAACCCTCTGTAAATAAAGAAAGGTGTAAGGCAGGGATGCCGCTTTCACCCAGACTTTTCAACATATATGCAGAAGAGATTATGAAAAATGCAAATATAAATAATTCTGGCATAAAGATTAATGGACATTCAATAGAATATATTAGCTATGCAGATGACAAAGTTTTGATTTCGCGTTCTACCAGTGAAATGCAGATTATGTTAAATAAGCTGAACAAGGAAGACAGGAAATTGGGTATGATAATAAATGCTGGGAAAATAAAAATAATGAAATTCGCGAGAACGTAAAAATAAAAGTAGGAAATGAAACAATTTAATCAGTTAAACAAATCAGGTATTTGGGTTTTTGTTCAACGACTGATGGCCGAGACATTAAGGAAATTAGGTCGCGTATTGCAATGGCGAAACAATCGTTTATCAATTTACAGACAGTATTAACAGATCGAAAGTTTAAAAAACAAAATCACAGTAAATCAATTCTACGTAATGTCGGTTGCAAAGTACACATTAGAGACCTGGACATTGAATGCAGAGAGCATTAAACGGCTACATACATTCGAAATGTGGACATTACGGCGACTGTGGAATTATGACCATGACGCTTGTAGAAGATATACAGAAAAATAAAAAGAAATACGTGGGACACAAGATCCGAGAAGGAAGGAAAACCGGCAGCGGAAAAAAGAAGAATGGAAATGATAACAACAGGATTTGGAAAACGGCAACTAAACGAAATAATAGACGCAGCCGGGAAAATAGAAATATGATTTGGTTTGGTTCGAAGTTGTTGTACGCTATCTTTTGACAAAAAGATGCAACAATTATCATGATGATAGAAATAAAGGGTGTGTACCTCGTACATTGTGCGCAGATATATTTTTATACGTTAATTTTAGTAGAATTTTTCTAATTACGAAATAATAATAATTTCGGCTAGATAAACTTCAAAATTGCGCTAAATGTTATTTTATCAGGGTAACAAAACATTGTGGACAAGGTGACAATTTTGGTGTAAGCAAAAGGTAACACGATACGAATTATATTTAATTAAACAATTTATGGCAAATGCGACAATAGAAAGTATAGTTAGTATAATATGTTGGAAACGTGACGTAGTTGTTAGTTAAGCCAGTTGCGATTGGTGCGATATTTAAGAGGTGTTTAGATACTAACGATCCATGAGCGTGTGTCTTATGCTGAAATAACCGCAAAAAAAAAAGATAAGACCCGGTTAATAAATAAATAAATGCTTTTATAGCGGTCATAGAGGATTTTAATTCGTCATAATTAGTATTCACAGTTTTGGTATGTTGTTGAAAGCGGAGAAATATATGTGCTGTGTAATTCAGCGTCGATAATCACGCATTAACCAAAAATAAAATGCAATTTATTTCGTAATCTTCAATTCATTTGAAATTACAACTACGAATACGTCTACTCCGATGTTATATTTGGTTAACTATACGGTAATCTCACGTAAACTTAGACTAGAAAATCGACGCTTTTGATATGTACGTTTATCGCGGAATGCTAAAAATATCATACCAAGATCACGTGACGAATAGAAAAGTGATGAATAAAATGTCAAATCACGCTGAGGTGCTCTATGCCATCCGAACCAGAAAGTTAAAATACTACGGACACACGCATAGACATCTAGAAAAATATCACCTGTTCCATCTTGTACAATATGGTGAAACGCCTTCTAGGGAAGTAGATATGAGAAGATTGTATCAAATATCGGCACCTGAACTGGATGAGTCGTCCAGAGATATTTAGTAACTATGATATGATCGTCGGCCTTCGACTGGAGATGGTAATAAAACAAAAAGGTTTTTTTTTTCTGACAAAATGAAAAATTCAAGTACCGTAGGTTCAAAAAACGAATCTTATTTTTTAAAATGTAGATTATAATTGTTAAGACAAGATCTCTACTTGGAACGTGTCGACCGAAATTACTACGATACGATACGATACATAAATGTAGACGGATAAACATATTTTTGTTACGTTCTACTCGCGAATAGGAAAGAAGATTTTTAAAAACGCTTGGCTATTTGCAGATTACGCGTTAAGAGGTCGGAAATTAAAACGTAATAATTGCACGAAAAGGGTAATATTATACGAGTGTGTGTGTATTTTATAAGTTAAATAGACGTTTTATGTAAGAATGACAACAAGAGTTGAAAGAACAGCTACATTAGGAAAAGTTATAAAATTTAAAAAAAGCCACAAATGAATCGGTGTTACAAGAAATTGGCGTCACGCAAAGGTTATCAACGATTGTCATAATGAGAGTGTCGAAATTCTTCGGATGCATAATTAGAAAACAGGAACAAAATTATTGGAAAACGACCATCGGAAATTTTGTGATTTTTTTAGCTTTCCATATTTCGTTGCTAAGTAGTGACGAAGCTTCATTGGTAGTATACACAATTTTTTCGCGTGAAATTTGTAGGCCAACTTTTTCAGCTATTTCTTATCACCTTACAAATTCTCGACCAAGATTACTAGATCACCCGCGAGTGTATGGCGTGAAACCTCTATGCCAGCAGGTTTTTTTCTTCGTAATCTTATAGGTTCAATTCCTTCAACATTGTCTTCAATCACACACGTAACTTTCTGTAAAACATAGTTAAAAAGTATACGGGGGATAGACAATCTCCCTGTCTTACTCTCGTTTCAATCGGAATTTGACACTTTCGACGTCGTTGTGTTTCATTATTATCGTCAATATTAGTGTTATTATCATTAATCGTCTTCTAGTCGTTCGATGTAAAATGTATATTTTTTAAAAATTAACGTGTATAATAGTATTCTTAAATAACGACTACGTCAGATATAGCGATGACGAATTGAATTAGTAATAATTAATTTCTTACTTAATTTACGATACATTGAATCGGTAGTGCGAGTTGCTATATCGATTGTTGCGCAATAATTTACTCTTTAAAAAATTACAAATAAAATTTAGTCGCGTGCCTGCGTGGGTGCGCGGATATTTGTAAAAATATAAATACTCGATATATATTCGGGGCTCTTTGAAAAATAGGAAAAAAATATCAATTAAGAAGCAAATTGAAATTTTCAATAGGCCGGACTGACTTGGGTTATGGTTGTTTTATTGTCACTGTCCGGTTTACTACCGTCCGATTGCAATTTTGTTTTATTATAATATTTGAAGACTGCATAACCGATCATCAATATGCCCAAAGCTATCATCACGTATCGAACTCTATTTACCATTTTCGTTGCCGTGTAAAGTAATTTCAATTTGTCCGTTATTTCGGCTTCCAAATCAGCTGCCTATAAATACATACATATATATATATAAGGAGTTTTATATTAAAAATAATAGTGCACAGATGTATTGCATGTATGTATTTATTTATTTATAATATAGATTATACTTAAAATGCAGATTTATCGCTTATTTTTAATTCTTGTAATAATAATTATAATGTATATTTTGTATACCTGATAAATATATATATATATATATATATATATATATATATATATATATATATATATATATATATATATATATATATATAATATGCATGTATATAAATTTCATATGAAAAAAACAGTTTATATAACCAATGAAGCTTCGGCACCATGTTATTTATCAACAAAATACGGAAAGGTTAAAAAAGTCACCAAATTGAAATATCTAGGTGAAATAATTCAACCAAATGGTTTAGATAAAAAGCGAATCTAACCAGAGTACACAAGATGGAACAAGCATTCAATGTAACCAGTGAAATATATAAAAAGAAGTCGTTATCTATAAATACGAAGATACGGCATTATGATACTGTAATTAAACCGCAATGTCTATATGCGGCAGAATGTCTGAATATGAACACAAGAAGAGAAATCGAGCTCATGGAGAAGAAGGAACGGAAAATTATGAGAAAAATTCTGGGACCGAACATTAAAGATGGACAACGAAAAAGCAACAAGGAAAATATATGAAAAAATTGAAAAGATATACAATGAGAAAAAGACGAATAAGATTTTACGGTCACCTAAAAAGAATAGATAGACAAACTAAAGCCATATTTGAATACTTTGAAAGCAATCCAAAGAATAAACTTATGTGGTTTATAGAAACCAAAAAAGATATATTAGAAATGAACATAAAAAGTGAATAATAGAAATAAATTCCGAGAAAAAATTAACGCATTTAAAGGTTTTGCTGAAAACGTGAAGAAGAACACCAATATTTCCATGTGGACGGAAGAAAGAAAAGCGCAGCACAGCTTGAAGATGAAAGAATATTGGAGAAGGAAAAAGAAAATCTGATCATCATTGTTTTTTCATAGTTGGCCAAAATCGAAAATAATAATAGTGCACAGATGTATTGCATGTATGTATTTATTTATTTATAATGTAGATTATACTTAAAATGCGGATTTATTGTTTATTTTTAATTCTTGTAATAATAATTATAATATATATTTTGTATATCTGATAAATATATATATATGTGTGTATATATATATATATATAATATATATAATATGCATGTATATATATATAACGGCATTAATATTTTAAACAATTATTAATGAATGGCATGTCGCTGAAATCTAGAACAATCTTCATGTTTTTCAAATTTATTCTTTAATATTTACAAAATATATCGAATTTAGTAAGTGCTGACCGATTCATCGTTTTATGTTTTACTGGTTTTTCAAGAATATAACTGAGAAATACGTTATAATGAGCACCAATGTGTATGAGTAATTTTCTACATAATTCGGAAAGTTTTGTGCTTAATTTATTTAAACGGATTTTGTTTAGTTTATTGTTCTTATTAATAAATTATACTATTAATAAATTATGCTTAACTGGATGAATTTATAAAACCAAAGTGGAACGCAGATAGAAAAAAATAAGTTTACTATAACAGTTTCCTAAATGGAAAGAGAGGAAGATTTAATTATTCTACGTTATTTTAAGAATCGATTAAAAACAACACGTCAAATCTGCGCTTACATATTGCTACAGATCGCGGTAGGTGAAGTTCGTATTGCTTACTAGTCAAGTGGCTACATTTAATCGTGTCAGTCGATCCGGGCAACATCGCGGTAAACGTCGAAATCTTTTCAGCTACATAAAAACCGTCCCGAACTCAACAACTACGGACACCGTACCAAGCCCTAAACAAATTTTACTCTTGGCGTAACATCATCCCAGAGAAAATTTTAAACAGGAGGGGTAGTAATTTTCCCGACATCTTCAATATTATAGAGAAAAAGAACATCTAGGTTAAAACCCCTCATCTTATGATCAGGGTATGTGACCAGTTTCCGTTTCTCTGGATTTGATTGAGTCCCTTTTTCTCGCACTCCTTCGTTATATTGCCGTAATACACACTGGTTTCCTCGACTTTATCCTGGTTGCTTTAAACGTATGTCTAAATACAGGAAATCGCTGATCGGCTTTGTACGTTTGCTACTCTCTGATGGTTCCTGCGTATTGGGTGATGTAATGTTACTGAGTACAGGTAACCACGCAGTAGACATAAGTTTTAACTGTGTTCCTGTGATTAGCCTCATTGTGGTGTGCATATCCAGTGTTGCGGTATGGCGCTTGTTAAGCCAAACATGTGCTCCATATAGAGCTAGGACTGCCGTTCTGAGCGTCGATGGAAGTCTTCTGCTTTGGGTTGCCAGTGCCATATCGTCAGCAAAAATAAATTTCTGCGCGATAGTTTTTGGCAGGTTGTACGTGTATAAGTTGAATAAGATAATAAGATAGGCTAACGCCTGCGGTAGTGTTCTACTACAGCTCTCTTTAGTTCTGATAGTTCTTTTTTGATTCGTGTATAAACAAGCTTGTCAATAAGAGCACGTGTAACACCTACCATGCGATTAGCTACGCTATCTGGAGTTATTACGATTGCATATTCATCGTTGTATATTCTTTGTGTCCTAAGAGTCTTTTCATCAACCACCAAATTTTCTACTCTAATGTATGAAATTCTTTTTTTTTTTTTTTTTTGACAAGTTCTGGCATTTTTCTCTATGAACTATTTCCAATTACTCGATTAGTTTATTAGCAGAATTAGTGTAACCTACTATCCTGCGTATTTTGTATAATTGGTTACATCCATTCAGGTATGTACAATTTCCGAAATGAGCGAGGAATGAACTTGTTCCCAGCTCCAATTACCGATCCACAGAGTCGTTTGTAATTTGCCGGCTATGGCTTTATAAACTGGACGTGACCCTCTAAGGCGTTAGTAAAAGCTTCTCAATTTGCTTTTACAAAATTAATTAATCAATAGCATTTTTAAACTAACTTACTTTCCAACTCGATGAAAAATAGCGAATATTATTCTCGCAAAATCTGGTAAAGATATTAGTGATGTTTGTAATATTCGTCCCATTAGGTTATTATGTGCTTTTAGTAAAGTCGTCCCCCAAAAAAAGTGTATTTGTCTGCTAAGGTAATTTTAAGGATACCTGGTGTATGTTTATGCACATATAACTTATTCATGATTTATAGTTACATGGAAATAGATATTTTTTTCTTCTTCTATATTTCCACACACAAATATATATATTTTAACAACCATGTTGTTACATGTTAATGATTAAATAAATAAATAAAATGAGTTTAAGAATTAAAAAAATAAGTAAAAAGAATAATGATAATGACGATGGTTTAATATCGTGCTTGTATTAAGGTTTATTAACATTTCTGTTACTTTCTCGTTGTACTAATTACACAATAAGTATATGTGTATGTGTATATATATGTATGTGTAAGTATATGCATAATTTTACCACTAGAATTTTTTTTTTTTTCAAAGCTTAAAGATGCGTGCAATCTGTTCGGTTAAACAATAGGCAGCACTGATCTGTTTAAAAGCTATAATGGGACACTTCCCAACGGTTGTTATCCTTTAATTTATCCTAGTATTATTATACAATACAATATAATATAATATATGATATATAATATATAAACTAGTTGATCGCTACGGTCGATTTCCCAATTCGATCTGACTGCGTCTCTTCAGTCGTTGGAATTGCACGCCGTTACGTAGAACATTGACTGCTAGTGGATTGATGTGGGTTTGAAGTCGATGTAAGTATCTTCCAGTGCAGCTTTTGACTACCTCTTTAACAGACGGTATACGAAGATCCTTGTGTATGTCGTCATTGCGGACATACCATGACGCTGACACGATATTCCGCAATACTTGAGATTGAAATTTTTGTACTATGTCTAAGTTAGAGTTGCTTGTTGTACCCCAAATCTGGATACCATATGACCAGATTGGCTTCAAAACTGTTTTATATAGTAATACTTTATTTTCATACGACAGTGTTGAATATTTGCCCATCAGCCAATAAATATTTCGGTATGTAATGCTGAGCTGTTTACGTTTAGTGATAACACGATTTTTCCAGGTAAGCCGTTTATCAAGGTGTAATCCAAGATATTTTACGTTACACGATTCGGAAATTGTTTGCCCATTTAACTTAATCGGTAAATTTTTGCTTTTATTTAAAGTAAATAAAACTTGCTTGCATTTTGATTCGTTAATATTGAATTTCCACAGTCTAAACCACTTTTCTACGTCTAGTAGATGGTTTTGAAGTTGTTCGGCCGCTAAATTATTATCACGATGAGTCGAGAGAATAGCGGTGTCATCGGCAAACATAGCTGTGTCTGTATTTTCGTTAACAGGAAAGTCGTATGTATAGAGCTGATACAGTGTTGGTCCGAGTACACTGCCTTGAGGTACTCCCGATTGTATTGAATGAATTCGTGAGTAATTCCCGTTAACATTAACATGGAAATAATATCTTTCTGTTAGGTATGACTTCATAGCTGGTAGTACTCGTGAGGTAATTTAAGTTTTAATTTGTACAATAGGCCAACGTGCCAGACTTTATCAAAGGCCTTTTCGATGTCGAGAAATACCGCTGAACAATACTTCTTTTCTTCGAAACTTTTGTTTATGATGTCGACTATTCTATGTACTTGCTCAATGGTGCTAATGGTGATTCCTGAATCCGAACTGATAGTCTGGTATCACTTTATTTTCTTCAAGAATTGGTTTGATTCTTCTGAGAAGTAGTTTTTCCAATACTTTGGAGAGAACCGGTAACAGGCTAATTGGCCTGTAAGAGGACACTTCATTTTGAGGTTTAGAAAATGAGGAGAAATTTATCACATTTTGATTGGTTATTGAAAATCGTCTGATCGACGTATTAATAATAGAAACACACACCCACACACAAATATTATAATATATTAAATGACAAGATAATTACTACACGTGAGATGCTCCACGTGGAGCCGGTAAAATCATATTTATGATTGGATATTAAATATTATGTTAAACCAATCAAAAAATACACTCACACATATATAAATGTACAAAGATTTTTATCGAAGTTTCATAAATATATACAATAATAATAAACGAATCTTTCAAGAAAAATCTAGAAAGTTTTAATTAGGCATGTATATATGTATACGTGGGTGTATATATGCATATTTTTAGTATAAAAAATGTTCAGTCTAATTTTTAGTTAGTTAGTTCAAATTAATTCAAGTTAGTTTTTAAATTAATTCATTCTAGTTTAAAGTTAGTATAGTTTTATTAGTTCAGTTTAATTTAGTTTCAGTTTTAGTTTTAATAAACGTATTTGAAAATCGTGCGCGTTCGAAAATCCGTAATCTATTAGTTTTTTTTTTTATTATTATTTTAAAATTCTAATAAAAATAGAAACTGCGTTTTATTTTGTTTTGTCTTGTTCAGTTTTAATTAACGGTCGTTGCCCAATCCACGTGGCATCCCATCTGGAGAGTTCGTAAATGTCGATAACATATATATATAAAGTTTTTTTAACTTCAACAATTTAATAATAAACCATAATAATAACAATTGCATGTGACGTCACACTAATCTGGATATGTATTATTAGACGGTGTGTTAGTGGAGTTGCAATATATAGTCTTACTTCTTCAACCCAAATTAAAGGCACTAGGACAGGCTCGCCCAGCTTCTGTAATACAGTTATTTTTGGCACTTTTTTCAAAAACATGTTAAACTGTAATCTTTTGCGCCCTGTGACCGGTGTTCCCGTTATCTATAAATCAAACATAATTGAACAAATGTGTAAATAATGCATTATAGTAACTTTTTTACGTTTGCGGCGCAATAGATTGTAAACATATTACAACCGTATGAACCTGTTGTTCTTATTTTATGTCCGCTATCTGTTTAAAAGTTCAATGGGGAAATGTAACGGTGTGTATAAAAAAAATGTTAATAATGATAATGTCAATCAAGAAAATTATACAAAAATTCAAAAGTTCTGATATACGGTGCTTTATATAGACGAACACCTGAAATTACCCGATTCTAAATTCTCTGTCAATAAATGCAGCGTTGTGCATTTGTGGAAGATGTACTTATTCTCATTAAGTATTTCATTACCTAAAACACAAATTAAATTCGTCTTCAAGTACGATAACATACTTCTACCCTCGTATTTTATAAATGTGATGGAAGATTACATTCGCACGTTAAAAAACCTAAATACCAATCTGTTGTCACACACGTTATAGAGTGAGGATTTTTAAAATATTATTTTTTTTTGTTTTTAATTTTACGTATAATACTTTTTCAACATCGTCAACTATTTAAAGATAATGTCGACGGCAATGATGAAAATAAGGTTTCGATTTCGATAAATGAGAAATAATTATAAAATATTATATATAACCGGTTCGAAAATGCTCCGAATTCCGTGATCCTCTTCTTTGGGATGTACTCCTTCCACTCCATTTATGTAATCCTCGTGACATCTCAAGAAGTGAGGCAATGTAACGACGATCGGTGCACCTGTGCAAAAAATTAGAGCTCCTTTAATTTTATGCAATAGTAAATTTTTGCGTAGTTTTAACATAAACTAATTGATCTGCCAATAAACTCACTTCAGAATTTTAAACATTAATTATAAATAAATAGTTTAAAATGAAACACAGGGTGCAGCATATTTGTATACACACATACATATATATATATGTGTGTGTGTAATCTGTGTCACTCCGATTATTCCACAATTCCATAAGTTGGACGTGACTTATTATTAATTTCCTTCACTTCTGGGTGTTTTCTAGTGAATCAATTATGTGTGTGTGTGTGCGTATGTATGTGCAATATCGATATATCATGAATGGAATGATGTTTAATTTCATGATGTATCGATTAAGTTGAATTTACGTAAATTAAATTATAACGTATATGAATGAAACTGGCAGTCAGTTTTAAAACATCATTAAAAAACACGTCTTATATCAATAAATACTTTTTTTTTGTATTATAATGAATACTTTATCGATTTTAATCTGATATTGATAGTCTTCTCGTAATTGTAAAACGTAACGAACAAATAACTAATTTAGATGTACTTGGTAAAACGTTACAAACCATATAGCGCCAGTGTGCTCATGGATAGCGTTTAGAAGACTAAATAGTGTATTCAAAAACAGAGACGTACCGAACTGTTTAAAAAAGAAAACATATGAACAGTGCATCCTCCCAGTGCTCACATACGGAGCGGAAACGTGGCATCTGACAGAATATGTTGTTAGGAAACTGGCCGTAACGCAGAAGGCCCATGAGAGAATAATGCTGGGTATTAAGAGGCTGGATCGAAAACGCAATACGTGGATAAGGCAGCAAACCAAGCTAGTAGATGTAATACAACGCGTAGCTAAATTAAAATGGAACTGGAGTCACTGAATCCGTGGTCGCCCGTGTACGCGATGGCAAGATGACATTCAAAAGTCAGTTGGAGTTAAATGGATGAACTATGATTTGGATCGAGTACAATGGAAAAGGAAGGGAAACGCTTACATCCAGCAGTGGACAGATAAGTGAATCGTGATCGTGATATATATATATATATATATATAATTATAGGCGGTTAACGTATTTTACCAGTACACTGTTGCAGGCTGAACGCTCCCTTTTTCAAACACGTATTATTGCTAGGACAATAACATCTTTCTTCCGGATTTGTGGACATATCGCCCAAATCAGCGTCATAAAAGTGACCAATTATTTCATTGTATTCGGCATCTTTTACATACTTCGCGGGTAGAGATCTGAAATGATTATTGAAAAGTAAAAACCAAAAATTTTTTCTGTATAATAATAACATTTAAACGTAAAAATTGTTCATAATTTAGCTCCTCAGTCGTTTGATTTAATTTAACATTTTTCAATGATATCACTGACAACTTAAATCAAAAGTTCAGAATAAATTTATCATTAAATATTATCCAATTTTACCTACGCAATTGATGATTTCGATAAGGTAATTTTTTATTTCTTAAAGAAATTAACTTACCGTTTTATATACACTTGCCTAATATACGTAAACCTGTTTAAATGGTGCTAAAATGTTTGCCGTTATCTATAAAGGCAGATGAGGTTGCTTTTTTAAGAACCAATGTGATAAGGTTTTAAACCTATCTCAGTTATTAAAAAAATGATGGCTCCGTTACGCTTCTCTATTTAGTTATTTGTGATAGTGAAACTATTCTTAAAAATGTCATTAATACATTAAAATATTTTATTTCATAACCTAGGAGCGTTATAAGCGCAAACACTTTCCTTTCCAATGTTTCAAAAAGGACATGTTTCTCACAATTGTTTCATTTCGGTGTGTAAAATAGGGTCTTTGTTTACCTCAAGCTTACAAATATGCAAACTGCAACCACGCGGATGCAACTAACTCCGACCAATGTAGAATTTATCAAAAGGTTCAGCTATATATTTCTATACATCTTCATCGGCAACTCAGTTCCTCACATTTTACATCTAAAACACGTTCTCCAAGAACCTTCCCCTTAACCTCTTATGCGGAAGCAGCTGCCAGGAATAGTTTCTTTATTTCACAAATACAACCTTCAATTCATAAATCAACAACATATCGGAGTTTTCTTCACTCCTTAATCTAGTTAAAGATTTAAATATACCTAAACTACTAAATGTAGTAAAAATTATTATAAATAAACTTAAAATTATTGAAAATAACGATGTGTTTTCCAAAACAATAATGATCACCGATGCACTAACGCAAAATTATTTATATTAACGTAATTCATCTCCCAACACTATTCGTACAGGTATATAAATATTCGCTTCGAAATGTAATTCTTTGAATAGAAAATAATACGAAATTCACCATCTTACTTCTTTGAACGGTGTAGACATAGTCGTTCTTTGTAAAACAAAGCTCGATGCTCATATACATTTTGCAAACTACAAATTTTACAGGCATGATAAGCTTCGCGGCAGTGGAGGTGTTACTCTCTGTTTATTAACAAAAGCATAAAACATAGCATTATAGTTAGCCCATCTTTAACACAGGCCTTGGGTACAGTTTTGTATCCTAGTAGAACAACTACCGACATACAATATTCCAACACAATGAATATGATTCACTTGTATGTAATTTATAAACCTCCAAAGATTTTAAGAGGATTTGCATATGACATTATTAAGAATTCTTTTTTTGTTTTTGGCCTGTATCATTGGTCGCTTTGGCCATCTATAGAGTACATTAAGAAATAAACATAAAGTTGTACTTATTTGAGATTTCAATTCAAATCATATAGCTTGAAATTGTTTCAACAGTTAACCTACGCACTCAAGCGAATATACGGATTATTGCACCACGCGAGCCTCCGAATCGTTCAAATTACAGAAATAGTATTTCGGATCTTATGCTAACTAAAAATATTCATAATATTACCACGCATATTTATAATCTTGGCAGTGTAACCAGAGAACATATTTTTTAGGATTACGCCAAAACCAACTGGAAATTGTTCCGAATGTATATTAATAACAGCATTAACTTAAACGATAATATGTCCACAACCAATACTGATTGAATCACTGCTTACTAAGTTAACTAATATTCTTAATATGGCCGTTGAAAAGACAGTACCAAAATGTAATAATCAACAATCTCCTATTACTCCCGAACTCATACATCTTATTAAATTAAAGAATAACGCAGCAGTCCTATAAATTCGCATAAACAATCTCTCGAGAAAATATAAATTATCTAACTCTAGTGCGAACTAAATTATTAAATTATAAAAATTACAAATTCAATCAATCCGTTCGAAATTTATCTACTCAAGAGAAGAGCTTTGGAAATTAACAAAATAATTCAAACCTCACACTGCACTTCCGCCACTTTTGAACACTGTCCATAAATGTTATTTATATACCGATACTGCTAAAGATGAATTACTCAATTACTGTTACATAGTTTATTTTCAAAACTTTCATATAACTTCTAATTATAAAGTTAATAAAGTTAAATCAGCTGTAAAAAATTGTCGTCGTAATACACTTCAAACTCATATCTACAAGCAGGTTACTCCTTTTAAAATACAAAAAAATGATTACTACTATTAAGTCCAATCATTTAACTGGCAAATTTATCCAATATAATCCTTAAAAATTTACCGTCGAAACGAATTAAATCTGTACTATGGAATGTCTCCCATGATTGTCCCATTTTCCATGCCTGGAAAAAATTCTTCCTATATCGAAAATGTGCGTCCTACCAGTATAGTTTAGGTAATCTCATACAGATATAAAATTGCTTATTCCATACGAGCAGTTTGGTTTCAATCCAAATCACTCCACAACTCATCAAATTGCAAAAATACATGAACATCTTTCACACAATTTCAACCGTAATAAGCATACAGGTACACGTTTTTACTAGATGTCGCTAATGCCTTCGACATAACGCGACACGATAGTATTATTTACAAAATGATTGAAACAAAAATTAACTGATTACTGTTATTAAAAGTTATTGGATTCACTGTATGCATTTCCGATGAATACTCCACTATGAAAACCTGCGCCGCTGGTATCCCGTAAGGAAGCGTGCTCGGTCCATTTCTGTTAACTTTATTTTTATAGGACTAAATTATCTTCAGCTAATTCCGCCTTATTTGCGGACGATTCACTCAGGCCCAGTGTAATTAGTAATAAATTGCAAACGGGTTTAAATCGCGTAAACTATTTTAAGAACTAACAAATTAATATTAATCCAAACAAAACTGAAGCTATCTTTTTTAGTCGTACATTTCCTTCATCTATATCTTTAACCAAAAAAATCCTTCCTGAACTCTCGTAATAAAATCGGTTCCTTTAATGTCCGGTAATAATTTACGCGTGTCTTCTATTTCGAATTCAGCGTATAAACAACTCCAAACTATAACAGATGCCTCCGTCAAAAAATACAAAAGAAGACCTACCTATCCGCTAGATTATTCACTCAGTGTTCGTCTTACACTAATCCACACCTAATTAGGCCTATTTGAGACTACGATTCTAGGCGACTAAAAACTACGTATGCAAAGTATAAATACAGAAAACAACCTTTTTATAAACGATAAATTAAGTTTAGTGACTATATAGTATAAATTTTGCTCTGTCCTAATCATCTTATATAGTAATTGATGATTAAATTACTTTTAAGGTATACCGGTTATGCAGGTTCTAGTGGTATTGTTAATTTTATATTATGTATTTTAATATAAAATACCGATTATAAATATATCGCTATTTCATGGTGGTAAGGTATTTTTACCGGTACACAATTATCATTTTATCGTATCATTGAATATGTAAATTTTACTATGAAAATATACCGTTGTTTTACTGTTTGTTGCTAATTTCCGTAAAATAAATATTTTGATTTAGAATAAAATCGAGTTTAAACATTTCCAAAATACCGACTTAAAAATATAAGCGAGAATTGTTTCTTCGACGCACTATTTTATCTTTAGTATAAACAATTTTTTATTTTTTTTTATGTATTTTATTTTTATCATGAATCCAATTAGCGATATTTTTGTCTTTAGAAATCGATACGAAGTAAACTAGTTTACTAATAATTTTCTAAAATCGCAAGGTCTAGTGCCTTTTTCGACTAACGACCAGTACAGCTATACTGCGGATGTTTTAAGCGTCTCTTCTACTTACGATATGTTCAGATCTCGGTTTAATATTTCGCTTGTAAGATACCAAGAAGTTTCTGCAAGAAGCCGCAGTATCTTGTTTTGCGACGTTTACAATATTTTATAAACCATAAACTTGTAGCAGGTCCAGAGGTTTTCTACGTCTTAAACGTCTGACGGTCGGTGTCTGACGGTCCTTGTGCGAGGGTATTTGAATGATTTTCTAGCCTCGAAGAACGGTTCTGTGCGTATTGCTTAATGACCTGACATATATGTAGGGATGTTTAAATGACCCTGTTTACTGCATACTAAAGCCGCATTTTTTATTAGTCGAAGAATTTTATTTTGGGCAGTCTGTATAATTTTTACATTTTTCGTCTTTGCACAACCCCCCGCAATTGCATTTCGCATGTCCAAACAAGTCATAGAGTCGCAAAATGGATAAGACGTTTGTTGTTAATAGACAGTACGTTACTTCTGCCCATTAATAGTTTGTTTCTTTTTTTTAATACGCCTATCCAGGTTCTTTTGTCTCCTTTGAATACCGTGTGTAAGCCCACATATTTCACGTTTGTTCTTATTATTGGTACGTCTGCATTGTTGATTCTAATAAGAGGAGCGGATTCAGTTTTCTGTTAGTAAACTGTATATTTACGGATTTGTTCTGGATGATCTTTACGTTCCGTAACTATCAAAGTACGTTCCTAAATATTTAACAACGGCTATTGTAGGTATTTTTATTGTTTGTATTTCTCTCTTAATAAAAATAATACGAATACGTTATTTCATTTTTAGTATAAAGCTACGATTTAGCAACGCGTCAATGATAAACGGGAAATTTAATTATGGACAAATGTTGTTTGACACTTCGCGATCAATAGATTTCGATTTCGGTGTTGGCACCATTTACCCCGATATTATGCTGCATTCCACAAACCGTAATTCAGTTATTCACCAATAAAAAAAAAAACAAAAAACCCTAACCCATCGGGTCAGAAGTAACTTTACAACTGAAAATTCCGAAACTTTTGCATTACAGTGCATTGAAGCGGAAAATACTAGTGTGGCAATGATAGACGAAATATGGTACAACGTTCTCGAATTAAGCGAACGTAACACCGGCATTATTTTCTTCTAGATTCCAAGCTATCGAGGGATAATAGGCCACGATGAGGTGTGCGGCACAAGGGCCTACCCAAGTTTACTTACAGATAATGCTAGGAGAAGACAACGCAAAATATTATAGCCAGAAAATTCTGAACGCGTGCAAACAGTCCTTCCATATTCGGCCAAATATACTTGGAAATATAAAGAAAGATTTAGCAACGTGGCTTTCAAAAATTGGTAAAATCTGTTCACCCAGGTAGGAATAGCTGCCAATAGAATATAATATATTGGCCACACGTTGAGTATGCACTCGTATCTACTGAGTGTCCAGCCACTGTCAATATGTAAATTATTCACCACTAACGGTCTATCATATTGTTGTAATCTGCCAGAAATATACTCAATATCGTTGCACATCAATTGGAATTCTTCTTACCAACTTTATAATAAATACTAAACTCTGTAATTATAAGTAATTGATAATTCGAGTAATAACCTTTAATAGCTACTCGTTAAAAAAGAGAAAAAAAAGGAACAATTGTTAACTGATCAATCAACGTTTCCTAATTTGAATGTTAAACTAATCATTATTTCGAATCATGGCGACTTTTGAAATATCTTCAAAATAAAGAAATAGAAAACATACGGCGATAATAGTTTCGTTTTCTTCCTTCTGTCTGGTTTTCCGATTTATCGTCCAATTAAGCGTTTGCATGACTTGCTTTAAACGGCAACCATTACGAAAACTGCAAAAGGAGACACCACATTCAACTGATAACATCCGGCATTGGTTTGATTTCCGCTAAATAAGAAAATGCGAAAGTAACCTCGTCCGGATGTGTTACCGTAGGGCGATATAAATTTGAATCTACTACTTAAAGGACATCAGGCTTGTGATAAAACGATGAAGAATAAACAAGAAAATCGATCGTGTCCATATTTCTGGCGATTTCAAAACCGCGTCCCTCGCAGAAGCTAATTAGGGTAGTCTCGCTCGCACATAATTTCGACGAATTTCGAAAAATGTTTATAATAATAATAATAATAATAGTAACAAATCGAAACCGGCAAATTTCAGCTCCGAAAGACCATAGATCGTTGCGATTGGTAAAAGGCGGAAAAATAGTTGTATCAGTTCCTTTTAATTGATTACAATAATCTCCGCTGTATATGTCCATCTGAGCTTTGCCGTCGAATGCCACCACCTGCCCGACTTCCAACACGTTCTTCATGCCACGTTTAACCGTCATCGTCTCCGCATAAGGCGTACCATTCACCTACATATCAATTATAAACGAACGCAGCAAGTTATGTTGTCGTTATTATTCTAATCATTTTGTTATTATTATTATTATTATTATTATTATTATTATTAGTTGAGTTCTCCAATTTTTTTTAAGATGAAGTGTATTTCTCCAGTTTAGGCGTTAAACGCTACATAACGTTACGTATCGCAAATGTAAAAATAGAATTACAAAAGTAAAATTTTGCGTTGAACAGCAAGGAATGAGTTAAAATCGCAAATTTTTTTTTTAATACGCAATCATAAAGCTTTTCGAATGCCATTATCAAGCGAACAAAAATAAAATATAAAAATAATGCTAGAATGTTCATCGGTCGTCAATTCGAAACCGCGTCGCGACATAGAAATTTTTTTATCATTATGTAATTCTTAACTATAGAGATTATTTATGAAGTAGGACAGGTGTCTTGGTACGCCCATGAAGGTTAATAATTCCAATAGTTTATCCCGATTGAAACAATAAAATTTTTTTATGATAGTCAATAAAGCCCATAAATACATTGGTTCGCCATATTCGATACTTTTTTCAATTAACTGTCGTATACACAAAATTTTTTCTCTGGTCCCTCCGCCAATAACAAATCCAGCTTGTTCTATTGCTATTTGCCCATTTACATATTGTTTAGCCTGCTATTAAAAATGTGAAGCAAAATTTTACTTGCGTGTGATACCGGTGCAATTGTTCTGTAGTTCTCACATTGTTTGCTTGAACCTTTCTTGTATATAGGAATGATGATAGACTCCGTCCAATCCTTCAGCCATGTTCCCGTTTTCCATATCTGATTACACAGTGTGTGTATTTTCCGTATTCCACTGGTTGGAAGTACCTTCAGGAATTCCATATAAATTCCATCGGTGATTTATTATTTTTTAAGTTTCTAATTGCGTCTTGAATTTCCGATTGTAGTATGCCCGGTTCGTATTGCGTTATATTCTCAGTTTTCATTGTGCTTACTATCGCCGGCTTCTCTTCATATAAATGTTCGTCATGTGCTTTCCAACGCTTAACTACCTCATTCGTATTCGTAATTGAATTTCCTTCAGCGTTATAAATTATCCAGAGTTTCTCGGTTTAAAGTCTCTTGATAATACTTTTATCTTTTGGTAGAGAGTCTGGTTTCGTTTTTCTCCACACGATGTTCAATTTCATCGCATATGTTATGAATATATTCCTTTTTTTCTCGCCTGCAGTTTTTTTGAACAGGATATAAGATTGTTGTGCCTCCAGTGTGCTTAGTCCTTTTGCTTTTTTCTGTATCTTTCTTTCTTGTATCAAATGTTAAGTTGTGTCTGACAGCCATGGCTTCCTTCTTTGACCATTTTTATTCTTTACATTTATAGAAATCACTGTCTCATTTATGGTATCCTTTACCTATAACCAGGAGTGTTCTGGATTGTCTTGTTTAAGTTCACATTTCATTAGTCTCCCTTTAATTTGGTCTGTAAAGAGCTGAAAATCATTAAGCCTTGTTTCACGAGCTTCTACAGTTGTCTTTCCGGATTTTAAACGTAACCGTAACTGAGCTGCAAGTAGTTAATGATCTGAGCCACAGTCTGCTCCGGGATATGTTTTAACATTCAAAATGTTGGATTTCCATCTTGAATTAATAATGAGGAAATCTATTTGATTTCTTATTCTGTCCCCGGGTGATCTCCACGTGTATAATTCTAATAGGTTGTTTATAATATGTATTCATTATCGTAAGGTAATTTTTCGCACAGTATTGTAGGAGAGTTTCGCCTCTTTTATTGCGTGATCCAATGCCATATTTTCCAACAATCCTTCTTGTGTCATCATCATTTTCTGTTTTGCCGACTATGGCGTTCCAATCTCTTTATATCATAACCCTCTTCCTTTTCGGTATCTTACTTATCGTGTCTTGTAATATGCTGTAAATCTGTTCCATGTTTCATCTGAAGCTATAGAAGTGATATATCTGAACCTGAACTATATTTAGTTTAACTGGCATTGTGTTCAATTTTTTATAAGATTATAGTTTAATACTAAACCATCAACAGATTTAGGGATAAGAATTGCAAAACCACAATGACTCATTGTGTCATGCCCCAACATATACGTTATATGTCCGGAAGTTGTTTGTATGTATTCGGATCCTCTCAAATGCGTTTCACATAATCCCAGTATATCCATATTATATGAATCCATTTCCTTTTCTATTATTCCTAACTTCATCGTTTTCACTAATCCTTGAATATTCCATGTGGCAGTATTTATTTGACGTCTTAAGGTTCTCCAATGCTTTGCTTCCGCGCCAAAAGCATATTTTTCACTCTGAGCCTGGTGCATAACTACAGGGTGGCCGGACACCGATTTCACACTATCCGACCCGGACTCGGTATAGCGTCGACTGCTAGTCGGATGGCATGGCAAAACAATCATTTCTTAGCATTTTCATAGAGGTTGCCTTGAGATGTTAATAGAATGGTTTCCGGTTGCCTTGTCCATCGCAGTATATCTGCTGGGGTTAAATAATCCCATTGTCCCAAATATTGTCCATACTATAACTGATCTGATCCACTTGATCTCCAAGAGCTGCTGCCTTTTTCCAGAGTAAGTGCATAATGAATGGCGGCACAACGCGCCATGTCACAATGATGTCATCAGGTATATCAATGGTTTTAAAACAGACAAGGTTTACCACTCCTTGTCCCCATACACCTTCAATCATTGCCGCTCTTTGTCTGCGACTACTTATTGATTATTCGCAGCTAACCTACATATCTGTAGGTCATTCCACTATCCACAACTTGTGGACGCGTCCCGTTTCGGTTAGAGCTCCGATCCCTGGACGTATGAAACCTCCAAGGTATATATATATATATATATATAATATATATATATATATATATACACATATACACATATATATATATATATATATATATATGTATATATGTATATATATATATATATATATTATATATATATACCGTTCACATGTACCCGCACTACCAACACTCGTCTTTCAAACCACGTTTTGTAGCGTTAGACGCGTCGACTTATACACATAGGTAAACTTATTCTTATATATATATATATATATATATATA
Organism: Coronaproctus castanopsis; assembly: GCA_032883995.1. Taxonomy (NCBI): domain Eukaryota; kingdom Metazoa; phylum Arthropoda; class Insecta; order Hemiptera; family Monophlebidae; genus Coronaproctus; species Coronaproctus castanopsis. The sequence goes on from CM065052.1 coordinate 138,746,697, forward strand.
TATATATATGTGTGTATGTGTGTTTATATATGTATATAAACACGTGTAAACATTTTAAAAAAAAACTGTAGCGCGTCGACTTATACACATAGGTAAACTTATTCTTATATATATATATATATATGTGTATGTGTGTTTATATATGTATATAAACACGTGTAAACATTTTAAAAAAAAACTGTAGCGAATTTAGCTAAAACGTCTTTAAGTTTCACTTCTTCCCTGCGCTGCGAGGCACAGATTTTTTGGTCTCTGTTTAAATATTGTAAATTTTTTTATTTAAAAATTATAACCTGGGAAAATAGAAGGTTGAAATATTGAACCTATTTAAATCGCAAACGATGTTAACGGAAACCAACTGGAAGCTAAAATTCCCATAGGAGTAAAATACGGATCTCCTGTTTCGCCGTATGTTTTTAACATGTGCGTAGAAGAACCGATCAAAGGGATGAAAACTAAACAAAATAGGTGTAAAATGAAATAGAGTACAAATCTGATATTGCTCTATTAGCGGAATCAGAGATTATAGTTTTATTGGAAGAATTAAAGAAATGGAAAATAAATATTAATAGAAAGAAAACGAAGTTCTAGATATAAAGATAAAAATAGGTAACGCTCAATCCGACCAAGTCGCAGAAACACGTTATCTACGAAATGTGATAACAGAGAAAAATAGGGGTATTGTAACAGGTATTAAAACACGAACAGGACAAGCCAAATATGTCTATTTAATAACGAAAAATAGATATTAACACAAATAACGACACTTGTATAGATATATTTGCGAAAACATACGTTGGAGTAGTGTGCTCAATTACGATTGCGAAAATTAGTTCTTAACAGCGTAGGAAATAAATATTCCGAATTCGAGGCAAGTGTGGATCTGACGCGGAATAACGAAAATATCTTGGAAAGAAATCAAATCCTAGAAGGAATACATGAAAAAAATAAGTTTAATAAATCATTGGAAAATGAAACTGTTAGTGTGCATGTAATAAGGTATAATGAATTTATCAAAAACCGAGATGAAAACCGAGAACGTTTATAATAAATACTATCAAGAACTTCGGATATTGGCTACCAACAAGACACAATGGCTGCAGAGTGATAAGGCGTTGTATGCAGTGAATAAAAAAAAAAAACATTTCATTGGTTGTTTGGGTTCACAACGCTGTAAATGGTGTGAACGTGTTGACCGACCCAGGAATTAACAAATAAATAAATAAATAATTAATAATTATCAACACAGATAGCGCTGTTTATTTATTTGTCTGTTTTTTTTTTAATTATATCAAATACAACGTCGATAACTCTCGATGAAAACATTTACCGCTTGCACTTACCGCTCCGAAAAATGAAAATAAGAAATTATCTTCGTCCATTTTCACCAAACCTTTCGGATTGCTTTTAATCTGACTACAAATCGCGTTGGCGGAAAATTCTTTATGCGTGGTACAGTTGACTAACATCCCGTTGAACATTATATTCATAGCGGTGTCCGTGAACAAAAATGTGTCTTTTATACCCAAAACACTGGAATACCCTTTATTTATCAAATTCAAAGCGCTCGGTTTTATCTCCTGCGTCAGATACGCCATTGCCTGCGTAATTAAGAAACAACTATAAACATGGCATATTGTTATTTATGTTCTCATTAGTTTTTTATGTTTTTTTTTTTTTTTTTTTAATTTCTAGAATTCATCAAACACGCACTTTCTTAATATAATAAGCGTTATTCATACGTTTTCGTTCAATAATACATTCTAGTTTTATCATATTTATTAATTCATTATATAAAAATATTGTGTTACTTAGTTTGAAAGCGTGTATGTATATGAATGTGTGTGATGTGTTCGTGACGTGAGTGAACAAAAGATTGTATTTTAAGGCGTTTTATTTGATGTATCTAAATTACTTTGAATGGAAACAGAAACTTGAAATAAATGTGAATTATTATGATTATGATGATGATTATTATTATTAGAGTAGTAGTAGTAGTATTCGGTAGTAGTAGTAGTAGTAGTAGTAGTAGTAGTTGACGTTTCGTTGTTTACACGTTCATTATACGACACGTGTTCGGCGTTTATATCGCGCTAAGCTATCAGTACGTTTAACAGAGCAGCAGCAGGTTATTTGTAGGTAAGTTTATATGAAGTATTAAATACGCTGGATTGACTCAAAGCCGTATTATAAAAATATCGTTTTTAAACATGAATACTATACGATCACATCATTGTAAAGAGTGCAACGGAGAGCTACTTAAGGACGGGCAATTTATTATATGTAAGGTTGGTTGTGGCGGGAAATACCACTTTGATTGCACCACAATAACACAGTCGACATATCGTACTCTTTCTAAAAAAGATAAGGAAGCGTGGCGGTAGTGCCGACAACCAAATATTAAGAGAAAAAATAATGATTACGACGAAGACGATTGTGATAACAAATTTGAAAACGATTGTGAAAATGATAATAACGATAAATTATTAAAAGAGATATTGTACAAAATGAATGAGATGAAAAATGAAATGAAACAAGAAAATGAACAAATGAGATTAGATATGCTCATTGAACAAAATAAAGAAAAAGATGCTATAATCGAAAAATTACATATAAGAATAAACGAACTATAGTCGGCGAGACTCGATTGAAATTTATGGTATAAAAGAAACCACAGATGAAAAAGTGGAAGAAATTGTTTATAAAATAACTGATACATTAAATGTAAAATTAAGAAAAAATGACATACAGGCAACTAGTAGAATGTTTGGATCGGCAAAAAATAAAAAAATTAGACCGATAATAGTGAAAATGCATAGAAAAAAGGTGGAGGAATTATTAATAAATAAAAAACTGTTAACAAATGATGACGTATATAAAAACGGAGACCGAAATAAAATATACATAAATGAAAGCACGACTCCCTATTATAAGCAATTACTCTGGATGGCGAAAAATAAAGCTAAAGAAACTGGATATAGGTATGTTTGGTTTAGAAGAGGGAAATTATTGATAAGAAGACAACAAGGAGATCAAGCCAAGCGTATATACAGTGAAGAAGATATAGATAAACATATTATATAAATAAGATATTAAACATATATTAATATGTTTCTATATATGTGTATATATATATAAATGGATAAAGTACAATTAAGAAAGTATAAATCGGGATAAATATGTGTGTAAATACTAAGAATAAGTTAAGAATTGATTACGTTAATATTAGATCATTAAGGAAAAAATGGGGTGAAATATTGATTCAGTGTGTAATAAGAAAACCTGACATATTGATATTAAGCGAGGTAAATATAAAGGAGTATGAAGTAGGTATGTATGCAATAAAAGACTATGAAAGGCTACATAACCTAGATGAGGTGAGACAGAAGCGTGGTATAATAGTATTTATCAAACATTGCATCGGTGTAGATACCGAGATAATAACAAAAAGTATGTATCATGCAGAGTGTATGTTATTAGAAATTAAATTGGGAAAAATTATATTCTATATATGGGCATTATATAAGTCTCCATCGAGGAGTGGAATATATAAAAGAGATTATTATGATAGATAATCGTGAATTAAAGAATAAAATTGTTATTTACATCGGTGATATAAATATAAATACCAAAGGAAATATGCCTAAAGTATCGTATTATAAAATAACAATGGCAGAGATGGGTTATGAAAGTAACTTGACAGGATATACACGAGAGGAATGGAAAGGAGAGCTTTTTACACAAACACAGGTAGATCACGTTTACACAAAACAGGTAAATAGAAATTTACATTTTAAAAATATAAACACCGAGATAAAAATTTCAGATCATAATTTGGTTTCTTGTGATATGATATTACCAGAAAAAACTACGATAGGGTTACCGAAACTTAAACATGAAATATATCAGGAACAAAAATTAATATCTATATTAAAATCCATAGATTGGTTAGGAAAAAATTTGGTTAATAAAACTGCTACAGAAATGTGCTCTGACATAATGTACAAATTTAGACAGATCTATAAAGAATGTATAAAACAAATTCATAGAAGAAATAAGAGTACAAATATGGGTATAAAAGATTGGATGACTAAGGAAATATTAGAAATGATAAACGAACGTGATAAACTATTCAAAAAACATAAGCAAAATAAAACTAATCGAGTACTCAGAAAGCAGTATGTAGCTATCAGAAATAAAGTAAATAATAAAATACGGTCAAAAAAGGATATGCATTTGCAAGAAATAATATTAAGAAAGCAGAAGGGGATATAAGGAAAATATGGAATAACATAAATGAAATAATAGGAAAAGAAAAAAAAACGGTATCGATGATAGTAAAGTTCTTGTCTAGAAACAAAAAAGTTGAGGAAGTAATTAAGGAATTTGGATACAATTTTGAAAATGAGGTACAAAAGATTGTGCATTATTGCAGTGTAACATTGATAAAGAAAAGTAATTACCATGAAAAAGTGAATATGTATATACCAAAAGCAACAAAAGCGGATATTGAGAAAATAATAGATGAACTGAACATTGAAAAAGCACATGGTTATGATGATATCAGAATAAAGGATATAAAAAATATTTTAAAAAATGTTTCCGAGGTTGTAACGTTAATAATAAATAAAACATTACAAGAGGGGAGAATACCACCAAGCTTAAAAGTGTCATTAATAAGACCAGTATATAAACAGGGAAACCATCTTGAGTATACAAACTACAGGCCTATCGCCATAAATAACGTGTTAGCAAAGATTATGGAAAAGTATGTAGCGAAAAGATTAATGAAATATCTAGAAGAAAACAATATAATAGACAAAGAACAGTATGGGTTTCAAAAAGGAAAGTCAACATCTATGGCATTAGGTAACTTTGCAGAGGATATAAAAATAAACTTTGAAATTGGAAATAAGGTAATAGTAATATTTATAGACTTCAAGAAAGCTTTTGATACAGTTGATCATAACATATTAGTAAATAAATTACAAGAAATAGGGATAACTGGCAGGGAACTAAGCTGGTTTAGAAACTATCTCCAAGATAGGAAAACAATAGTCAGCATAGATAAAATTCGAGGAGATCAAAATAATAAAATAATAGGAGTACCACAAGGTAGTAATTTATCTCCAATATTGTATATAATATACACAAATAGTCTAAAATACATTATGAATTATAGTAAAGTATACGCTTTTGCAGATGATCTAGCACTAATGGTAGTACACAGAGATACACAAATAGCGGAAAAGTTCATGCAAAGGGATTTTATAGAAATTAGTAAATGGGCTCATGACAATAGGTTAATAGTTAATACAGCTAAGACAAAAAGTATGTTACTAAAACCAAGGGGGGATAATGATATATATAAACCCAAAATTATAATGCATTCTAATGAATGTGCACATTACATGATAGATGCTAACGAGTGTTCATATAAAAATTGCAAAAGAATAGAACTAGTAAGTGAACATAGATATCTTGGTATAACAATAGACAACCACCTGAGATGGAATCTACATATACAAAAAGTTGAAAAAAATTTTCAAGCAGTAATACCAGCACTATATACATTAAGGAATTATGTCAGTTGTGATACATTGAGAACTGTATATTTTGCATTGGTTGATTCCAGATTAAGGTATGAATTCAAGCTTGGGGACTAGCATCAAAAGTGTACATAGAGAAAATAAATAGATTACAAAGAAGATGTTTAAATTTAATAAATAAAGATAGACACGAGGGTAAATCATTACGAGATTTATTAAAAGAACATAATGTATTGAACGTTACGGGGCTCTATTTGTTTATTAAGATATGGGAACATTTAACGAATAAGAATTCTATACAGATTAAGGAAAATACAGTGAAAAAATATGAATTGAGAAAAAAACTAAAATATAATTTACCATTAACGAGATCGAAATTCGGTGAGCAAACGGATACATTAGTTATTGCAAAAATATTAAACCGATTACCGGATTATATAGTTGCAGAGAAAATAAGGGGAAAACTAAAACAATGAAAGTAATGTAAACAGCATCACAAATATTGAAATTTAAGTTATCAATAAAGTATGGCGGCGAGCCATTAAATAAGCAAACAATGTGACCTACTACTGTAATTGAAGATATCAGATAAGTAAATACAAGATAGGAAATGTGGGAGTGAAAATGAGAGAGCAAATGTATGTACAAGTGGGGTGAATGAAATTAATATATATGTAGGCGTGTGGGTGTGTGAGAGTGAATGATAACAAATTGGTATATATATATAGATATGTATTATGTACAGATTGTATATATTTAAATTTCTGTGGAAATATTCGTCGACAAGCAAATTGCTTGACGAAACTATGTATTTAGAAAATAAGAAATATTGTAAATGTTCATGTTTATAATTTCAAATATATATTTTAATATATTTAAAAAAAAAAAAGTAGTAGTAGTAGTAGTAGTAGTAGTAGTTCTAGAAGTAGTGGTTAATAATGTAAGAAAATTACTTTACGCTTTTTCGCGAATACGTGACTTAGGGTACGAACAATCTTTAATATATATATATATATATATACACGACTGCATTTAACTTATTGGGATAGTGCATTTCAATGACTTACAAATACTTAACTGACTATTTGCAACCGTTGAGACGCACAGTGCCAATTGGAACAATATATATGTATAATACCGGTGTACAGGTACACGATACTAAACGTTTCCCTCTATTCAGAATGCTATATATACGCGTAAAAATTTATTGCGTATTCATATTCTTTCTCTTGCGCATGCGCGCATCGTTCAAATCTTCGCTGCCTATGTGTGTAAGCATTTGGATCGCTCGCTTGCTCGTTTTGCGGGTTAACTTCTCATATATATAGTGCGCCGATAGAAGTTTCACTTTAAAAGAAATTAAATTTATATCGTTCGTTTGTTTTTGATTTTTTATTATTTTTATCCGTTGTTGTTATATTATTTCATTTAAAATTTGGATTGGTATTATTACGTATTATACAAGTTAAATTTCTACGCCTTACATTTGAATATTATGACGTGTGTTATGTAAAATATATTATTTAAATTTGATTTACTCAATTGCGTTTTTTTTTGTCTCTATGGATTAAAAAAAAAAAAAAGAATTTATAATCGGGCGACGAACGGCAAAAAAACACGATTTCACAGATACGTAAAAAGTGTTTTTGAAAGTTAGGCTATATCGGAATTTTAAATAAGTTGCATTAATCGGATTCTATCCGAAGGGAACTACTACGTAAAATAAAAAATGACAGACTATTTATCTTTCTGTAGATCCCAAGTCACATTGGGATGCACGGTAGTGATAAAGTGGAACTTGAAGCTCGGTTTATGGTACTTTCACCAGTACCAAAATACTCACACGGTGGCTTCCAGATGGCACAAGCGAAAAGAATATAATACTCTAAACCGTCTACGTATGGGTCATACAACCATATCACACAATTATCTGTATACCAAAAGCCGTCCATCAACAAACTTATGCGAACATTTAACAGAATCAACAGTTACACACTTAATTTAGAACTGCCAAAAACTCACACTACACAGGTTAAAACATAAAATACAGGGCCGGATACACAAAATCCTCTCAAACAACCCTCAATCAATAGGTAGAATTCAAGCGGACTGCCAGCATATATATATAAACTAGACACGTGTCTCATTATGCTGTTATAACACCCTGGTAGTTACAAACAGCATACGGAATTTTACAAAATATTAAAATATATGTATATATATCGAATACATCAAGATCATAAGATTTTTGAATATGAATGAGTTTGATCAAATCTATTAGGAAATGATCCCGATAACTTAACAGATGGCGGTAAATTAAGTTGCTTTCCTTCATTTAGTAGTCTATATAAAACTGTATTGCTCAAATGGAAAAATATAAAAATTGACTTTATGTTAAATTTCTTACACAATGTCCCGAATTAGCTTCCTATTTTAAAATTAATTCAGTCTTTTAAGATTAACCCTGCTAGCAAAATTCGTAAATACAGGTTTTTTGTTCAACATCTTTAAAAATATTTTTACTTACTATTATTATTTTTTTAAAGATTCACGACATATGTACTTTACATTATTACTTACTAGCAATAGTGGATGTAACATTGTAATTTTTTCTTGACCGGTTAACGGTTCGGTCACGGTTTCGTTGAATATGTATGTATTCAGAAAATTATACGTAATCGTATCCTCCTTAGGATCGTCCACTAAATTCACCTTCTCCTTCCATTCACTAAAACGGAAGTGTAAAATCAAATGTATTAATATGGATAGATAGAGATAGCTAAATGACAGATATGTTGATTAGATAGATACAAGTAGATACATTAATAGGTAATAGACGTATATTCGAATTAATAAAATCATTTGCATGTACATTTACACATTTATTTTTATTATTATTATTGTTGTCGTTGTTATGATAATTCATATTATTATTATTATTGTTATTGTTATTATTATTATTATTATTATTATTATTATTATTATTATTATTATTATTATTGTCGCCTTCCTTTTAGCAATCTAAATTATTTTCTTGATAAGCTACTTTTCAAAAACTTGCTGACTTCTTTTGATATATCGTACCTCTACACCAGTCCAGCAAATGTAAACGAAAAGTTTGAATGGTTCATTTCTAACTTAACTGAAATCTTAAATCAAAGTAAGATCCCAAAAAAATCGTGTAAACTTTACCGTAAGAGAACAAATTGGATAACAAATGAAGTAATACGATTAACTCGAATTAAAAATGATTTATATAAACTTTATAAAAAAGATACTAAAAATATGAATTTATATGATAGATATATTAACTCTTCTAAAGCTGTCCAAAAAGCTGTTAGGAAAGCAAAAACTACTTTCTATTCTAACTTATTAAATAAATGTGAAGCAAAACAAAAACAATATTGGGCTATAGTTAACAAGGTGATGGGGAAACAGAACGCGAAAATCAAGGAAATAGCTCAAAACGGGGTTAAGGTACCTGTTGATGGAAATGAGGAACTTATATCTAATAATTTTAATGAATTTTTTAAAACTAGTGTATTGGAATTATTAAGTACAGATGCTGTTATAGAACAAACTTATCATGACCACTTAGATTTTAGTACCAAATCCTTTGTATTTTTAAACTTTTCCTCTGATGATGTTAAAAACGCAATTCTTTCGTTACCGAATAAATCTTCATTTGGTATCGATAAAATATCTATCTTAATAATTAAAGATAATATTCACTTCTTTCTACAGCCGTTAACTTATTTGTTTAATGAATCGATGAAGGCTGGAGTATTCCCTCAGATATTGAAATAACACCGATTTATAAAAATGGCGATAAAACAGACATTTCAAATTATAGGCTAATATGTATTCTTTCAACTATATCTAAAATATTTGAAAAGTGTGTGAAGAAGGTTATGCTGCAGTTTCTTTTAAAATCAAGATTTTTTAGTGTTAATCAATACGGTTTTTTACCAGGAAAAGGAACTGACGATGCTCTTTTTAATCACATTTCATACATTGCACAAAACTTAGAAGACGGTCGATCCACGGCAGCCGTGTATTTTGATCTGCGTAAGGCTTTTGATGTCATAGACCACTATATATTATTTAAAAAATTGTATGCTTGTGGATTTAGGGATAATAGTCTTCGCTGGTTCCAGTCCTATCTCAAAGACAGAAATTACGTTACTAAGATCAACGAGACGTTTAGTCGAATGAATGTTTCAAATTCGGGAGTACCACAAGGCAGTATATTAGGACCATACTTGTTCTTGATATATATAAATGATTTATGTAACCTGGATGTTTCGGGTAAAATTTTTAGTTATGCCGATGATGCTGTATTAGTTGTTAGTTCTCGCTTCGCGGATACCCTACAAGAACTGACGCAGCAGAATGTTGATCGGATCACAAGATGGTTGACACATAATCGTCTAGTAGTGAACCGCGAGAAAACTAAATATATAATATATAGTCAACAAGCACCTAACTTATTTGAGAATATGAAAATCTATCTAGCAAATCAACTTATAATAGAGAGAGTGTACGAAGTTAAATATTTAGGAATTTTATTCGATTCTAAATTAACATGGAATAAACATTTAAATCATATTGTAAGTAAAGTAAGAAAGTTAAATTATCTATTTTATTATTTAAAACAATACTTTTCTGCAAAGCACTTGTCTCGACTATACATAGCTTTATACCAACCCGTCTTGACATATGGTATTGTCCATTGGGGCGGGGCAGCTGAATATCTTCAGAAACCATTGTTTTCACTACAGAATTCAGTTATAAAGAATATATTTAGCAATGATCCAAATAAACCACTCTTAAGTGTACATCAACTGTATGTACTCAATATTTTGGATTTTGTAGTAAAACATAAGAATTATTTCAATATACAAATCGCAAGTGGGATAACAAGAACTTCTGGCGCTGAGAGAGCAAAAATACCAAATTTTAATAAGACTCACTGTCGCATGCAGGCCGTTTATGTTGGTGCTGTAGCCTATAATTTAATTCCCGAATCTATGAAGCAATATTTAATGAACTATAAGCGTCGTCGGCGCAAAACGTTGGTTTCTTACATTTTAAAAAAGGACTTCTCATGATACTAAACTGAAAATGCAGTTTTTTTTTAATTTTTATTTGCGTTTTTTTTTTGTTTTTGTTGTTTTTTTGTTTTTATGTTATTTACCTTGTTTTACTTACTTCTATATAGCAAGACAGTTTTTAAGTTACTTTCCTTACTACCGCCGCACGCAGTAAGCGTCGATAGGAATAATTTATTTTTAATTTTTAATCATTAATTTTTAAATTAAAACGTTTTTGTTATAGTTTTACCTCTACTTTTAATTCTTAATCTATTTATCTATACTACATTGTCCTTTTATAGTTACAGAAGTTTTTGTTTTTTTATTATTATTATAGAATTTTATGTTTTTATGTTAGATATTGTTTAAGTTTCTTCTTCTTCGAGTAACCTCGTACAACATTAATTTTCAGTATAGAATAAACACCTGGCGCTCGCGCATTCATGCGCATAGCCGAGGTTTGCTTCCATTTATTTTTACTACATAAGCATGGTTTACTACCATTATTGTTTATTACGATTATATGTATATATACATGCTGTTTGTAAACATATTTGATTGAAGCAATAAATTGAATTGAATTGAATTGAATTGAATTATTATGTACATATATGTGCACATACACGCACGTGCTATTGTAGGTGTACATACACATACTTTTTTTATACTTTATTGATTCTCCTGACTTCGTCACTATTATCTAGCAAATTAATAGCCAGATGATTCTAGTCTTTTCAGAGCGCTGTAAGTTCGTATTTCATATCTCTGTGAAGATGATCATTTTGAATGTACCGTGGTGCGTTATTTAGGGATCTCAGTACCTTAGATTGAAATCGCTGAATAATTTTAATTTTTGAACTGCAAGTTGTTCTCCGTAGTTCGTAAGTCCACACCGGTTTGAGTATGGTGTTATGAAATACCAACTTGGAACTCAGAGAAAGCTCAGATTTCCTTCCTAAAAGCCAATACATTTTGTTAAACCTGAGCTTTTGTCCCTTACTTTTTTTCGGAATATGATCTTCCCAGTACAAGCGGAGGCCTGTAGACAAGAGGGCGGGTGTTGCGTCTAATCGTGAAAATCAACTGCACCAATTTAGAAGTATTGATCGTAATTCTCAATTTTCGGCTCCAGTTCCGGAAAAAGTCCAAACTAGACTACAACTCGTTGGATGGTTTAACTGAGTACATGCTTTTTAATAGGAAAACTGTGGCATCCGCAAATGACGCTACCATCTTCCTGAAGTGGCATGTCGTGGGCATATATGAGGTTAAGAAGCAGGCCTAATACAGAACTCTGAGGAACATCTGCATAAGTGGAGTGAAATTTGGATGTTTCCTTGCCATGTTTTATTTGAAAATACCTGTCCGCTAGATATGACGGGAAGAAATGGAAATATGTGTGCGCTAGTGTGCGTTTAAACAGCAAACTACTGGTTGATTGCCGAACAAAAATGGCAATTTTGAAAACTGTCATATATTACTGGACATGATGTATCTGTTCTATTGTGACGTGATTTGAATGGAATTCAAACTGATACTCAGGTATTATGTTAAAATTTATAAATTATCGGAATTAGTCTTAACAGTAGTAATCTTTCAGGTAACAGACTAGTGAACCGCTATGACGATGTTTCTTTGGGTGAGAGATCATTACTATCTGAGCCACTGTCCACTGTGATGGAAAGTAACGAGGCAGATGATCGAATGGCAGTAAGTAGTAGATGTCTATCCTTGGAATACACTTAAGTATTTTACCCGTTATTAAGTCATAACCGGGCGTTTTGTGATCGTCCAACTTGATAGTCAATACTTCAACTTCCTAGGGTTTAAACAGTTTTTTAGAGGAGACATCTGTAAAGGAGCAGGTAGTCCACGCTTTACTTCTTTATAGAAGATGTGTAATTGAGAATCTGGCTCGTGCGGTTTAAATGTTTTCTCCCAGTAGTGGCAAAACACAGGTGATTTTCCTTATCATTACAAGCTGAACCTCCATTCGAGTTTCTGATCGAAGGAATTTGTTATTTAGAGTCTTCTAAAATTTTTAGTTTCCCTCCACAGTGAATAATAGCAATGGGTATTGAATGACCTAAATGTATAATTTTTATGCTGTATCAGAAGGCAATTTAATTATCTGTTACGTCTGTTTAATTCTTTTTTGTGGGATGGTAGCATGCCTATTGGCTCTAATAACATCTCATATAATTTTTCTTTTATATATATATATATTTTAAGAGTTAATACGATCTTAAGACTACGCTCAAATAAGTATTACTATTATTCCGATGGTGTATACGCTTAAAATTAGTGTTAAACATAAAGACGGGTATGAAGACACTTGCTCCAGCGAGCAAGGCTTCTTACTAACTTACATATATCATATATAAATTAGTACTTAAGTAACCTACAGAAAGCTCTTACTAAGGCGGAGATATGGTTTAAAAAATGGAAAATTGGAATTAATGAAAACAAATCTGTCAATATCCATTTTACCAACAGAAAAGTTACACCCCCACCCGTCAGGATTAATAGCACCGATCTGTCAGTGCGATCAACGGTCAAGTACTTAGGATTACACCTGGATAGCCGATTAACATGGAAACATCACATACAGATGAAGAAAAAAGAATTAGATATTCGAGTTAAAAAAATGTACTGGCTGATAGGGAGAAACAGTGTACTAACGACAGATAATAAACGTTTAATATATATTCTAAGGCCTGTCTGAACCTATGAGGTGCAACTTTGGGGTTGTGCTAGACCATCAAACCTGAAAATAATACAAACGTCACAAAATAAAATTCTTCGGATGATAACCAAGGCACCCTGTAACAAATGTAACATTGCATCGAGATTTACGTATAGATTATGTGGCCGAGGTCACAAAAGTTCACGCTAAAAGACACGCAAGAAGACTTGATAGCCACCCGAATACTTTTGCTAGGGGATTGCTTGATACCACCGGTGACATAAGGAGACTAAAACGTCAGAAACCGCAGGATCTCGTTTAGAGTCGTCGTAATCGGGTAGGTATCGCTGGATACTTGTCCCCTCATGCTCAATTCTTTTAAACGTACTGCTAAATGTCCTTGGTGGACAGCTCAGTATTATAAATCATAAAAAAAAAAAATGCTAAATCAAGTCATGCGGTTTCATTCGTTTCAAACGGCGAGTATTGAGTTCGATGTCAAGCAATTTTTTCGCTTCAAGATTGGAATGTCCATGCAGTCGTCGTTTATGCATCTTTGCAATATCTTGTATTACTTCGCGTACACTTTTTACTGCGAGGTCGCGGTGTATGCAATCGTTGCGGTAGAAGCGATAGGCATCTACGATTATTCGTAGGATTACGTTTTGCCGAGTTTGGATAAGCTGCTGATTGGTCTTCTAGCGCAGCCCCATAGAGCTATTCCATATGTCCATATGGGCTTTATAATTTGTAAGTATATCAGGCGTTTGCAGTAAATGCTGAGCGTTGACCGCCATCCTATTAGCCAGTATAGTGATGACATGGTTTTCTTGATTTGCCTGCACTTCATCTTTACATGCGGTTTCCACGAAAGACGAGAGTCCAAGTGCATGTCAAGATATTTTACCACGTTGGTTTGCGGAATAGGTTGATCTGCAATATAAATCCGATGGGACACGTTAACGTGCCGCAGGGTGAATACGATGTGTTGCTATTTGGAGTTGTTGAACATGATTTTCCATCGTTGAGCCCAACTGATGACGCTATCTAGATGTCGTTGAAGGTTCTTTGTTGCTTCCTTCTGGCAACTACTCTTGGATAGAATGGTGGTGTCATCGGCGAACGTAGCCGTAATTGTTTTATCATCAGTAGGTAAATCGTTGGTATATAGGAGGTACAGGATAGGTCCAGGGACACTACCCTGCGGAACTCCAGCCTGTATTGGGTGATACCAATCTTCGTGTGCTACCCGAAATTGTCTTTCTGACAAGAATGATGTTAGCAAACGACATAGATTACCTGGCAGAAGGTTACACATTTTAACGATGAGACCTTCGGGCCAGACTTTATCGAAAGCCTGAGCTAGGTCGAGGAAAACGGCCGTGCAAAATTGTTTATCTTCGAATGTTCGCTCTATAACTGTCGTTACCCGATGCACCTGTTGAATTGTGGAATGTTGGTCCCTAAATCCAAACTGGTGGTTTGGGACCTCATATAAAATAGGGGTTGTTTTCACTATTGCATGCTACCTTGTATTGAGGGGTACTTAGCCAGCTGCTTGTTCCAGGATGCGATTTAAATATTCTATCGCGTCGTCGCTGGTGTCGCCAGTCTGAAGAGGAATATTGAGTTTAAGATTATCATCGATCCCTAAAGCATATGATAGCCAATCATTTTATTTGTTATAAAATTTGAACACTTTTTTTTTTCGTAATTAGTAATGGGATAATTTTCAAAAACAATGCAGAGTGATTCAAAATATAGAGCATTACTTTGAATACTATGTGAAGTCCATTGTATACAGCGGAACATTCCTGATCAGTAAGTAATATAATAACATAAAGCGAAAATACAGAAAAGGGTTGTAGACATACAAGGTAATAGAGGAAGTACACCAATATACAAAAAATCCATAGTACCGACCACCTAGGAAACATATTGTGTTAGTAGACTTATAACGAACAAAACCAATACCGTGTATGTTCTTAAAAAATCACATACACACACACACATCCATACGGTTATATTCATACACACACATATAACACACAAATACATACATATGTTAAATACATGAAGGCTGTTACTTATACATAAACACACAAGCAGACATATCATAATTATAAATATACCTATTTAATGTGGTGTTTGAATTGTTCATTTTACAAGAGGAGAAATTATTATTTTTATTCAAGTTAGAAACGCTTTGAAAACTAGTGTTTGAAGAAACTGTCATTGACTTAGCGCTAGTAGTAATCGAAACATATTTGGTGAAGGAAGGTCCTATTGTACATGTCGAAATATCGTTAGAAGCAGTACGTTCAGTTGCATATACTTCTTCTTTTGCTACTGCCGCAAGAGTAGCGTTTTGCGCGGCAAAATCATTCGCCTCAAAAGTTCTAAATGCCCTATTGCATGACAGTGGGTCAAAAATAATGACGATCGAAGAGAATCTCACTCGCTTGCTACATTCGCTTGTTCCAGACTATTTACCTATATCTTTGGACTCAGTTTCTAGCGAGCGAAGTATTAGCAATGAGATAGCTCTTAGTCATTCTCTGGTGGTTACTGATCTTAGAAGTAAGCTGGACTCCGCTGCCTGTGGAACAGTTGCCAGAGTAACTTTGAAAGAAGTCATCTATTGCGTAAGGTGAAAAATAAGATCCCGCACGCTCCAGCGAAGCTTTTATAGAAAGCGATAGTAATACCGACCGTCACTTATGCTGTATTGGTGTGGGTTCATAGGGTAGCTAATGTTAAACTAGACTACTGCCGAGTATAATTGATCGCGAATGGCTTCTGCCCGTTAGAGCGCTGACATGTTTCGGAACGCGTCATGATCCGTTTGCATGCTACAAGGAATGTTTCTATCTCAGGGAAACACCTCGTCAATGTGTTTGTGGAGCCGAGGCGTGTACGAATAGTTACCTATAGAACCTGAAGGTACTTGTCGCCGAGCAAATTCAACCAAAGAAATTACCTTTGGCTGGTATCACAATTACTGGTGTGCTGGCGGAGAGCTGGACAGATTTCTTCTGTCAGAAATCTACCTGGTCAATCGGCCGAGATCTCCTTAGCTTTCTTTATAAGATCGCACTTGAAAGTGGAGATGAAGTTTGCACTGTACAGCAGCACAGGGCCACAAACTTATCACCCGAGATGATATCATCCAATATGTTGGGGGCAGTTGCTCTTAGCGAGAGTTTCACTGATCAGTTTGGACAGTTGACGGCTCCGCAACTACTCAATTGCGCCACCAGATCATCTAGCTGGAAAGCTGTCTAGGTCTTTGGAAGGAACGTGTCGGCGGTATAAACATAAAGGGACTCGTTCCAAGTTTAGGTACGCGGGCTCGGGGAGTTAAATAAAATCACTGTTTAATGTAATACGGACAAATCTTGTCGATTGTAGTGGGTGCAACCCTGCAGTTTAAACAAATATCGATAATACCTATTGTTGTACAGTTAAAGAGAGCACACCTCATCTGGAACGCCGTGGCCTACTTCTGCATTGAGTAATCATAGCAGTTTAAACACATTCTCGCCGGAGTGATACTTAAAGAAACTCTAATGTATATGTATTATAAATTCGAGCAATTCATTTACCAAAATGGCGATTTCAACCAAATTTGTTGGAACTAATGATGCGACATTTCATCGATTTATCCGGCGAACTGATGATATAGGAACTGAAGAATGCCAGTGTGATTTAATTTCTTTTTCTAATATGTCCGTAGGGACACCTTTGATAATACCATATCGAAATAGCAGTGTAAAAGAAATATACGCTTCCAAACCATTGTTGTCGTTATTATTAATGGAAAGGATAAAATTATTGTGTAGATAGGTAAGTTAAAACTAGCTTTACCTTTATTGCTACCAACGATATCAAAATATTCATCTTCAGAGTAAGAGGACAAGAGTTTGCATGGAGCTAGTGGATTTAAATTGCTCATTTTTGTCTTTATATTGAATAATGATTATATACGAGCCCTAGTGAATATACTGGGATTATCGAGTTGACTGGTGTAAGAGTTATTTCGTAGCAACGGAGGAGGTCGGCTATCATATTTCGAATTATTTTGAATTGCATGTTTGAGTGTACGGTATTGCCTGTTATGTTCGTATCATTTAACTTATCAGCTTGACAAGATTGTTCTATATCCATACGGTTTTGTATTTCCGTAAGTAGTCGCTGCACCCCAAAACGTCTGTCATAATTCGGTTAACTTATATACGCACGTGCGTATTCGTATATCTTAATATAAAAATAAAAATAAAAAAGCGAGAAGAGAAACCAAACTAATCAGATAACTTTATATATATATATATATATATATATATATATATATATATATATATATATATATATATATATATATATATATATATATATATATATAAACACAATAAACGCAATGAACGTATTCAGATTGGTATATTCAAAAATTAAAGGGAAAAAACACTTTCTGCGAGATGTACCTATAAAGATAAAACATATGATGCGTAAAATACGAAAATCAAGAATGATGGTAGGAAAAAATTAAATTGTGTAGAGAAAAAAAGCAACTTAATGGATTATATTTTATATATCATATACGTCGTGTGAGTGCAGTGGTCCTATTTATACAACTCAACCGATCTACACGAACACTCTAACGTCACGTATGCCAACAAAAATAATCTCATTCGCTGTGGCAAGGCTATCTACTGATGATCCCGTTGCTCTCTCGTAATCCGTATTTATTGTATCGCAACAATACACTGATTTTTTTTCTAATTACTAAAAACTAACTCAGTCTGGATCGAAACAAGCTAGTTGACCGTGTTCCTTTTAAACGATAAAAATTTTATAATTACGGAAATAATGTTTTTATTTATATTTTTTTCTAAAAATATATATCACAGAGAAAGCGTTATTGCGAATCACATCTATTTTTTGTGATAATTCTTCATAATGTTTTCGGAATTTTTGATATTCTACCCTAGTTAGTTGGTAAAACTATAGGACTAACCGATACTTTACGACTGAGACTACGAAACCTTCTAACCATTTCTTATTATTCACGTCTGCGTTAAGTGAGCGTGTGGAATTTTTGCTTGGGTTTTACTAACTATCGGTGTTACCTATCCGTGTTCTGGACAGACTAAAATCATAGTGGTCGGTATTAAGTGTTCTCATCGTCAAGTTAATTTTATCTATAACACATTTCATACATTATCGTCCAAAAGTGCTTGAGTGCCGTTATACGTTATATTTATCTATAGTAATTTTATGCATTTTATCCGAGACGCTTGTTTATTTTTCATTCGGTTTTTCGTGTAAAATTTTTCTTTTATATTCTTTCCTCATTACGCATTCGATTGCGCGCTATCTAATATAATTATTTCCTTTTCTGTATGGATCGACAGATTATTCTCTTAATTCGTTTAATTAATTATTTAAAACAAAGTTTACCATTCGCTCTGATTATTTTACTTTTTCCAGAGTCAGCGACGAATTTAGATAAATTTGTACTACATTCTAGAATATGGGTTCGAATAAGTTATATTTACAATAGTTAAATTTAATCGTCGGAATTTTCTTTTTAAGTAAAATACGAAGAAACGTATTTCTGGAAGTGATTTTCGCATACAGATCAGCATCGTGTGCGTCAGCTTGATGTATCGTTGAATTTCTTCTAATTAAAGTTAAAGTTGAAAAGCTGATTTGAATAAAAAAAAAAATACAGAATTTCAGAAACAGGAATGAAAATATTGTTTTGTCAGTAGAAAAAACACACTTTATAGTAAAGTGTCCAAAAAGTTGTACGAATAAGCTATAACTGTTAGACTAATTTGTCATTTCTTCTCAGTTGTGCAAACTGTAATTAAAACGAAAAACTTTCGAACAAACTTCATTATCTGTTAAACCTACTCAACGTTTATACATTTAAAGTTAGTATTAGATCTAATATTAAATTTACATAAGTCGGACACTGCTAACTTTACTAATAAACTGTGTGAATGTTATTTAAATTATCATATTTTATAACTTGTGGAAAAAAATTACCGTTGATAAATTCAAAAAGTATCTATTTTCTAAATCTAAATAAAACATTGTAATATTTGTGTTATATATGTACACAAAGTTCCGAATAATTCAATTTAAGTTAACACTAGTGTAGAATGATTGAAAAGCGTACAAACACTGCTAGTATGGGTCGAGTGCGTGCAACAAGAACTTCTAAGGTTTAAAAATAATAATCCGATGATGAGAAACCGAACGAAAATCGATTATTACTCGGTACGAGATACCGGTCCTAGGTTCTATATAGATATTATACCCGATACAGAACATACATCGACTATATATTGAAGGATATTATTATTATTATTAAACTTTTCCAAAGTTCCACTTCAACGAATTTAATCGCATCGCGTCCGTAAAAAACTTTCAGTATCCAGGAATTTCGTTCGTGCATTGAACATACACGACCATTTGGAGACCTCCTTATCGTGCTTAACAATTTTAAATCGGGCAACTTCCGAAATCGTCTTTATTTGTATTATATAGATCACATACACACATACACATGTGTAATACTTTTCGGGGGGGGGGGAATAAAAATAATTATTATGTGAAACTGGAACACTTCGATGTATATACATGTATATATAATATATATCCACGCCGGGGGGTACCTTAATTCTTCTGGGCAAGATCTGTAACCGAAACGTTGCGCATTCACAAGTTGTGGAGAGTGGGACGACTTGCGGATATGTATATTACCTCCGAATAAGAGAGTGGGTACTATTGAAAAGTCTCGCAGACGATTCGTGTCGTGACGGGGCAATGGGACAAGAAGGTGGACATTGTCAGATTGAGAAACTGCCTACTAAAAAAAGTCTGCAAAATATAAGTTTCCAACTTGATGAAGGACTGATCTTCTTCAACATCACTTTGATATGGTTTGTCGTCGTTTATGGATGTTGTATTTTTTTCTGCTTGAATCGTGTTTAAAATTTCAACTACGTCCTCTGATGTGACCTGAGCTTCTAAGTTCTGGTCAATTTGAAGTTATCGGTTAAAGTCGAATCCAATAAAAGGAATCTGAAAAGTTCACTCAATTCATTTGACGACGGTCAATTCATTGTATTTTGTGTACTCCATGCAAAACCAGCTTTCATAAAACAGTTCCTAATTGTCGTAGGGGATATTTGTCCTTATGACGTTTTCATCGACATAACATCCTAATTTGTTTAGACAAATCTTGAGTATGACGTACTTTTAAATTTGCAATAAGATGTTAAAAATGCAAACTTAGGGAATATTACTTTGAAAGTTTCAATCACACCTTGATCCATCGGTTGTGATGTAGAAGTAATGTTGAAGGTAAAGAAGGCTTAACATTTTCAAAATCGATTTGTGGATGGATGTAGCGTTGTCCAGAAACAATCAAATTTTTCCACCTTCGTGTTTTTTGAATTGTCCAGTTGATGTAACCATTCCATCGTGATGGACATTGTCACCCATGCTTTTTTATTCGCTTTATGATCGACTACCGATAAATCGATCTTAATTCCTCTGAAACATCTTACCAACGGTTTCATCTTTTCACCCGACATATTGTTCATACACACACGCGCACACTTATTATTAATATTGAATAGCTGTAACAACTTTATGATTATTTTTAGTTACGAATGGGACCATGTTTGTACGTTAAAGAACTCTGAGAATCGAAATTACTCTGTGCGTCCGTTATAGAAGGGTCAGAATGCATTATTATTCACACATTCTACAACAGAACCTTGGAAAATGTGTCCGTTGTCCATTAAGAGGGATATATATATATATATATATGCAAATGACTTTGATTACTATAGTAGTTCTTGCAAACTATCTATAATAGGTTTAATGCATAGGATAACGTTCTGCGCAACGTACTTGAAAATGTGCCAGTTTTATTATTGCTCGAAACTTACTAGAAATAGTATGGTCCAACTTCTTGCATAATCGGTTTTTCGCCATTTAAAACCTGTTCCGGGTTTGTAACGTTGAACAAGTAAACTCTGAATTCGAGTGGTATCGGAAATTTCGCCCACGCTGTTCTCATTTCGTTTCCTTTTTTCAGCATTTTAGCCTGGAACAATAATAATATATATATTTTTTCAATTTCAAGTTATTTCAATATTACACGTCTGCAATGCAGAATGTACATAATAAACAAATGGTTTATGTAATATTTAACTATGCGCATATTTGCACTAGCGCCTATCGAAGAAATGGATTTAGACCACTTCGTCGAAATAAATGTAACCTTAATCTGTCGAAATACACCATTTTGAATTATGCAGCCGGGAACAACATTCTAAGCGATAAATAATATAAATAATTCAATATATAAGTAAATAATGTGATAAACCAACTAGCTCTTAGTTCGTGTATATACATAACTACACTATACCAGTCACGATATGATGAATCTACTACAAAAATGTATATATATACACATAATTACTTTGTTAAACTATATATATATAATCCAGTGGTTGCTCCTACATTGGTTGTATTAACAACTGCTGAGTGTAATCGTTTAGCAACCAGAATCTTCTAAGTACACGTGTTGTTCATAACTCATGGGTGCGGTTGCATGCGCATACTACCGACAAACAAACGATGGAGTCTAGGACTTAAATTTCTTCCCGAGATTAATTTTTTTTCTTCGAATTTCTATTGGTGTTTATTTCTTTTGCTGTGTACATTTCTGCGCATCTCCCTTCAGTTTGTTTCCTTCCTATTATTGCTGACCGATGTTAAATACCTATAATTTTTTCCTTAAAGAAATTTTATTATTTATATGGTAATTTATTGTTTTATTTCAGATAATAGTTTTGTATAAATTGTGAACAAATAAGATTAATAAACTATTATACATAGTTTATCAAATTGTTTCGTTTTAGTATTTTAAAAATGTTGTACTTTTCTCATTGTATAAATTTTGTATTTATTCATGCCGAAATAAATTTTTAATATATTTCGGGTTGATATTAGGAGTTTTGGTTTTAGGTAATGGTTTTGTTTTCAGGATAGCTTGATCCGGGTGTTATAGAATTGACGCAACGAGCGTGTCAGTGTCGCTGCTGCTTTCTAGTGTACTGTTGGCTAAGCATAAGTTATGATATAGGTCCCAGTTTGCTTTTTTGAAGTTGAAGTTTGTTTCAATATTCGGTGTAGCGATTTCACTGTGTATGTTGATGATCAGAGGATAATGGTCACTACCTCACATGTCGGCGTGTAGATTGGTGTCTATTAAGTCCGCAATCCGGCTTATGCTTAGGATGAAATCAATGGTGCTCCATCTTCTATGAATAGTCTGTAATGTATTGGTTCGTACGGGTTGTGTATTGTTAGGTTGAATTTATCTATTAGTTCCATTAATAGTTTGCCCCTTCTATCCGTTATATTTCCACCTATTTGTTCGCTCTGCGAATTAAAGTACCCTGTAAATACAAATGGTGTTGGAAGTTTCGATAATAAATTTGTATAATCGCTTTCTTCAATCTTACTTATATGTAAACGAATATATAAGCGATATGTATGCGTAGATTAAACGATATACAATTTTCCTGTTTGTGACTCATCTGTACCATAGAGTTTATTTATTTGTTTAGGGTAATTAACATACATACAATTTTCCTAAAATATGCGATTCTTATTTTTATATATATATATATATATATATATATATATATATATATAATAGTAATAATAAATATGCAATGATACCATATATAAATCTGTTAACAATTCAGTTGCTTATGCTTTATCGATACTAAACTAGAAATGTTATATGTCGTTTTATATACAAAATAATTAAATAAATATTTGTTGTTGTTTTTGTCACGTTGAACGTTGGACGTACTGTGCAAAAATTAGAAAACATTCTTTCTTGTTTATGAAGCCTGGCAATGTTAAAAAAAAGTTTTCGTGTAGGTTAAACTTGGTCCTCGAGATAATAATAATTATGATAAAATGATAATAATTATAATTATATATAAATAATCACCGTCAAGTACGGTACTCAGTTTTGCAACGTGCATATGTAGAAAAATAAAGATAGCTAGGTCGGAATGTTTTGTTTTATAGCGGGTGTATCCCGATAATTATATAATTTTATTGCCTACTCTAGTCTAGTCAGTGCTGTAGCCGACGAAATGATTAGGCTAGGCTTTTAAAAATTGAATAACTTTGCGATATTACGTCGAAAAAAAAAAACAGTACTTTTATTCGTTTATTTTTATATATTTTTTGGCAGCTTAATTTAGTTTTGAAACAGTTTTCTACTCGAAATACTAAAATCAAGTCGTATGTGACGTAATATAATACCGGTTTAAATTTTCCGGAATATAGGTAAATAAACGGAGTTGGATATAAAACGATTAGATATGCGGATGATACAGCAGTAATTGCCGATAGCGAAGCAAAATTGCAGAAATCCATTAATGTTTTAAACAGCAAATGCAGAATGAATATTAATGAAACTAACACCAAAATTTTAAGGTACGATAAAAATTGAGATGGACAGACGAAAATATTAGTAAGTGGTAAAAGGTTACAGCGAGTGAAGCAATTTGAATATCTGGGCAGCCTAATAATAAATGATGATAGGACGGAACAGGAAATAATGAGAAGAATAGCCCGAGCGAAGAATGCTTTCAGCAAAAAGACCGGGTCTCCTTTCGTCCAGAAATATATCTTTGAATATTAGAAAACATTTTATCGAGAGTTTCATTTGGAGTATCGCCCTTTATGGATGCGAAACATGGTCATTGCTGAAAAAGGACAAATGTAAATTAAATACGGTGCTGACGGCGCATGTTAAAAATAAAATGGACC
This sequence comes from Coronaproctus castanopsis, assembly GCA_032883995.1. Lineage (NCBI taxonomy): Eukaryota > Metazoa > Arthropoda > Insecta > Hemiptera > Monophlebidae > Coronaproctus > Coronaproctus castanopsis. Next base: position 138,770,906 of record CM065052.1, read on the forward strand.
GATAAAATATCTAGAGTAAATGAAAAACGTGAAATTTTAACAACGATACAAAGAAAAAGGGATACGATAATAGGACATATTATACGTCATTCGATATGGATTGCTAGCCTGATGATAGAAGAAAAAACGATCGGGAAAATTCAAAGAGGAAGACCGCGAGGGAAGTTTATGGATGACATTAAAGGAAGCAGGCCGTATGCGGAAATTAAAGCACTAGCCACAGCACGTGGACATCTCACTATTCACCAACCTCCGGTTTGAGGAGAATAAGAATGAGAAGGTAAATAATAATTTAAGACAAACTGTGCGAATGGTATATAATAACAGTGTCAGAATAAACTAATTAAATTATTTACTGAATAGGAAGATTATTAACATTAGACCGCGCGCTCGGTATAATGATATACCCGTAAAATTACGAGGGCATATTCCTTTGCGTAATACTTGAATGGCGGTTCATATTTTCGTAGCAAACATTTATTAATTTTTTATCACGTTATCCTATTGCTACTAACGAACCATCTAGCGACCTGAAGAGATATCCTTGAAATAATTTCTTTTATATATATATATACATATACATATATATATATATATATCTATATATATATATGTATATATACGTATATATATTGCGACCGATCTTAAGTATGTAATTATCTGAGAACTATAAAAGTTAATTATTTCGATGGATTGTTTATATTCTCGACGATCTAATATAAGTTGATTAATTATTTCCGGAAGGATTAATTAAACGTTAGCAAAATATTTTTCTCTATATTCGATCAACGGATCAAATAATTTCAGGAAAATAATAATCCCTTAAGAGGTTCATATTTTATATATACTTTATATGTATATATATATATATAGGATATAATTTACGAATGCGTTTAAATAGAACGAATTCATTCCTTTTTTTTTTTTTTCGAAATTCTTCATTCGTCGTGAGAAGTTATTTTTGAAAATAATAAACAAAAAAAATCAGTCTCGTAATAACTGGTATTTACGATACTGAGATGATAGGTTTTCCGAAAAATATGTATGCGAAAAATTATCAGTATGACCGTAATTTCCGATAGAGTACGTGTTCGAATTAAATGAAAGTAAAATTAAAATTTCGGCTTTAATACTTAATTTTAACATCATTTATAGTCCTTCTACATTCCTCAGCGAGTAAAATTAACAATAATTTTTTCATAATAAGATCAGATGGAAATAATTTGTGCACGAGTGCGCACATTTTTAAAATTCATATAATACAAATATCGCCTACGATTAGCGTTAATAATTAAATGAAATTTTTTTTTAGTAATTTTTCAAGGACAAATATACTGGTAAATAATTTTTAATTAATAATAATAAATAAAATCAAAATTTTAAGTTTATAAATACGTAAACAACAAGAAAGCTAAACGTTTTATAAAAATCACAAAGCATTTCGCTATTAAGCCACTATCAAATGAACATAATATATATAAATATATAAACATGTACAATATATAAGAAATATAAAAATACTAATTTAGATATAAAAGAAAGATATAAAAATTAATTGATTAAATTAAATTATAAATTTTTGATGGAGAATTAGTTCTAAGACGTATATTATAAAAATCGATTTTTATATTAGACAGAAGTTATAATTTATTTTTAATTTCCGTTCTTTCGTGTTACGTTTATGTATAAATTTTATATTGCCGATTGTAGATTGCGTGGTTTGCCATATTCACTATCTGATTATTTTATAAATACTAATCTTTATTTTGTTAATTTTTATGAAATATATATCTAAATTAATATTTTACATTTTATATTTATCATAGGCAAATCGTGTTGTTTACCACATTCACTATTAGATTAGTTTTCATTTTGTTAATTTTTATAAATTGTATGTCTAAATTAGTATTTTTACATTTTATATTTCTTGTATGTTTTATATATTCGGATATTTTTATATTTTATTTTATGTTTACTCCGATAGTGACCTAATAGCCGAAAAGTTTTGTAATTTTTTATAAAACGTTCAGTTATTTTAACTTGTCCCTTGTTGTTTACTTTAAAAAAAAAAACACTTCATTCCACACTTTTTGGATTATAAGCACATGTACACATTTTAATTAAATCTGATTTTTTGTTTCTAAGTATGTTATATCGTTCTTCGCTTTCTTTTTATATATATATGTGTATATGTATTTCCCGGCATACGATTTATCATAATAATAATAAATGTATAAATAAAATTGTAATTGTTCAAAGTATATTTGCGAAAAAGATTTTTAATTTCCTTTTTTTTTCTTTTTTTTTTTTTGTATCCAACCGCTGTTTATGATTTTTAAGTTCGTCGGGGACGATATTGATATATTATAAAAACAGAACTAGTAGGAATTCGCATGCGTAACGAGGTGTTTACATATGTATGTATTAATGTATGTGCGTGTGCGTTTGTATATATATATATCAAATCATCTGTTTCATCCCCACTTGGGATATCGTGACCATTATTTCCTGTCTTTTGAAACACGAGTCTGCGCCAGAGATCTCTGTTTTGCGCACAACGAACGCGTTGAAGGAAACTTCGACCCATTTTTTTCCAGACCATGTCAATCCATTTCATAGGAGGTCGGCCTCATCTTCGACTTCCTTCCGTGATGCATTGTATAATAGCTGTTTCCAACGTTACTGCTCTAATGCTGAGGCCAAAATATTATATATATACGTATTGTTGTTTAGATTCAAATGTTGACCAATTAAACAAGTCGATATTGAAAACAAATCAAAACGCTGAAAAATGATTTGTCTGTTCAAAGATCAGAAACAAGAGAGACACAGCAAAAAAAGTTATCCACAGATTTAATCAGGAACTGTGCATTATCGTGGAAGCTTTGCACACGTACAGATAAATAGATGAATGGTTTATATATTATATATATATTATTCGTACGAAATATATATGTATGTATTTTGAAGTTTGTTGAATTTGATTTTTTTAAATGATTATTACGATTATGCCTAATATAAATATGAGATTAAGTGTAATTTCGGTTTAATCAGAAATTTGTACGACGTAAAAATTCTCTTATATAGTGTGAATATGAAATAAAACCGTGTAAACTGATTTTAATATATACCTTGTAGTAATTTTATATTACTTATATAAAAAGTGGATTTTGACTTTTTGAAAAAAAATATTACGCTTCCTTTAAGTTCGATGGCGTCCCAGTTTTATCTGCTTATAAGTATACACATACATAAAGAAAAACATACATACATTTCATACATACTCGCATACGTACATGAACAAACATCGGAGCAACAGTGATTTAGGTTATACTACAAACTGATTAGTGCACGTAGCTTTCAGTTGTGTAATCCGTCTGCGAAGTTATTTTCTTACCTTGGATACTTGCGAACGTATTGCATTCGGAAACATGTACCATCCAATGAAGATGCCCATAGCGATGAAGATAATACCGGTAACGGTCCAAGTTGTGCTGGTAGCCATTATTACTTAGAACGATTTAAAAGATCTTTGGAGTTTCTGGTCGCGATATAGACAAGTAAGCGTCGTCGATATAATGCGACAACAAAAGACGGTCTATTACTTCTGATATACCCCGCCGTTTTGTAATGAACAATCGTCTAAAGTCGTTAAGACATATTTTGAAAATGTTCAAGGTTGACATCCCCCTCTACAAACTCGTAAAGTGTATAATATGCATATGTATATATATATATATATATATATATATATATACGAATAGTTTCATTATAGGCGACCCGGACGTGGATATCATGGTCATTGATGACGACTATCGGTTTCTAAGTTTCGACAAAAATCAGATAATCTGATGACCTATCATTATCTTCTGTTCATGGTTATGTTGTTATTCTCGTTGCGTTATATTCTAATCGTCGCGGTCGTCCTTATTATTATTATTGTTATTTTAAACGGACCTCCTTGTGCATTATTTATTTTACGAAGAACCGCCTTCTTGTACTGATGACGGGGATGACAACAGAAAACAATCCGATGGTAAATAACGTCAGAATTTTCTAATTTCCCCGGGACTTTCTCAATCGGTCTCGCGCGTCGTATGTTTTCCCTCCATTGCCGTTTTATTTCGCCTTTGACTTTGAAAAATAGATCGTGCCTCCAACTTAACGCTATTTATTATTTTATTCATAAGGAGGAAGAACCGTGTCTGCGTAGTATCCTCTTTTATATCGTCCTAACTATCGTGCGACAAACAGTTTGGTGCTGGTGTATTTCCCCCATCCGTCCGTTGGCCGCTAGTAAAAGTGTCAATGTTGCACAAATACGACTCTTCGGTCTAATTTGAAAAATCGTGTCGCTAAGGTCGGTCGAAACGATAAACAACTTTCCCTTTTTTTCATATTAAACCGATCATTCGGTATTGCGTCGATGAAAATCGAAAGTTACGTTTAATCTGCCGCGTTTTTTCGAAAAATCATTTTTTCAACTTTCGAAGAAGAAAAATCTCGTTTCCTGGGTGTTTCTAGTAGAATGAAAAAACGAATTATAAAATTATCGTCTTGTTAAACGTTAATTTATTTTAGAACGTCCGAATTTACGAAGTAAAATATGCATCGGAAGTGCACTCGGACAAAAAGTTGACGACTCTATATCTGGGGCTTGTAATAAAGATAAAGAAATACACGGATACGTGAATTTATAATATAGTTACGGACTCGCTTAACCCCTGGTTTCATCGAAGAGATGTTTGTAATTTTTTTTTTTCTGGTTAATCGGCAGAAATAGCGTGCTGTCTATTGGCAACACGCGTCACATAGGTATACTGCGATTTTGAGACCTGTCTGGAAGTATGGGGTGGTGCAGCTGTGGGACTGTACCATGCCGACAAATGTAAAAATTATACAGACCGCCTAGAATAAAATTCTTCGGCTGATAACAAATGCGCCTTGGTATGTAGCAAACCAGATCATTCATCATGATTTAAACATATTCCTCGTGTGTGTATGTGTGAGGCCATTAAGTAATAAGCACAATTCTGTGCTGTGAGGTTGTAAATCATCCAAATACTCTTGCATCAGGGCTGTTGGACACGGCCGGCGATAGAAGACGCTTAAGACATAGAAAACCCCTGGGCGTGGTTACCAGCTGTGTAGCAGTGGGTATATCTTGCCTGTTATGCTGTTCCCCTGAATACTGCTAAATGATGTCGTTGACCAGCTTGCAGTAAATATTAATGAGAAAAAAAACATATTTAACTTAAAAGTTCAGATGTAATATTTTGTTTGGATATATACACCACGATTCTGTGTGTATATGTGTGTCTATGTTGCGTCACGGCTTAATCATTAAACACATTAACATTTGACCATTAGCTCCTTAACCAATTATTCCGACTCGTCGTTTTATTGCCACAAGTATTTTTATGGCACACACTTATTTTAGAGGTTTTTCCTAAATTACTTCGACGAAAACAATCCGCCTTCAGTAAGGCGTGTAGTTAATTTCGTTTGACAAACATTTTAAATCGATATTTTATAAAATAGCTGGAATCATCTGAAAACTTCGTGCATGCGCCATTTTAGAAATAAAAAAAAAATCGTTGAGGTTTTCCCTTTCGGTAGATCAGAAATGATGATCGAAGTTTCGAGATAGTTTCAAAATCGTATTTATAATTAACGTTAATTCCATGAAATTCGTTTAATTACTTACTAAACCTTAACAATCAAATGCCGGTACAGACGAACGTATTGAAAATTTCTAATTAATTTTCAGTATAACCGAAGTTAGTCTCAATGAAAAAATCGTACTGTTCGCGGTTATATTGTCAACGCGGTCACTTTTCTAATTAAAGTATCTCGCCCATTAGACTTTCATAAAGACCCCAGACGTATTCTGCTTCCGAACGATAATAACAGACGGCATCGTAGAGGTTAATTTATTTTTACCCTTTAGACAGAGCAGAGTATTCGTAATAACCTATGCTCAGCTCATAATTGTAACAGTAATTGCCCATTTTCATTGTATCGGTCTAATTCACTTTTACCTAGTATTCCAGGTTGCCCAGTCTATTTCAACGGACGCGTTGAAATCTCCATAAAAATTATTTTATCTGATTTTCGGTTTACTATAACGTTGAATATAAAACTGTTCCTTAACTAATCTTGCTGCCTTTAATATTGATACGTATGCGGATATTATTGTAATGTGCTGATTTCTTCTTAATCTTGAGAAAATTATTCGTTCATTGTTCTAATTAGGTGTTTCAGTCAAATTATCTACGATATTATTGCGACTGCGAAGCCGACGACGTGAGTTGTGAAGTTTCCTATTTTGTATCCGTTCCAGTAAAACGTATATCTTTATTCTCTGTAATGGTTTCTTCCCCTCCTAAATGCGCGTTACTAAGAGCTGCTATATCGATATTATACGGATGAAGTTCATTTTCTGTTAGTCTTTATTTGATTAGAGTTTAAACAAATGCCCTAACCAAGGTAGCGATTTCCAATTGAGGAAATAGAGGCGTGAAACGATCATATATCGCTGAGGATTAGACAGTCGTAAGATTTGCAGACTTTACTAAGTACCCTCTCAAGCTGTCCATGAGCATCGTCGTGTTTTATTACTTTCTCACTACTGGAATAATTTTCCGGAAACATTCAACCAATAATAGCCGCTCTTGTTGACGTTTTATTCGCAGCTAAACGACATATCTGTGTAGGCTGTTCCTCCACTATTTATAGTTTGTGAACATGCCTCGTTGTCACAGCAGCTTCTGTCCGGAGATAAAAATACAACCGCGTGATATATATATATATATATATATATCTCTACAGTCGTATATTGATCATAATTGACCGTCGTGACCATTATGTAGCAATCAAATTCCTCCACAGTTGTCGATCATCTGCCGAGTGTACCAAATCTGGTATTGACAGTTTAACATGTCGGCATATTTGTTTCGTCCATCGGGTCATTGGCCGACCTTTTCTTCTATGTCCGTTCATTCTTCCTAGTGTGACTGTCCTGTCTAAGTCTCGTGCACACATTATATGACCGAAAAATTTGTGCATTTTATCGCGTATGTCTTGTGACAATCGTTTATCTATATTAAGACGCTTAATGATCGAGACGTTCGTTTGTTTATCGTGCCATTTTATACCCAGCATTATGCGCCAGCATTTCATTTCAAATGCATCAATATATTGCTGATCCGTGGAGCTTATTACCCATGTTTCGGAACCATAGGTAAAGATGGAGAACACCAGGGAACGAACAAGTTGTATTTTTGTAGAATAATTGATATTTCCATCCCGCCAGATACGTTGCAACTTATTCATAGCATTTAGACTCATCGCAGATCGTCTCCTTATTTCTGTGCTTGAGCCTCCTTTATTGTTGATCCGGACACCTAGATATTCAAATTCGTTGACGACTTCATATCCGTGTAATTGTTGTGAAGTATTAGATATGTTTTCATTATTATGATCCACTATCATAATTTTTGTTTTATTTTTGTTTATACGCATTCCGAATTCATGACTTCCTGTCGTCAGTTTATTTAAAGTTGTACTTAATTCTTCCATAGATGATGCAAAAATTGCCGTGTCATCGGCATATCTCAAATTATTAATTTTTGCTCCACCAATTGAAATACCTCCTTCCTCTGCGGCAAGAGTACGTCGCATTATATATTCAGAGTATATGTTATATAAAAGTGGCGATAGGATACATCCTTGTCTAACGCCTTTTGATATTTTGAAAGGTTTAGAGAAATAATTATCTGCTCGTACTGTATTATAATTGTTTTCGTAAAGTGATTTCACTAGCATTATAAGATGATTAGGAACACCCATTTCGGACAAAATTATCCATAGCTTGTCCCATATCACGCTGTCAAAAGCCTTTTTATAGTCTATAAATGCTATATATACAGGCACGTAGTATTCTCTGGCTTTTTCTATAATTTGTTTCATTTTCATCCTGCAACAAAACCGGCTTGTTCTTCAGGAATTTGCCAATTAAGATAAGACTTTAAACGCTCATTTATTACATGTAATAATACCTTAGAAGCGTGTGGAATGAGGGCGATTGTACGATAGTTATCGCAACTTTTTGTAGACCCTTTTTTATGTATCGGTATTAAAATTGACGTGGTCCACTGACGCGGCCATTCACATGTATTCCATATTTTACAGCATAATTTATATAGGAAATCAAAAGTGACTCCGGATAATATTTTAATTATTTCGGCAGGAATTTTGTCTTCGCCTTCAGCTTTTCCATTTTTTAGCTTGACAATTGCTTGTTTTACTTCATCGCGTAAAGGCATAGGTTCTTGTTCAAATTTATTGTCCTTTATTTGCGTTGAATTTCTATTTGTACTTCTATTTATATCTGTATACAATTTTTGACAGTAATCACGCCAAAATTCCGTTATTTCACGTATGTCTGTAATTAACGACCCGGTGTTGTTTACAATACCCCATGGTTTGGCTTTAAATTCTCTAGTAACAATGCGTATTTTTTTAAACATATCTTTAGTTTCATTCGTTTCCTTGTGAGCTTGTATTTGTTTACATAGATCTCCATAGTATCTATTCTTATCCTTTCTGCATGCACGTTGGATATCTCTGCATAATTGCCTATACTCCACATCATTACCATGGATTTTTGTGTTCATACGTCTTTCAATTAATTTTATTGTGTCATCAGTTATCCAGTTTTTCCTTTTCCGTATACTCATCGGATTTGATCCATCTTTTTTTGCCCGTTCAATCGCTGAGGTCAGTTTCAGCCAAATATCATTAGGCGATTCATAATTTCGATTATCTTGTTCGATATTGTTATTTACTGCGGAACAGAAAGTATCCGGCTTATTTATTATCGTCCTATATTTATGAGATGTGCATATAATTCTTTTCAATCGCATTATAAATTTCCCTCCTAGTAAGTTGTGGTCAGTTCCACATTCAGCACTAGGATATGTTGTTGCATCCAATAATGATGATTTCCATCTTGATCTCACCAGTATGTAATCTATCTGGTTCCTCGAATTTCCAGATGGCGATTTCCATGTATATAATCGACGTGGATGTTTTTTAAAGCCAGTATTTGTTATATATAGGCTATTTGTAATACAGAATTCTAATAATCGGTTACCCCTTTCATTTCTTTTTCCTAATCCAAATTTACCTATTACGTTACGCAATCGCAGTGTCACCGATTTTGGCGTTAAAATCACCTAAAATTAACATAGGTTCTCTTTTACTGATTCTATTTATAATATTTTGTAGATCTTCATAAAACAAATCAATTTCATCGTCATGAGCTGATGCAGTCGGTGCATATATTTGTAGTAAGTGTAGAGGCATCGGTTTAGTCAACAGTTTTAAATAAATCATTCTATCATTTATTGCTTCAAATGCCACTACATAATTACTCAGTTTTCTATTAATTAAGAAAGCCACACCCTTTTTGTGTTCTGTTCCGCCTGCATAATAAACTTTATTACCTGACGATGTTAGAAAGTGGCCGTCTCCTTGCCAATTAGTTTCGCTTAAACCAGTTATGCTGATTCCTAGTCTTTCACATTCTCTTTCTATTATAGCTAGTTTCCCTACCTGGTTTAACCCTCTTATATTCCACGTTGCAATGTTTAAAATCTTTTTATCCTTCTTGATTCTTTTAGGTTCAGTCACATATTTTACACTGCAAGTCTGAGCCATGACCTTGCAGCGCCGATCGTCACTCGGGTCGCATGACACGGTCGCATATTTCACATCCAAGATCCCGTTGTAACCTAGACGCCGATTGTCAGTCGGATCACGTAACAAATCTGATTCTGAGTAATTCGTGAACATAATGGTTTTCTTGGAAATAATTAATGAGGTAGTTTTCCGTTGCTTTCCTCATCGCAGTACCGTAGTCGATTAAATCAATATGTGATTTTCGCCGTACGATTGTCCTAACTTGAACCTTACCGACATCATTTGTCGTCCGCTCCAAGAAGGTATTGGTAACAGCTGCTTCCCTGTACCAAGCCTATGGATGAAAATCCTAACCGCAAGGCAACGGTTTGTTACTGAGGAGTAACATTTATTTAAGGTTTTTACGGCGATATATATATATATATATATATATGCGGTGGTGTACGCGCACAATAATATATACGTAATATTTTTATATATATATTAAAATTGCAATCTGGCTTACATAGCCAATAAGCAATTTATCTATATGGGCGTGTACAAAATGGAAGATATCATTCATCAATGATAGTCGGAGTTATCTCGCCAATCAATCAAACCGATGTGGAAAGTCTAAGGGATGCAACGGTTCAGTCTATGGACTTCGTTGCCACTATTTAGAAAGTGAGCTGTATCGGGTACCTGTGCAGGCATCGTTCACTATTTGTTTGGATTATCTCGCGATGCAGGTTGTCATTATGCATGTACCACCGTAGGTCTACACCGATTTGATAACTGCGTTATACCGCGATAATTTCGATTAGAAGCCAATATGTCTTTCTCAATTTCATGTTTATTTCTTTAACCTTCATCTTAATGTACTACTTCCACATATCATACAGCGATGAAGCCACATGCCCAAGTACCGAGCTTTGTTTTCCTGTGGAATTAGGCCATTAAGATAAGCATGTATCTATTTGTGAATGCGACATGTACTGACTTCGATGGGTCGACCTTAATTCTTCACTGTTGTACCCATGTTATTACGCGTGTTTTAAATAATATAATAAATTGAATATTAATTGGAAAATCGTATATTGTATGAAATTATATAGCTTTCTTCAAACGATAGTAGTACAAATTATTTATAAATTTCTAACGTTCGAAATTTGAATTTTTTTCATTATCCGTTTAGGAAGACGAAATTTATTATCGAATTTACGTTAATGATGATAAACGTAGGACGGTGACGAATATAATGCCGGTGCGTGAGCGGCATAAACTGTCGCCGGAGCATGTGCCGCGTAAACTGCCGCCGGAGCATGTGCCGCGTAAACTGCCGCTGGAGCGGGAGCAGCGTATAAAGGTTCAGCATGGCCGACTACAGCGGCCGCCGGTGAGTGACTGATGGTAAACTGCGAATAAGAGGTAGCCGACGGAGCGGCGTACTTGATTATCGGAGCTGGTGCGTATTTAATCACTGGAGCCGGAGCCGCTACCAATGCAGCCGGTGCTGCGTGTGATATTATAGGCGCCGGATGGTAAGCTTTTATTTTTTATACGAAAACAGAAAAAAAAACACATTAGAAATTGACCTCGTTTAAAAAGATACGAATAGTATAAAATTAGATTCGGAATGTGCGATTGAATATATATGTTGTGGAGAAAAAATCTTTTAACGTGTTATGTATGTGTATATAGTGTACGTTGCATTATGGTGTGTTCGTGCTGTATTTTATGCTGGAATTAATTTGTTGAACTTATGTCAATTTTACAAATTCCCGACGGGTTGTTGTTTGTTACTAGCAATGTTGATTCACCGAGTATCATCTATTACAATTAGACGTTTTTGCTTCTCGTCTGCAATATTATTTTGTATATTGTGCGTAACGATGTGTTTATGTATTGCGTATATTTCATGATTTACTTATACGTATAAGATGTACACATTTCTGTTGCATTTCTTACCGGCAGCTGAATAAACGAGAGTCGCTCCCCGCTTTTCCTTCGCAGCTTCTTCCGGAATAGGGCTGGCATGGGCTATGTACAAAGCGACGGCTACAAATAATACAAATACCTAAAAACAAACAAAAAAAAAACATTGACAATAAGAATGAATGATACATTAAGTTTATATAACAAATCTGCGACTTTTAATTGATAATTCTGTGTAATAATCTTACATATACTTATTCATTTATCTATAAATCTGAAATGTTCCAAACAGACTGCGGGCTTAATTATGTAGAGTATGTACCTAATTCACAATATTTACTATAATATAGAAATATAAAATAAAACAAATTATAAATAAACTAAAATTGTATTTAAAACTATATTAAATTAGACAAAAAAAGATTAGATTAAAAACGCAATTTTTGCAAAACGGTATTTTGTAACTTAAATTGTAATAATATTATTATAGCATAAACAAGAAAAGGGGTTAGAGATTTTTATAAAAAGCCTTTAGTGATTTTAATTCTTTTCTTGTTGTTTATTTTTAAAAATCATTATATTTCAAAGTATTATAGCAATTACAGTTACTAAAATGATTTTTTTAATAAAAAAAATTAAAATTGTAATGTGTTAATAATAATAAATGTTCTTTATTTATAACTATCTTAGCTGGTTTAGAATTTTATTTTTCTTATCTAGTTTTTTTCCCCCTTATAGATTCCCCAATCCAAACTTAATCGGCGTGTAGATGTTACTGATCAAAGTGTATATAAAACTTGTTGGCTAACATATAAGTGTGTGGAGGTGCTGTTAATATGTGTGTGTGTGTGTGTGTGTGTAAAAAAGTAATATGTGCGTATGCTGCGAGTGTAGCTTATAACTAGGGTGGACATAGTTCCCCTAAACACACTAAAGCAAAAAAAAAAATATGGATAATAAGTAGTAGCCTATTTAAATTATAAGAATGCTGTAAACAAAAATAATATAAAAATAAAATTATTGTTAACGATCGAAAGTATATTTAAGTGGGACGCTATTATTGTATAACACGTGTTTACGTATGAGTTTAAATGAATAGGTAAGTGTACAGACGTAAAATGATTAACATTAAGCTAGATATTGTAAGAGAGTAAGCAAAAAAAAGAACAGAGAATGTTGACCACGCAACACTTACCAAGATAATATAGTGTTGCATGATTCCTCCCGGTTGATGAATTTATGTTGAAGCTAACATTTTAAACTCATACACTTGTCGGCAAATTCTAGAGAAACAATGTGTCTATTTTTCGAATGGTAATTCAAAGGCGGAATCGCTTTTAAGTCATAATCTGCGTTACATTAACATTTTAAGCCTCAAGTCTTCATACATGCTGAACGGCTTCCATCACTAGCTTTCAATTTTTATCAAACAATACAAAAATAACAATTTGTGAACTTTTCACTTCGTAAAACACTTTCTGCGCAGTTATTTTTTTTTCCTGAGCTATCTGTCGTCCGAAAAATCGTAGCAACTATGTCCCTCATATATATGCAGAGACACGTAGTTGTTAATTTCCACGTGAAAAAATTAACGCGATTGATACTTTTTTTACATGTATATTACTAATAGCACACTAATACAATACGTATGTTGCACCTAATCAAAACGAAAATAAACGATTGTATAGTAATTTAAAGACCAAACAAGTATTCTAGAAATGGTATACTCATTTCTCGATTTAGCTAAGTTGTCTTGAGTCCGTTTTACCGTGAAAAACTCTCGTTTGTGGTAAGATTCGAATTCGGATTATGTCAGAAGAACGAGTTATCGCTACGCCACTAGTTAGTTAAGACGTTTCTGCGTTTGATAACGACGTATTGGTCGAACATATAAAAATAACTAATTTTTAGTGATTTAATTTTGCGTTTTTACTTTTGTCCACAATAAAAAATCATTACTCTTAACATTATATCGTAGTATAAGCAAAAATTAAATATGCATGTTTTTAAAAAATTTAAACAAAACGAAACGCTACGAAGCTAAATTAAATTTTAGAGGGCTTTCTATAAAGACATCTAATAATTATACTTATTTCGCGATATATATATATATATATATATATATATATATATATGTATATGTATGCATGAACCATTTTCTCGAATATTTTTATCTGTCTGTACCTATGTGTGCGTAGTGGATGCAATATATTCATAGATAAATATAGTCCAATACGTTCATAATTAAATCATTATAAATAATAATCGTGTACCTGTTTATGTAATTTATTTCGACGCTTTTAAAATTCGTTAGTACGAATAAAATTTCAATAGAAATTTGTTTTAATTTTATATTTTCGTTTCACTGAGAAAATTTCGCATTAAATAAAAGTCGGCACTAAAAAAAAAAAACAGCCCTAACGCAATTATTATCGTTGTTTGTTAATAATTTTTTTTAATTTACTAAGGTGATTATATTGTTCAGAAAAATCTACTAATACACGTACTTTATTCAATTTTCGTGTGTACGTGTGTGTGTTCGTATGTGTATGCTCGTGTGTTTGTCAGTGTAAATTTTCTATAGATGACGATGCTCGTCTTAATCCTGAGACAAGTTCGTAACTAAAAATTATTGAACTTGTGTGTGAGCAAAATAGCTGCCAATTTGAATACATTAGAAACTGGGGGAGACCAAATTTTCTTTTGTCATTTTTCATTGTTATTTGAAGTTTACCATAGTTGCAGCAACAATACTATTACTAGTACTAAATCTACTACAATTTCTACCACTACAATTACAACTATTATTTGCTACTATATTAGTGATAGAATAGTTAGTATTGTTATTTAAATGGCGACTTTACGCCCCGTTTTCAATTTACTAGGAAAAAATTTTCATTTCCATTTAATGAAAATTCGATTCGTTTTGTCTTCTTCCTTTTTCTTAGCCATGATTTCCATTTTTCACCGCCCACCGTCTCTCCTTCATTACTATTTTTCTGTTTTATTTTATTTATATATATATATATATATATGTATATATATATATGTATGTATGTATGAGTATGTATATTATCTAAAAACTTAAAATTCGATAAAAACGTCGATTAATCTCGTGCGTATTTTTTCGCCATTTAAAATGAAATTATTGAAACGAAATACTGAAATAGAATTTTAAGTGTTTAGCCTGCTTTTATAAATTGACGATAAGTATCACATTTAGCCGCTCAAGACAAACCCAAGTTAATTCGTTTATTATTTTACGAGTGTATATATATATATATATATATGAATGTTTGTATGTATGTATAAGTGTGTATATTTTTATTAAATGAAAACTCGGAAATGACGTTTATTTCATGGAAAAATTCTATTATTAAACGTATAAATTTAAAAACAAAAAAAGGAGAATAATTATTTAATAAAATTTCCGTCCACGTTATTAGCCCGACGTTTTTAATTATTTCGCGAATCTTACGCTTAAAAACTCTCTACCTATCGCGAAGGTGTAACATCCACCGTAGGAACCACCTGCAATCGTAGCTACTGCTCGGTTCGCTGTCTTGCCAGCTATGATATTTTATGTATAATATCCGAGTGTCTCGGAATTTGGTTGGACAAGATTACGTTCACGTTATATTCGTAGAAGATTTCTTATATACGCGATGAAGTTTCTTGTTTTCATTGATCGTTGATAATTTTAATCGCTGCGATTCTTCAAAAACGCGATTGGTAATTCCCGTAAACGATAGTAGCCGTACCGGATACTCTACAGAACATCCTTCTTCTTGTTGGCGTACCACCCGGAAATCGGGCATTATTTAACCGTCATCTCGCTTCGAATGGATTACCTGCCTGTAGTCGACTTTTATTCCTTGCAATTTTGACTATTTCTTTTTATTCAATTGATTCCGGTTCACTTATCACGATCTTCTTCCTGGTTGTCTTTTTTCCTTCGATCATACCCGATGCTGTTGTTCGTAATAGCAGTACTTGTTTCCTCTCATAAAGATGTCGAAAAAAACCTTATCTTCCGTTTTTCTCGATTATCATTAACATTTCGTCAGCTACCGTTAATTTTAAAGCGGCCTCATTTTCGATCTTTTTTAGTCCAAGGTAGGTACGAGACAACAAATCCTCAACGTGCGGCAGCTTACAGAGAAAGCAAGAGAATATAATAAAGAAGTTGTTCTGTGTTTTGTTGACTATCATAAAGCTTTCGATTGGGTCCAATGGAACAGATTATGGTTGATTCTCACAGAAATGGGAGTTCCAAACCATTTAGTCACATTAATAAAGGGACTATATGCTAATAACACAGCCACAATTAAAACGCAAAAATCAGTATATTCAGACTATTTCAAGGTGGAGAAAGGTGTTAGACAAGGATGCATACTCTCGCCGCTTCTTTTTAATATATATACAGAATATATAATGCGGCAAATATTAGTAAGAAATGATGGAAAACATACAATAGAATGGAATGATGGATTTTCTATTGGTGGTTATAAAATAACAAATCTCCGCTACGCTGATGACACCATCCTGGTAGCCACAAGTATCGGAAATATAACACACTTATTACGAAGACTGGAGCAAAATAGTAAAGGTCGTGGATTGTTAATTAACAGAAAGAAGACCAAATTAATGATAATTAACCGTTCCAAAAATAACTTACCTAATATAAAACATATTGATGGAATAGAAGTGGTTAATACCTTGGTTCGATTATCGAAAATACTGGAGGATGTAATTTGGAATTGCGACATCGTATACAAATAACTAAAAGTATGATGGGACGCTTAGTAAAAATTTGGCGGGATCGAACAGTAACTAAAAAAGTTAATATTTTCAATATTCTTATACGGTGCTGAAACATGGACAATACACCGAGTTGAACGCAAACGCATTGAATCTTTCGAGTTGTGGTGTTGGAGACGAATGTTACGTGTTCCATGGACGGCCAAGAGAACCAATGAATCTGTATTAAAGGAGATTGGCAGACCTATACGTTTATTAACAGAAGTTTTTATCAGAATTGGACGGTTTTTCGGTCACATAGTCCGAGCAAATGGATTGGAAAAAATCTTCATCGAAGGGAAAGTAGAGGGAAAAAGACATCGTGGTCGTGTACCTTTATGATGGTCAGATGGATTAACTGAATTCATGAAGAAAAGCTTCAGTGAATGTGTACATCTAGCATACGATAGAAACAAATGGCGCGAACTACTTCATAAAAGCAGCATTTCCGTGTCACGATATCCCTCCTAGGGATGATACGATTCAAAGAGAGAAAGAGAGATGTTCCACATTGTTCGGCAGCACCACATTTCGAATGATGATATCCCTATTGTCCTTTATAGTCCATGTCTCCAGTTTTTACTATACTACAATAATTAATATGTATACATACATACACACATATATATAATATATATATAATATATATATATTATATATATTATATATATATATATATATATTATATATATATATATATATATATATATATATATATATATATATATATATATATATATATAAGACTAAAAAAAACACTACCTAAACTGAAATTAACAAACTCAATTCAATAACCCAAATTTAGCGAGATAGTATGTATGTTCGGGCCGGTGAAAGAGAGAAATTATGTAAATAGAATAGTTTAAATTACTATTATCATCATCGCAATTACTATTATTATTATTATTAATTATTTTTCGAATTAGAAAACTACTTGGAAACTTAAATTGCGCGCAAACGGTGGCCGAATTTTAAATTTGAAAACGTTCTTCCAGACAGTAAAGAACCATTCTTCACGATCAATTATATCGTCCTTTTAAACGGTTTCATTAACGCCCGTTATTTCTATATTTATATATATATATTTCATATATATTTGCGTGTGTATCTACATGTGTATATATGTATATATATATATATTGTGTGGTTGTACTTTATAATTTTGTACTTACCGCGGAATGCATGACGGTTAGTTTTTATTTACGGTTTAGTTAAATCGCGAAAAATATATCTAGATAACGTCGTTAAACAGTCGTAAATCACTGTGCGAAGAATGAACTTTTAATACTGAATGATAACGATAATTGCAGGATTATTTATATATCGAAATGGTCTAATTGCAGATTTTGCCACGTGCGTTTTTACCTAGATATTCCCAACGCTGGGGGAAGGTTAATGAAACTGGAGAACTCGTCGTTTTGATTTTTTCCTATGTATGGACATTTTTAAAGTCGTTCCCAATATTATTATTATTATTACTATTTCGAAATCTCATTTACCGTTTTTGCGCATTATTCGCGTCCAGAGATGATAATGATAATGGTAATGTTTGAAAATAAGGATCGTTGTGGAATCGATCGGAGACAATTGATAGCGACGTAATTATTCTCTCGGAATATTTACTATATACGTAGACTTGTGACTATTATTTATCCCATTCCAATATGGGCTTCGTAGGTATATATTATCGTTATTTGTATGATAAGCATTATAACCGTATAAAGAATGTAGAAAAATGTATTGAAAACGATGTCGGCCGTTGATTAATTTCGAAGAAGAAAGAGACAAACAATACAGTACGTCGTAACGACGGCGAAAGATGGAAACACGTTTTTCAACGTATTAATTTTTACACAACCTATCCACGATGAAAATTGTAGCGAATATCGAAGTAACGGGAATAATGATGAGATTAACAATACATAATAATAAAACTAATTACGCAAATAGAGCACGTAATAAAAGTAAAAAAATAAAAATAAAAAATAAATAAATACTACAAACCGTTTATCGACGACGACGATCGAATATTAATAAAGAAAATATTACGTAATAATTAAAATATTCACGACGTTATACATAATAAAAGGCGCATCTCCTCCGACTGAACCTTTCGTCATAATTAATATTTAATTAGTGTAAAACGTCCTTTAATGTAAATTATACGCTGTCTATATTTATCGGATTTCCAACTATAAATTCTCGTTTTTCAACAACTTCTTTAGAGCTATACAAAGTCGCCCCGAAGCGAAAGCTAATTAACTTACCGTTTTTTTTTCATAATAATAATAATTATTATTATTATATCGCGTAATATGCTTTTTTTCTCTTGCTCCGTGTAGAACGCGAACATTTTTCTTCAACAAAAATTTTCCAATTTTCAGGTTTACGTTATCAAATTTTCGCTCGTCTACGAGTGTACATTTTTTTTAGCGTATCCGATTAACTTATTGGTGATTCACTTTTTTACAAATTATTATTATTATTATTATTACGTCGATTTCAGTTTCCAAATTAAAGCAGCGCCGTCTATAAAATGATTTTCATTAAATACAACTACACACACATACGTACATATTCTTCTTTAAGCCTTCTGACGTCAATATTTAGTCTCTCCTATATTCTTCCACCATTGTCTGTTACCTCACACATCCATGTAGACCTGCCTAATTAGGTCATCTGTCCATCTCTTACAGGTCTTCCTTGTTTCCGCCTTCTAGTGTATGATCGACAGTTCAGTATTTCCTTAGTCAATCTTCCGTTCTGTCAGTCGTACTACATACCCTGCCCAGTTACGTTTTGTTTATTGCAATCCCGGATACAATGTTCTCGTTTGTTTTATCCTCTATTTCCTGATTTTTTTTTCTTGTAATCTTATTCCCACCAGCACCCGTTCGTTTCCAAGCTTATCCGTTACTTCCTTTGTGAAAGACCAAGCTCAGCACTAGTACAATTGATTAAATAGTTTGACTCGGTTTACTGGACTAATTTTGCTTTATCGATTTTTTTTTATACTACCACACGCTATCCATACAAGTCGTATTCTTATTTTCACTACTAGCGTACGGCTATTTTTTCCGGTTGTAAAGTTCTTTCCCGAGTATACGAAAGTGTTTGCCGTTTTTACGATACCTCGCTTTATGTTTATGTCGTTTTCTTCAACATCTTATTTATATTTCACTACCTTCGTTGTTTACAGATTTATTCTCAAACCAATTTCTTTCAGAATTTTTTTCTACTTACATTCTGAAATTGTTTTTGATTTTTTCTTATTAGTATAATGTCGTTCGCAAGGCGGAGATGATTTATGTATTTTCCATTTATACCACTGGTTTCAAACTTCTTAGGGCAAATTCGAGATTAGCATTTAATAACTTTGGCGGAAAATTGTCTCACTCCCTTTTTTTTAGTGAAATTCCTCCGTAACGTCGTATATTTGTAACACATCTTATATCAAGTCTATATTCAATTTATTTATCCTGGCTATTTTCTAAAGCTTTCGGAATTCCCCGGAACTGCACCGAGTCATAAGCCAGTGTATTCCTACATATTGTTCTGTGTTCTGTACACTTTTCTATTAGCGTTGTTATTGTTTATATATATATATAATATAAAGAGACTGAGACTTGTATACGTCCACGATTTTTATCGGTGTAAATCGTCCGTGAATTCATTTATTACGTTACGGTTATGTTTCGAAAATGATTACGGCTTTTATATTCAAACTGAGAGAGATTGTGAATGCGTAGGTATGTTTATGCGATCACATGACCGTTTCTTCGTAGACCGAACTTTTTCCAAAGAACGAACTTATTTCGAATACGTGCTTCTCTGTAGTGATTTGTTAAATGCACTTTTAAACCTGCAATGGCGCGATATTTTTATTTTTTAGAAAACATTATGTACTTCAATCGCATATTGTCGACAAAAATTTAAAATTTGAATTCTGCAATCGTGATAGTCTAATACTTAAGATGTCCCAATACATATATATATATATATATATGTTGATATATCGGAGAGTAGTGATTTTATGAATTATAAATAAAACAAGCTTAATAAAGAAAAGAATACGATTAAGAAAATATAATACAATCTGAATATAGTGAATAAATTATTGACCAAACCAAAACATAACAAAATTCAACAAAGTAAAAATTAAAAAAATAATTATTTAGGATCAATTAAATATATAGGAAAATAAATTCTTAAAAATATTTTAAAAGTACAATTACGATTGCAATAAATAATAATATAACATTATTCAAATCAATTTGCAACAATAAAATAGAAGAGAGTGAACAGAATGTAGGAATTTTTACATAGGCGATACTGGTCGACAAGTAAATAATAGACTAGAGAACATTAATGTAATGAAAATGACGACAAGTCACTTTATGGTAAACACTGCAGAGAAGAAAAACTGAACAAAGAACATATTAACAATGTAAAAATTCCACACGTAGAATATAAATTTAAAGAAAATTATTAGAAAAATTACAAATTATAAAACATAAAAATAGTAATAATTTATTAAATAATATGATCGATTTTGACGAAGAATCAATTTTAAAATCGGTATTATAAATAAAACGTTATTTTAGAAATAAATCTAACAGTAAATTACCTCTAGATAATTAAAATCTGAAGATGGAAGAAGTGACAAAGGTATGACTAGAATTAGCCCAGTAAAAATGCCTTTCAATAAAAAGAGATCCTTACTAACGTCAAGAAATGTAAAAGTAGTAACTAGGAAGAATTTCGTTAACTCATACGTATGGATGTATGAATCGGAAACTTGGACGATCAACCGCCAAATGTATAAAAAAATAGAAGTCTTACAAACGCGGTGTTGGCGTAGATTACAGAAAATCAGTTTGACAGAATAGGTGACAAACGAAAAAGTTTTTCAAAACATAAACGAATCGAGGAGCTTAATTCGGAAGCTAAAAAGTAGAAGAATTAAATGATATGGACACAATCCAAGTTTCGTAAAACTAATTGAAAGAAGGAAAACGATACAGATGAAGGTCAAGGAGTAAATATACAGATCAAATAATAGAAGAAAAGGGAGCAAAGAGTTATGCAAAGCTTAAAAGAAGGGCAGAAAATGAACTCACTAACATCGTGAGTCATAAGTTATCCACCAATATACGGATTGAGGAAAAGAATATGAAGAACAAGTTAAATGTATACCAAATGTATAAGTTGTTCTTATATAAATATTAGAGTTAATTTATATATAACGTTTATTATGTACGCTTGACAATAACGTAATTGTCGAAAAGCTTCGAGCAAATATAAAAATTTTTAAATTCATTAAACTGTGTTTCTATTGTGTATTATTTGTCGGAAATTTTCAACGTTATTCATTAAATAGTACACAAAAAAAAAAAAAAACACGGAAAAATATTTTACCTAGTATCACAACCTTTAGCCTGTATCAGTCCACTGTTGGATGTATACTTTCCCCAATTGTTTCCAGTCATTACAATCCGGACTTATTCTTATCTAATTTTTTCCTGCCACTCGTTTTAAGTCATCACATAACCATATACAATAATAGAATAAAATAGATTACAGGAAAAATCACAACCAAAACTTGTATACTAATTACACGATTACATATGTTCAAGATAGAATGAAATATATATTATATACGTTATAAATATGAGAGATGCCGGTGATACATTAGAGTAATATATGTTTAATCCTCTTGTGCTTGTATTTCTTATATTTTAACTGCAAAGAGGTTCTGTTGTATTTGACTGAATATTTGCTGCCGACGCAAGAGTCGAAAAAATTTATTATATGCTGTGTTATTACTTCAGATATGTAGGGTAAATTCACAGTCGTATCCATAAGATCTATTCTAGCATATATCGGTAATTTAAGTATTATTATGCAACACTGTTTCTGAAGTCGCTGTAACTTGGAAAGGTTAGAAGTACTTGTATACGACCATACAGGGCACGCGTATAAAAGTTAATCATTTTATATATTATTAATTTGTTGAGCGTATTAACGGAAGATTTTTTACTAAACACAGGGTAAAGTTTAAAAAGTGACCAATGTATCCTATTGGTCGAGTAGTCAATATGCTTAGAAAAAACAAGTATTTTATCCAAAATGACATCTAGATATTTAATATCGGTTTTCCAGTGTACCGGTATGTTATTTATTATAAGAGGTTCTGGTGCGAAAGGTCCTCTTTTTGGTAAATAATATTGCCTGCGTTTTGCTTATGTCTATTTTAATTTTCCATTTCTTAAAATAAGAGCTTAATTAGGTTTTATGTGTTTGCATGTTACAGAGCATGTGTTTGGTTATATATGTAATGTCAAATTAACATAATATAACTAGACTAAATCAAAAGGTTATCGATTTTTCCGTAAATGGTAATAATTGCTCAAAAAATGAATATTAATCGGACAGATAGGAATGAAAAGAAGGAAAATAAGACCAACCACCTCCCTACTGATGGATATATATATATATATATATATATATATATATATATATATATATATATATATATATATATATATATACTTTAAAGTATTTCTATTATATGCAACTAGAAACGCATTTTTTTATAATAAAGGTCAATCAGTAATTTACTTTTTTTAAAAGGTAACAAAAATAATGTTTTGCAAAAACCGAACGGAGTGTAAAAATTATAATCTAGACCAGTTTATAACGTTCACATCGTGTAGGACAGACGGCCCAATTAATGTAAACTCAAAAGTTGGTAGAGAATTTGTCTAAACTATTCGAATAAATCTCAAAACTGATAGTGGATAGACAAATCGACATTTCTTAGGCTAGTCAAGTTTCCCAAGCTTTTCCTGACTTTTCCTTACTTCCTCAAAAGGTCGGCCACTTTTCCCGAAGCTAAAAACTTTTTCAGCGTAATTTTTTTTATCCTTCATTCAGAATAAGGTCGTACTTTGCGGAATAGGAAAAAGTTTGCGTACGTAACTAACTAATAAATCTATTTTAAAAATCGTAAATCAAAACTAGAAGAAATCAAACATTTTTTTTTTTACTTCTTATTTTGAAAAAAAAAAGGACAAAATTACGATATGCCGTGAAGCCTGACGAATAGGATGTTTTTAGGAAACTAGAATAGTAAAAGTTACTGGCGGTGAATTTTTAAGGGTGTTTCGTCTAGCAGACTGTTCGAGACGTCGCAATAAAAATTGATTACACGTGAATTTTCAACTTTCGAAACGAAGATGACATAATATTATAATGGAATCGGTCCTATAAATCGAAGTCCTTTAATGAATTCGCGTCCTATTTTCTACTGACAATTAAAAAAACATTAACCCGATAAAAATTATTAGCTTATTCGAAGCGTGATATAGATTAGAAGATGTTCCACGTCGATGTGACAGCCGAGCTAATAAGCGAAGAACTGTATGAAAATTAAATAAAATTTTCGAACACACTGTCTGTTTTTAGCACGCGCGCTATATAGGATTATCATAAACTTGAATCTCAAAATGTTACCCTGGATAGAATAAAAAAAAAAATAAAAAATATTCTCAAGAATGAAGAAAATAACGCGACAAAAAACCGTTTGTGTCGCTAGATGATACAGAGAAATTTTTGTAATCACAGTTCCATCATATAAGCGAAGGGGGAAATTTTATTGTAATAAATTTATTTATTAAAGATCATAGAGCGTGTAAATAAAACAATACAGTAAACGGTATTGCTGATATGCACGTGTATTTAAATTACCGAATGGAGACAAATGTGTCCAAACCGATTTGTGTATAAAGCTGAAAACGAGATAATGAAAACTGTATTATTGATAATTCCACGCACATGTGGTGAAATTATTAAGAAGAGACAAAATGTGTCCTGTAGTTCTGTCTCTGAAAATTAAGTTTTGCGTAAGAAATCTGTAAGTGAAAAACTAAGAAGCGAGTATAACAATAGCTTGGTAGATGAAAATTAAATTTTCTAAAATCGTTTTTTTTTTAGCCAGTTTAAGTAGATTGTTCAGACTATAAACTTATATTATTCGACTTAATAAAATTGTGTAATCTACGCGCATCCAAGGAGGTAAAATCCACATTAAGCTCTTCAAGTTGTATTGGCAGCGTATTCCTTGACGATAAAAGTTCAGACATGAAGCTGTCTCTATTTTTGTATTTTGGACAGGACCAGATCTGATGTTCGATGCTATCTTCGATATTACATATTTCACAAACTCCGATGATCCCCAATTTGGCAAGATAGCTAGGTGAACAATTATGACCACTCCTTAGTCTAGCATCACGGAGACAAAATATTTATGGAGGAGATCCCCATGTTTAAACCAGGCTTCTTTTGGAATTGTCTTTTGAATAGTGGCTTTTTTTGTACCTTTTAACAAGCTTTGAAATTCGAAGTATGATTGAAAAGAACGGTACAATATTTTATTAAGCTTCGATATTAACTATCCCCCATTGTAGTTTAACGCGCTTTTCAATAGCCGGAATTATATCCGACTGAGTAATCGCATCCGCTATCTCATTTTCACGGACACCACAGCGGGCGTGGACCCACTTAAATTTCACTTTAGTTCCACGCTCGTGAAGTTGCCAAACCCACTGTCGTATTGATAGCTCTAATATACTTATTGAAAATTCCGGGAATCTAGATAGTTGGAAAAAAAAAAACACTCATGGAGTCAGTGAGTGTTAGGATACTTTTTTTCGAAGATGAAGGAGTATGTAAAATTCAATATTGATCGTTAAACGATATAGAATAAATATAATTGAGTTTACTGTGTGAAACGTATATATATATATATATATACTTTTCACTTAAACAACTTCTATTATATGCATCTAAAAACGCATTTGATAGCCGTTTGCTAGTTCTACATGCCATATCTAGGTGGGAAGATAAATTCACGCTATAACTGAAATAATTAATTATCATTTTATCATGTATTTAATCTCTTTTATAAACTGAAATGTCTATTGCCGAAAAATTTTTACCTGTTGTTGAAAATTGCCACCTCAACACACACGGATCCGAAGAAAGCTCTTACTAAGGCGGAGATATGGTTTAAAAAATGGAAAATTGGAATTAATGAAAACAAATCTGTCAATATCCATTTTACCAACAGAAAAGTTACACCCCCACCCGTCAGGATTAATAGCACCGATCTGTCAGTGCGATCAACGGTCAAATACTTAGGATTACACCTGGATAGCCGATTAACATGGAAACATCGCATACAGATGAAGAAAAAAAAATTAGATATTCGAGTTAAAAAAATGTACTGGCTGATAGGGAGAAACAGTGTACTAACGACAGATAATAAACGTTTAATATATACGGTGGTTCTAAGGCCTGTCTGGACCTATGGGGTGCAACTTTGGGGTTGTGCTAGACCATCAAACCTGAAAATAATACAAACGTCACAAAATAAAATTCTTCGGATGATAACCAAGGCACCCTGGTATGTAACAAATCTAACGTTGCATCGAGATTTACGTATAGATTATGTGGCCGAGGTCATAAAAGTTCACGCAAGAAGACTTGATAGCCACCCGAATACTTTTGCTAGAGGATTGCTTGATACCACCGGTGACATAAGGAGACTAAAACGTCAGAAACCGCAGGATCTCGTTTAGGGTCGTCGTAATCGGGTAGGTATCGCTGGATACTTGTCCCCCTCATGCTCAATTCTTTTAAACGTACTGCTAAATGTCCTTGGTGGACAGCTCGCAGTATTATAAATAATTTAAAAAAAAAAAATCTCTTTTTCCACTTGTATAACTTATAAATGAACAAATAATTCTGCGGGAGCTAGATAAGCCCGACCAGCCATTCCTTCCGATTTATAGCAAAATACTGAAATTATTTGCGAATGATGTGATTCGCGCCTGCAATATTAAAAAATTGTTGTCGTCAAAGGCAAGTTCACACTAAACGATAGACAGCTCTACTGCCACGTGGTTTATCGACTGACTTAAAAGATAATCGGTATTTCGACTAAGAAATTATGCTCCGAGTTAGATGTATGTCGAGAATGAATGTTTGGTTAAAATGCTAAATTGTGTCAGGACGCTTGTGATCGCATGCATTTCGGTTCGGCTTACATTCCGCGAATTCACAACTTCAAATTGTCGACCAATACTAAGTTCGATCGTTTTGTTTTCAAGAATGTTACGTTTTACTTTTGTTTTCGAATATAATTGATAATATCGTACTCCATTTTTTTTTTTGTTTCTTTATATAATTAATTATTTTCAAGTAACTTGAAAATATGGCCTATACATATTCCACAATTAACTATCAAAAAATATTCTTTCAAGGATGCGATAATTAATGATAGGAATGTTTAATTTTCATTTGTAAAATTGCGTTAGACAAAATCAGATGATTTGATTCGAATTGATTTAAAAATTAAATAAAATAAAAGCACTTTTATACCGCATCCCGATATATAATACTGTAACCAGTAAAACTAGTATGCTGTTTTTATTATATATAGCATTTTTATTTTATTTTTAAATTACAAGTATGTATCACCAAAGAAGCTCTCCAAAAATACTTTCTGAAGATTCCAATCATCGCCTCCACATAGCCAATAAATGTATATAAAAAAAAAACAACACTTAATTGTTATTATAATGAGGCGTGATCTGGTATATAATTTACTTATTTTTAGATTTATAGTGCACAGTATCCTAAAATTATTATTTTATTCTGTTCTAAAAAGGTAATCTACCTTCTGTTAAAATATAACTCTTATATTTCATTGTGATTCCTTCTTGTCACCCCCTCATTTGAAATACCATTGATTATCTGCTAGCCTATCCATCCCCACCCCACTTCTCTGCTTACCTTCTTTTTCTCTCCCTCTCTCTCTAAATACACACACACACACACACTATATGATAATGATCATCATAGTCGCATTAGTCACACTTGAAACATTACGATTCGCAAGAATTTTTCATAGTTATCAACATCCTCCTTCGATAAGTGCACCATATCAGATATTGGTAAGTACAATCGACGCCGACTTATTTTTTGCGTCTATCGGCTTGCTGATTGATCCTTCATTTTATCACCAACATTTCATTTCAATTACAATTATATATTTCTGATCCTTGGTATTCTTTACCACCACTTTTTCAGAACCACATTCAAAAATCGCTATAAAACCGCGAATGAAAGCTGTACATTTGAAGATTTTTTAATATTTGCAAAGTTCGCGTATTTGAACTTTTATGAATTCGTGACAATCTCGTATTCATCTGATTTTTTTGCGCGCTTACACTTCTTTGGCCAACAATTATTAGAATATACATATATATTTATATATAGGTTTTCGGTGATTGCACGTTACAATATATGTGTATAATTTAGTTTTATATGTATATATTTAAGACGCGATATTAACATAGTATAACTGGACTAAACCAATTGTAATGTTATCGATTTTTTCGTGAACTTTAAAAATTGCAAAATTTAGAAAACACGAAGTTCTGATTTTAGTCGTTAGTTAAAATTCGACCTTTTTAATTATAATTAATAGACATATTATATAGTCGACTGTTACAGTTCAGAGTTCAGTTACTTACGAAAAATTAATGTTTCTTCGTCCATAGTTTTAACGATATACAACAGTTAAATATGCGTTCGTTATTCGCAATTTCCTTGCATTCACACTGACCACCTTGAGCTATCACTTAGTTTTGATGTTTTCCACAATGTGTATTTTAGGTTGCTGCTAACTAGGAATTCAATCAGTAAGTCGCTGTTCCCACCGGCATTACAAGTTGCAAATATACCGCTTCTGGATTCATTGACTCTTCAGTTATCCTCAGAAAACTGCGTCTAAATTTTAGTCGCCTACCGGCAAGTTCAATGTAGCTATAAAGTGGGAGATGGTGGTTATCATGATTTTTTTTTTGCTACCACATCCAGTCTGATACCCGATAATACGATTACACTTAGTACATACATATATGTATATATATATATATATATATAATATATATATATATATATATATATATATATATATGACCTACGAGCTTCATGAAGAATAATGTCGACTTTACGGAACTCTTTCACACACTGAACATGCGCATTTAACAGAAGTTCCTTGCAGCAACCTTAATTTTTGAATAGCTTCACAATGCCGTCGAAATATTTAAGAGTTATTTATAAAAGTGATAACAACACGGAAAAAAACTTTTTTTTATTATTATTTGACGCTTAAATAATATTTATCGTTTATATTACATTAATTAACGGCAAAGAAATCGAGCAGGTACAAGAATTTAAATACCTAGGCAGCATTATAACAAACAGGGTAGACTCGGAGACAGAAATCAGACGCAGAATTATATATTCAAAAGTAGCTTTTCGAAGATTAAGCACTTTATTAACTAATCGAGCAATCAATATAAGAATCAAGCAAAGAATGCTGAATATGTTCATGCCGTTCTGCGCAGAGGCTGGAACATACACAGCCAAGTCTTTCAAATATCTAGCAGCATGTGAAATATGGTTCCACCGTAAAATGTTACGTATCCCTTGAATATGGAAATTAATTAACGATGAAGTACTGAAGAGAAGTTATACATCTAGCAGAAGAAATAAAGAAACAAAAAAAATAAGTTATTTTTGTCATTTAATTGGAGGAAGCAAGTATGAGCTGTTAAAGCTAATAATCCAAGGAATAATAGACAGTCGGAGAGGACCCGGAAGAAAGAAAACGACATGGTTACAAAATATAAAGCAATGGGCGGGGCTTGAAAGTATTGTAAAGCTGATGCGGGCTGCCGAAAATAGAAATGTCAATGCTATGATGTCAACGCGCAGTAATGCGTAAGACGCATGAGGAAGACAATTTTAATATTTAACGTTTAACAATAGATAATCAAACATTCCATATTAACGGGGTGAGGCGTCGTATTCGTTATAAGTTCGTGTTTTAGTTTCGTATTTCGACGATTTACGTTCCTTCTTATAAAATCCGCTTTCACTTTGCATACCTCGAGTATTTGGTTGTTCTGAGAAATCGATATTGTTAATAATACGATGATTACTGTGATTATTGTAATCGTGATCCTTTTTTTTCTCGTTGTGATTATTATTTATAGTGTTCTTATTATTACTTGTACGACTTGCTGGTATATTTGGTTGTTGGAAATTTTGATATTTATTCGCGGTTATCGAAGTTGGAGTTTTATAAATATAAGTAATGGGTGTCGGTGGCGGTATAAAATGTTCGTAATACTGCGGATGATAGCCAGAGGTGGGTACTAGATAATTATGATTACGATTATTATAATTTATAATATTCTTGTTGTTATTATTATGAACTTTGGAATAACTAGGACGTTGGTGGACGTATTGTCGTTGTCGTTGTCGCGATGTCAATAATTGTTGCAAACTATCTTGGTGGGGTCTTATTTTCTTGACGTTGGCTCTGAAACCGTAATCACCGTCGGCAGTATATTCGACGATTCTGATCATTCCGTCAGCATCTAGAAACGAGTACGAACCCCAAACAGCGTCACCATCTCTATGTTCCCATTGGCTTTTTATATCCAACGTATACGGATCGTAAACGGAATATCCGAATTTGTATAGCGGTTTTACCTGTGAATAAAATAATCGTCTATGATAATGGTAGATTATTAACGACAGTGTTTTTACTAATCCGTTATGCGCGCATATATACGTTATATATATATATATATAGTTTTTGGCAAATAGGTTCGCTAATTTATACAAAATTTGGCAGTTGTGTTAGATAGTAAACTGCTTATTAAAGTTATATTATATAACACTAATAAAAAAAAAACAACTACGTACTGGTCATTTTAAAAGAAGGCTCTGTAAAACCAAACCGAGACAAGGGGCGTTCCAATTAATTACTCCAGTATAAAAAATTAAAATTTGAAAGAAATAAATTTACCTACTGAAGATAGTTGTAAATAGCGTTTGTGGTGACCTTGTCGTTTAAAAGTAGATTAGATTTCAATAAATACAAATGATAATTTCGATAACTTTTTCTACGGGCATGTCTATCTGTATTTTTATCGATTGTTATTGAAAGAATTTTAAATTTAGATTATAACGATAGTGACGATGGATTTATTATCACACTACTACTATTTGTAATTTCGTGTCCATTATACGTTTTATAAATCAAAAGTTGGTTGTTGTTTTTTTAGTAAAGAGGAAAGAAAATGATAGAATTTATACCAAAACCGAAATATCAGAAATTACACCAAACAAGATCGAAAGAGAATTCTAAAAGTACAAAAGACACGTGGTGCAAAATCAAAGAAACCATTCAGGAAACCGCAAATAAATATTTGGATACGCAACCTGGATGAAATACTAAAGGTAATGTAGAGAAGAAGACGAACATGAAACAATAATTACAAATAATGAAATATATAAAAACTGTCAAAAAATAATACGTAATGCATTCGACAGGAGAAAACTGATTGACTGGAAACGGAATGTAAAGAATTGCAAGACTTATAAGAAAGCAGAAGGTTTTCGAAATATATAAAAAGATAAAAGAAATTTCTGGAATGGATAAACAATCGGGACTAGTGACAATTGCTAAAGTAAAGTGAAGAAATAATAGCGACACTGAGTCAGGGGAAAAATTATAGGAAGAATACGTTAAGAAACTTTTCTATATAACAAATAACAACAAGAGTGAAAGATAAAATGGAACACAGAATGAAGCAGGTTGCGCGGGTGGATAAATATTATTGGACTAGAGATACGTGATGCTATTCTAAGATTTAAAAATCGCAAGGTTGTTAGTAAGGAAAATATTTCAAAATAAAAAATCAAAGCACTATCTTAGAAAACGTAAAAACGCTAATTCAACTGTATAACAAAACATATGAATGGGGCGACACACGCTCAATGATTGCCTGCCTACATATCTTCATACCGATTCCTAAAAAAATAGCACCGAAGAAGTGTATTCATATCTGATTAATAAGCCTAATTAGTACGACATTAAAGATATTTCTGCGCATTATCCGAAAAAATAAAAATTTGAATGGCAGCATGGCGAAAATTCAATTCAGTTTCAGAAAAAGAATGAGCGTCAGTAAGGAAGTCGTCTGTGTGCAATAGCTAATAGAAAATGTTATGATCGAAATTATTTTTAAAAAGTCCTCGACAAAGTGTATAGTATATTTAATATACTTGGAAAAACAATAATAGATGCAAACGATTTGAAATGCGTCAGTTATCTATACTTTCAGTAGAAGGCTACACTACTATTAATCGCGATATATAACAATAGAAAGTATAGGAAGGCAAGCATGTTATCGCCGATGCTGTTCAATATTTACTGAGAAAAGATCTTGGATCCAGTTCCGACAACATGTTGACGAACAAAATTAGATTCGTCGATGATGCTGAGGTGATAAGTAACGTACGAGATCGATTAAATCGATTGATATACAGTATGCATAAATGTGCGAATGAATTTGAAATCGACATAAATTTCGAGTCGAAGATATTACGATAAGAGGGAAAAAGATAGAAACGGATAATATGAACAAAATTAAATGTAGATTAAAACGAGAGTGTAAAGCATTTTTGAAGTTGAAAGAAATCGCATTTGGTGAAATGATACAAATGAACGACCATAATATGTGCAGCCGAAATAAGTTGAATTATTTGAATTAC
Organism: Coronaproctus castanopsis; assembly: GCA_032883995.1. Classification (NCBI taxonomy): domain Eukaryota; kingdom Metazoa; phylum Arthropoda; class Insecta; order Hemiptera; family Monophlebidae; genus Coronaproctus; species Coronaproctus castanopsis. The sequence continues at coordinate 138,803,027 of CM065052.1, forward strand.
GGATATCGGCTGAATTCAAGAAGCAATAAACGACAGTATTCTACAAAGCCTTTAAAAAGGAAGCAGGAGTTGGTCCACGATGAAAAAGCTGAAGATCGAGTATGTTGGTGATATCACGAGAGGCGATAAATATGAAATATTGCAAGGGAAAGTAGAGCAAAACACCAATAACTTAGTGGTCAGAAAATATACTTTTCATATGGCCAATAAGAGAGAATGTTGGAGAAGAATTTTGTAAATGGTGCCATCATGTCTTTTCGTATAAAATAGGCAAAGATGATATATATATATATATATATATATATATATATATATATATATATATATAAATGCTACACGCGCATACAGTAGTAACTAATAGTAGCTAAGTACTTAAAAATTAGGTGGTAGCGAAATATTTAAAACATTATTTAGTAATCTGGTTATGTACCTCTAGGTACGTGCATATACATGACTGTATGTTCTACATACGGTAGCAAAAATATCTATATCACAATTAACGAAAATATAGAAGAGACGTGCACAAAAATACGCCTTATGCATTCACTAATATTCGCCGTCTTCTTATATGCATCAGAATGTTGGACTCTAGAGAATAGTGATATATAACGACTGGTGGAGGCGAATGTTAAGAGTGCCGTGGACTGGCGAAAATAACTAATTCGTCAATACTCCAAGAAGTGAAGACGGATCAGAGACTACAAGTCGTAGTACAGAAACTGATACGTACCTTCGCTGGACATATCACACGATAAAATGAAATGGGAAAAATAATCATGACTGGAATGGTTAAAGGTCGTCATCAAAGAGGGAGACGTCCAACGTGATATTTTGAGAGAGTTAAAAAAACTGCAGGAGCTGAACTAATACGGGTGATAATAGACCCGGTAATAAATCGGACCCAATGGCGGCAAAACACATTTGTTCATAAAGATCCATAGTATCACGATGCGCGGAACGAGCCACGATGATGATGATGATAGATATGTATGTACGCAGGTGGCAGCTAATTATTAAAAAGTTATTTTCAAATTTGTTTATGTTTAGATACACACTTTATACATATATCATATATATTATATATATGTATAGTTCATTGGGTGGGAAACTATTTGAAAATTCGTGCAGTATTAAACTATATCATTCGGTATTTTGGATAAATGAATTTTATCAAATAGACAATACTTAAAATGTAAAAGTGGTAAATATCGTCGGATTTTAGATTTTAAACTTTTTTTGTTTAGCATAGATTCCTATAATTTGCATTAATATTTTTTTTTTTATACATACTACCTTTTTTAGCGTTTGCAAACATCCTGGTAGGCACCGTGGTGCGAATGTTAGTTTTACTCGTCAACATCCTCTAAATAATACAACCTTCAGCTTCAGATAGTCCTAATTTCGATTTATCGAGGTATTTTTTTATTTATCGTTTTCCCTCTACGATTCGAGACTAAATATTAATATTTATATTCGGAACGCTGTTACGTGAGATGGCGTAATGTTACGATATGTTAATATTTTTCTGTAGTTACGTCCAGCGAGTGTAAGACTAGACCGGGGCGAAAAACTGTTACAGGATAGGATGGACCGAACACGCGATATATTTAATCACGTTCGTTCACGTTTTTAGCATTATTACTTATTTCACGCGGTCAGTTGTCTTCCTGCATACGTCGGAAATAAATAGTTTCGCCAGAGATTGACGATCAATGACGGACAATAATTTCACGTACTCAAGAGTATATATATATGTCGGTCTATGATTATTGTGACAAGTGATTAGAACGAGTTCTTAAAGTTGAAATTTTCGTTAATAGAGGAAAATAAATTAAAAACAACGCAATAACTTACGTAACGATTCGATTCTTTATTCGCAGATTTCTCCGAATTTTCTATTCCTGCTGACGCTTGTGTTGCTGCTTCCGAGTAATGTAAAAAGATTAATATGACAACAATCTGGAAGTAATCATTAAATACTTTAGATAGTTTTGTATATATATATATGTATATATATATAAATGTAATTGTTCTGATTGGTTTCTTTTTTCTATAGTGTCTTTTTATTAATTCATCGCAACCAAATATTTCTCACTTACCGTTGTTCAATAATATTCCCGTTCCTGCAATCTTCGTTCCTCTCCATTCAAACTGTTCCCATCCTGGAAGGATTCATACATGTCAGATAATTTTCCTATTAACGTGCCTTAATTCATATTTACGTGACTTACATTATTTCGTTCGCCATAATCGTATACAGATCTAGTTATATCTATACTGCATTCGTCTATTTTTTTTTCGGTTAAAATTGGTAAAATATTTTTTAAAGTGGCTAACAATAAAAAAAAAATCTCTACATATGTAATATTCGATTAGAAATTATTGGTAAAATACTATAAACATATTTCTTAAAATTTAAAATAATTTTTTCCAATGTTTTATGCGATTTTCACGTTCGTAAACTTCGCACAGCCCGTAGTCATTACGATCGATCATATATTAAGTCATTTCATGTTCAATGTATGCGTAAGCGGAAGTATTTAATATTTATTAAATTTACTTTCGACAGTAATCACGTGCGCCAGTTCACAAGTTTAACTTTACGAGCGGACTTACACCACTTGTCATGCGGTACAAGTCAGCTCAAAACGTTAAAGATGTTGACTGGCGTACGTGCGATTTTTATCGAAAGTACATTTCGTAACTGTGGAAAAATAAATGCGAAAGTTTTAAAAATGTATATTTAAGATTTGTATGTACATATATATAATATACAATACATATATATGTATGTACGTATATATATTTCAGTAAATGCGCATTAACTCGGAAGTTGTTTTTAGACGTCACCTAAGTGATACTCGTCAACCGGGAGATTGATGAAAGACCGGTTAAAAGATCGATCATTGGCAAGCCAATAAGGTGTATTTTGCTGTTGCCTTCCCGAGTTTCTTCAATTTTCCAGATATATATATATATATATATATATATATATATATATATATAAAAATATATATATATAACTGGGAAGTGGACTATATGCTAGTTTGTGGTTACGGTTACGTAAAAGCGAGACAGTGAAATTCTGTTATTTTATAATACTGTAATTTATAAAAGTTCGATAAATATTTTATGCCGAAACAAGGTTTTCGTACATTTAAATATCTAAAGAGATAAAAAGTATCATAGATAATAGTTCTAAATAATAACACATCCATATTCGTTATAAATTACACCACACAGCCGCATTAGGTTAGGTCAGTTCAATATTTTAGTGATATTACATAATATACTGTCTATAATTTTTTTTCTTTTTCATCAGCTTATGTATCCAAATAATCGCTTGAAAATTATTTCAATATTATATACATATCCTTGTCATACATTTTCTTAACAGGTATTTCTTTTCATTCTACATTCTCATTTGTGATTGTTGCGGCTTAGTTCTATATAGTTGTATATAAAATTAGTTGCACTAAAATAAATGATCATATAGAAATTAGGTGAAAAGTTTATCTGTCGCATGTTTTTTTTTATTTTTGTTCCTTTTCAGATGAGATGTACGTTTTCAATTGAAAAATATTTGCCGGTGATTATTTTCCTCGTTGTTTTACCATCAAGTGACCACGTCAAGTAATTTACACGCGATTCAACGCCTTTCTCTTTTTCTATCCAATGTGACTTCATCTTTTGTCGACGTTTTTTTTTCACTCTTCAGTCCACATTTTGCACTTTAATTTTTCTTTAAAACCTGCCGAATTTTATATATATATTTTTTTTATCCACAGATGGTATCATTCTAATTTTATCTTTTTAAGGTGTCCAAAACTGTGTACTCTTTTTTTTTGCGCGCGTTATCTTTCGACTATTTCTTGTGTCCCTTTGTTGTTAGTTCTTAATTTCAATGTGTCATTTTTATCGTACATCGGTTCGATTATTTATTCCTTTTTCTTCCCTGTGATGATGATTTTAATTTATTTTTCTGTATAACGCTTTCAACGTACCAGCTAAAAGAGTCACCGCAATTGAAATTAATTATTCTCACTCGATAAGCTGACTTAAAAAAAAAAAAAAAAAAAACACCGATTACTAGTTTACCATCACTTCGTTTTCTATGAAAAAGTTGGATTTAAAAATTAATCGAAGTTAACCGTACTATTAAAAACCGTTACACACAAACAATTTTAATGGTGCAGAATTTCGTGTCATAAATTTTCGAAATTAAAAAGAAAAATAACAGTTCTGGAGAAATATCAAAAAGCGTGCCAACCTTGAAAGGTTTTGTTTTTTTTCTATTTTTACAAATAAATTTCTGTATTTTTTAATCAAAATAATTATTTTGTAGATTAAAAAATATTCTCTATCGGTCCGACACCTTAAATCGAAACGGTACACGAGATATAAAATTTCAATTATATTTACCAACAGATACGAGGTAAAAAAATTCAAACATGTAATGTTGAAACGATTAATGGAATCGAGTTGTAATTTCCAACGTATATTTAGATAGAAAAAGACGATGGGAAAAAACGTAATTTCCGAAATTTTACGGGGTGTGCTCGGGGTTGGAGCCCAAAATTTCAAAATTCGTAATTCCCAAAAAAGGTCATTTTCATAATTTTCAATTAATGCATTACACGTGTGAAGAAAATTTCATCCAAATCGTAGTTTCGTTTCCGCGATGGTCATATATATATATAAGAATTAATTGCTTAAAGAGATAAGATTATATATATATATATATTATATATATATATGTATATACATGGCCTTATAAAAATACAAACATACAGAAGATAAGAAAGAACATGAGAAGGATGATGCTTAACGTCAGATTATCGGATCGGTGCAGAAATGCACAGATACATGAGCTTCGAAGTTAGATGACGCAGTGGAACGAATTGTTAAACTAAAGTGGAATTAAAATGAAAAAATATTTATTTCGTTGACAACGGTTGGTCAAAGTGGTTCATACAATGGTGGCTGATAAACGAAAAATAGAAACCAGGCTAAATCGAGGACACGATGGTACAATGACATATGAAAAATAGCCGGGAAGCGATGGCGGCGCAGAACAAAAATGGATGGAAAAAATTAGGGAAAGCCTTCATCCAGGAGTAGGTAGATAAAGGCATACCGTGATATCTTGATATAGTCAGGCGAAAATCAGGAACAACCTTTCGTTTTATTATTTTTAAATAGCCCACACTTCCTTATCGCGCCATTTTTTAAATTATAATCTATTCATTAACTAATATCATTTCTTATACGTTGTAAACAAATTTATATTTATAACTGAAATAACGCATACGTAATATTGTGATGTTAAAATTTGTCATTTCGCTAAATCGAACTTGATTGATCATATCTGCCTTTAAATGTCGCAACTTCCTGCACTATTAGACAAAATTGACTCTATCGAAAGTCTAGAAAACATTTCCCGTAATAATAAAAAAGAAACTATAGACGAAATTCCGAAGCTAACTAAGGATATTTATACCGTCATTTAACAACAGTTTGGAGTAATTAAAAATCAATATGAAACCACGCTAAATGAGCATTCTTCCTTAACAAACACGATTGCTAACCTAAAACAAGAAATAGTAATTTTAAAAAATGCATTAAGTGCAAGTCGTATTGATAATAACTCGAAGAACACTAACGCTGCATCAACGGCAACAAATGAAAATAATACAGTTACTGGTTTCATAGCTAGTACCGAGGTATCTGCAATTATAGTTCAAGAGTCACGGGAATATGCGAATGTACAGTTAAGACACCACGCATACCACCAATATACGTTCGTAATTTTCCAAATATTAATGTTTTGATAAAAATGTTCTCTGACGTTACAAGTAGTGAAGTGTCGCAACAGAATCTTGTCAACGGAGATGTTAAAATAAACTGTGTGAACCCTGATTCGTACAGAAATACTATTGAAAAGCTGAAAGTGGCAAGTCTAAGCTTCACACATTAACTATACGGGGTGGAATATCATTCTTATCAATGTAGAGACGCTAAACCATATGGAGTTGTTATTCGAGGTTTACACCATACCACTGTAGTTGACGATATTAAAACTGCGTTGTATAAAGTTGGACACATTGCAAAAGGTGTATCCAATATAACCATAACGCGAAAAGTTGCAAAACAAAATTCATCAGGTAGTAATGCTGTCAATTACGAAATTAAGAAAATCCCATTACCTCTGTTTTGTGTGAATTTGGAAACTAAAATAAATAATAAGGATATCTTCAATTTGTCACATTTACTTCACTGTAGCGTAACAATTGAAGCATGTCGCAAGAAGAATGATATTCCGGAATGCAAACGCTGCCAGGCTTTTGATCATACAGCTGAATATTATGCTGTACAGTCCAAGTGTTTTAAATACAGCGGAAATAATTTAATTGTGAATTGTAAGAATGGAGGTAATTACGCAGCAAGTTGGAAGAGCTGTACAATATATAAAGCAAAATTATCAGCCATAAAAAAACACAGCAGTACAACGTATCCACAGACGGTAGAAACAGCACCATCATCATTACCTGCTCCAGTAACTGATGATAAGTCAGGTACCACAGCTCTTACGGATACGGGTTTAATCCCCTCTGGTGATAAATCAAAACGCAAGCGTGGCCGTAATACCAATACCAATAAAAATGATAATTCGGCAGCGGCGTCCACTAGTCAGTCTTCAACGAAGCCAAATATCATTGATATTTGGAAATTACTCAAATCAGTGAATGCAAGAATTTCGCGCTTGGAAAGTAGAATTAACCAGCAGAAGCAACATCAGTCTGGTAATCCGCAATGACAGAATCATCTCTACGAATAATTACCTGGAATGCCGATGGGTTGCTCAGGCGTAAAAATAAACTTGAAGCTTATCTCAATTACAATAATATCGATATTGCGCTAATGTCGGAAACACATCTTAAATATGGTGACAAAGTTATGTTCATAATTATACGCTGTACCACACTCCATGTCACGACGGTGGTGGTTGGAACGGTTCAGGAATTATTATTCGAAATAATATCAAACACTATCAAGGTGCCTCAATTCAACAGAATAGTATGCAGGTGACTATTGTCACTGTGTTTCGTAATAGCTGTGAAATTAGCTTGGCTGCTGCCTATTTTCCGCCAGGTAAACCCGGTCTAAAAATTGCGACAGAAGATTGTATTAAGTTGTTTCAGCAGCTTGGAAATCGATTTATCTTAGCGATTTATCTTAGGCGGAGATTATATCGTGAAACATACATTCTGGGGATCGAGAGAAAATTTAACTCGTTGAAGAAACTTGTTGAAGGCAATTAATGCTATGTTTTAGTCTGTCAAGTGCAAGTCCCCCTTACTTGTCCTCTAATCCTGAATGTATTCCTGATTGCAAAGACATCGCATCAAACTATTTAGAAGTAACTAATCATACTGATTTATCTTCAGATCATATTTCAGTGTGGCGCACTTTGAGCGATACTGTGATTAAATGCAGCCAAAAGCAGCTGCATTAACGAATAAGCGTACAAATTGGGACTGTTGATACAAATATTAATCTTAAAGTAAAACTTAAAACATCCTTGGATTTGGAAACTGAATGCCAACAGTTCCTTGAAGCTGTACGATATGAATGCTACCCCCACAGCTAAAGACTGTACACGCGAAAGAATATGGTAACATACTGAAATTAGGCAACTTTTAAAAGATAGACGTATTGCGAGGCGAATTTGGCACAATTCCCATAATCCTGCTGATAACATTCTACTACACAACAACTACATCGTATGTGGTCAGTAATTAGCAATGCCTTAGAGGGAAAAAAAGACTGTTCAGTAATATTTTTAGATGTAGCTCAGGCATTCGATCAGGTATGGTATGAAGAACTGTTGTCTAAACTCAGTAGTTGCTTACCAGCTAATTACATCCGGTTGCTACGATCGTATCTATCAGGTAGGAAGTTCTGCGTTGCCCACGAGGAGAAAAAATCCAGCTTCTATGAGAGACAAACTGGGGTGCCTCAGGGTAGTGTTTTCAGTCCCTTGTTTACCTCATGTTTACTGCTGATGTTCCAAAAATTGAAGGTACTACGCTTACCATTTTCACTGATGATACCGCAATCCTCGCTGTTGCTAACACACAAGTAGAAGCCAATTATATATTACAAGATGCGCTCGACAAGACGGTCTTGTGGATGCAGAATTGAAAAATTAAGTTAAACGACGCAAAATCAGTTCATATTACCTATGGAATGCGTCCGATAGACACATCTGGGTGTCTACATTAATGGTAAAATATCTGCTTCAGCTAAATAATCTAGGTATGCGCCTAGACGTAAGGTTAACCTGCAAGTCCCATATTAAGACCAAGATCGACCAAATTAATGCCAGAATCCGCCAACTTTATTGGCTACTAGAGCGTAATTCGAATTTAAGTTTGTATCATAATAGGCTGATTTATCTATCTGTGGTCAAACCGATATGGTCCTATGATTTGGAGCTTTGGGGATGTCCCGCAACATGCAATCGTGCAATCATCCAGAGAGCACAAAAAAAAGTTATACGCCTGATCACAAGAGCGAGGTAGTTCCAGCGTAACGATGATTTACATCGGGATCTGCAGTTGAAGAAAGTGGATGAAACAATTCGCGATTTTGCATTTGCACATGAACTAGTGGCTCATGTAAATATAGAAGCACAGAAATTACTGATACGGGAAAACGTACACTGCAGCGGCTTAAACCGCATGATTTATTAAATTTATAAAGGTTATTGTATTATGTTTTCGTGTATAAATGCTGTATCTATAATTATTACGCATTTAAGATTTTTTATTTTTCTTAAGATAATATATATATATATATATATAAAAAATAACTACTATCACTTATATATTTATATAAAGTTGTCGATAAGAATCACCAATCTTAATAATAAATAATAAAACTTTTCTGACTGTTTCGCCATTTCAAATTTAAAATAAGAATAAACAATAATAAATAAATATATAACAACGTTGAAAAAAGTAATATAATTTATCACGTCTAATTCAACCGAGATGCCTGTCAACGGGTACCATATATTCTGACCTACAATTAGACTATTTTCAATTACTTAACGCATTACATGTGTGTACGAAATTTCATTCAAATCGTTAGAGTCGTTTCTTATATGGCCGGGTATGTACTATATACACATATATACACATATATATACACACACACACACATATATATATATATAAGAATTGTTCATTTAATAAGATTATATATATAAGAATTGTTCGTTTAATAAGATATGATATATATATTATATATACAGGATATACGTTCAGTGAGAGTAAGTGACAATTACGGATAGCGACGGAGGGGTGAAAAAGATTAAATGCATAAAATAGTTTCGAAATGGAAAAATTTTAAATTGCATGTTTCGAACAAATTTAGGAAACTAAAAAATGATAAATTAAAACTGTTCCAATCGAGTATTTAAAAGGTACCCCCGTCCTATGTGCGGACAAAACTTCTGACCGATATTAATCAAATTTTCTTTCACCATCATTAGGCGCGTTATTAATTTTAACCGTAACCTTTAAAAATGTAGTAATTAAAAGACCATCCTCGATTCAGTTTCTGAAAGGCTACAGCGAATAACGGTCCGTATTTTATGTAATCTGTTTTTTTTTTTGGTAATTTAACAGTAAGACGGCTCTCGCAAAAGGTGCTAGTTTCGTGGGTTTTTTTTGGTGTCCAAATGCAAAGTATTCTATTCATTCTATTCCGGCACGCTGTAATTTTCATCTAAATTATCCATGTATATATATTATTGCGGATGTTCATGTAGTTAATGAATCGATCGAACGTAAAAAATAAACATTCGTTCAGTGTCGAAACAACGTAAATAACACACTTTTAAACTTTCATTGTTGATATCCGTATGTACACAATTTTTGTCCGTAGATTTAAAATGATGAGATAAAAATATCGATAAACGAATGTGCACTCAGCAGGGTACTTGTTTATCACAAAATATGGACAACATTAAGTTTAGATTGCGTTGTTCTAAGCGTAAGTATAAAAATATACCTACACATTCGCAACTGTTCTCAGTTTGAAAATATGTAAGTGTTTTCGAAACGTCACGTAATAAAAAAAATTGACGTGGTTTATACAGAAAAAAAAATCGTGAACGTAAATAACATCGAACTAAAACATAGACTATTATTACAACAATTACAAAAAGCATTTTAAACGATATAAGTTCATGATTAAAAGTGCAAAATTAAAAGTTTGGAAAAAGCTTATAGATGATAAAAACGTTTTTGGATTTAAATATAAAATGTTAACGAACAAGTTAAAATCCACAAGCATACCAACATTAGATGACCATGCGAATACGGATCAAGACAAGGTTGATTTATTGATGTCGAATCTATTCCTCGACACAAAACCTTTCTAAATGGAATGTATTCAGAAACGATGAAATTGACATAATAATTAAAAAATTGAAAAATAAACTACAGGAATAGACAAATTATCCAACGGATTTATTAAAAAATGTCACTTTTTCCCGTGTGTTATTGCAAAACTTGTAAACTTACTTTTTGAATTTAGTCATTATCCAGATGCATGGAAAATAAGCAAAACAGTCATTCTGCCAAAACCAAATAAAAACCCGAATCCGTCTATATCGTACAGAGCGATAGCATTATTATCCAACTTAAGCAAAATATATGAAAAACGCATACATAAAAGACTAAAAGAATTTGTAAAAAGCAAAAATATAATTAATGAAAATCAGTACGGTGCATTGCCAGGCAGATCGTCTGAAATGGCGATATATAATATTTTGCATAACATTAAAACTTTTAAAAATAAAGGCTTTTGTACTTGTCTAATTTGATATTACAAAGGCTTTTGATAGCTTAGATTTAAATAAGCTTATGTTATTATTAACAAATTTAGCATTACATTACAGCATAGTGAATATTATCAATCAATACTTTCAAGATCGATCCACAATACTTGAAACAGGTACATATTCTAAACAACAAAAAATTGTTATGTGAGTACCGCAAGGGTCTATATTAGGGCCATTCTTGTGGAACTTAGTTTTCTCACAAATGAACAATATACTTATTCTAAATAATGTAAAAATTTTTACTTTTGTGGACGATATAGCAATAGTAATTGGCGATAAAAATGAAATCTCATTAGGAAAGAAATTAAATGAGGTATACCATGCAATAAATAAATGGTTACAATCATTTAATCTCAGCATCAACAATTCGAAATCAACCTATATGATGATGTTCAATAGGAAATTACAAAATAAAAAGTTAAATTTAACGCAATATGGATTAGACATACAATATGTCACACAAACCAAATACTTAGGAGTATTAATTGATAACTTAAAATTCTATAATCATTTCAATCATATTACAGGAAAAATTAGCAAATTTATAAGGGTATTCAATAAACTTTATAATAATAACAATAGAATAAACTATAATAAGGGAATAATATTTATATAAAAGTATAATATTACCAAACATACTTTATGGCAGCGTAATCATAATGAAATGTTAAATATCAAACGATTTCAAAACAAATTAAAACCATTCCAGAGAATAATTGCCATAAAATTAATCAAATCTTACAGAATAATTAGCTATATTAGTATTGTTATCGCTGGTATTGAACCGTTGGTGTATAAGATTGAGAAACATATTAATATATTATTAATAAAAAATAATGTAAATATAACTCATGAATTTAACAATACGCAATATCAGCATCCATACTATTTGCATCAAGAAAAAAAGCTAACAATTAAACAATTCAAAATAGTATTGGATGAATATTATGTTAAAAAATATCAAAGGTTATGGATACAATGGACTAGCGAAACAATATTTTCCCACTGTAGACGGAAGACTAAAAAATGTTGTAGTCGTGCCAAATTATTTCAATACACAGTTTATTAGCGGACATGGATTATTTAAAGACTATTTATATAAGTATGGAATATCGCATACGAATAAATGTGCAATATGTAATTTAACCGATCGTGTAAAGCGTATACTGACAGGATTACGTCAACGCTGATTTCGCAGATATAAATGCAACAGAATTGGTGGATAAGCAGTTAAACATGTTTGACGTTTTCACAGTATCAGAAATAACATACCACAAAATACATCTACATATATTTTAATCAAATTAATTGTATAATATCACCTTAATCTAAAATGGGCTGAACTGAGCACAGTAAACTTAATTGGATGGGCTCTTTTCAGTTCATTATTTATAAATTACATGTATCTCACTTATAAATAAATTTACCCCATCGTAATTAACGAACTGGGGACCAAAAAAAAAAAAAAAAACTGAAATGAAAAATAAATGTTTGAAAATGGAACACGGGGGATTTAGACAAACACCGACCATTACAAGGACTTCTTTTCATCCGTGAAAGCAATATACTTGTTCTTCTTTATCTCGTAAAACCCGATTCAGGTATTGTTTAACCATCAGCATGCATTGAATGGATAATCTGTTATAGCCGGTTCTTATTTCTTGCTATTTTGACCAATTCTTATGTCTCATTGATTCCGGTCCATTTTTTTATGTTATCGAGCCACGATATACATTTTCTTCCCGGTTTCCTTTTTCCTATTGCTATTGTTTGTAGTAGCTTGTACTTTTCTCCTCTTATAAAATCATCAAAAAACTTATTTTCCGTTTTTTCACTACTGCCTATTCTGTCGGTTTCCATTAATTTTAGAACCTTCTCATTTATGATCTTTTTAGTCCAAGGTTTTTTCCACATTCTTCGGTAACACCACATTTCAAATAATGATATCCGCTTTTTCGTATTTTCTCTTATAGCCCAGGTCTCGCTTCCATATAAGAGCACCGACCATACGTAGCATAACTTATTTTTGATTTCTCCCCTCAGTTCGGATGACTTGAATTCAGTGATCCGGAGATTTTTCCTTTCATTTGATATTTCACTGGTCCAGTCGCTCATTTTCCACGATAGACCTGATATCCTCTTTGCGTGGCTCACATATTTCACATTACCAAGCCTGGAAACCTGGTAACGACGGGCGCCAAGCGGATCGCACGACACAATATATATCGAAAGCAACATACGGGGAACGATAAAAAAAAAAAAGCGCCACTATGTGATGAACGCAGCACCATTATAAACAACGAAGGAAAAATATCGCTAAAAAAGCTTAAGTACGCCATCAAGTGACGAAACTTTTGAATATATTTTATAAGATATATATATAATGTAACGAGTGTGATAGTACATATAAACATATATACAAAGTCCATAGTTAACCTCTACTCAAAATTCGTGTAGCAACATATGCAATTATATATATATATATTAAAAAATAAAAAAGATTACGATGAATTATTACATGACTCACATAGTTTCTGGCCATGGTTCTATTGCATATTATTTAAATACATTAAATGTAATCGGATATAATAAATGTTACAACTGCAAGAGTAGTGAAATCGAAAAGTATAATATATGAGTGTAGCGGCAGTTTCATAGAATTGACTGTACACTTTAATTGATTAAAATCATTATTATTTGAAATTAAACATATAATCGCTATTGGTAGCCACAAGGTGAAATTTGCAGGCTACTGCATTTTTGTTTCATTTTTTTTTTAATACTAGATTAAATAAAAAATTTATGTATATCATGATACACGATACGCATGTCTACCCACCTCTCTCCGTTACAAACCATTGCAGAATTTTTTTCGGCTACCTGTTATTATAATAATAATATTTATTTAAATACTCGACTAAATGTCATATTTCACTTTGTTCCATGTTTATGTATATATATATATATACATATATATATTGATATAAAGATGCGCTTGGATCTAGCGGTCCCTTTTTTTCCCTCTTGCATCGATCGCAGTCTTCGTAACTTTCGCTCATCTCCCATCCTCGTTCATCTTGTCACACAACCGGCCTAAAGTCCATTTGAGTTATGTTACCTGTTCCACTATATCACCCAGCCTGGTCCGTTATTTTGTTCCTGAATTATTCTTTCTTGGATCCTTGCTATTTCTGGGCGTTTTTTAGTGGCATACTTCGTAACATTCCTAGTTTTCGCTCCATATTTGAGCACTAGAGAGGAATATGGCCTATAAAAGTAACCATATAATTCGCTGAGTTCTATACACACACACACACACATACGTGTGTATATTATATGCATATATATTTATGTATATATGTTTATATTGTAACATTGTTCGTTTTATATATATCACGGTATATAGAATACACGGTAGGTATCATACCGGCTGGCAACTACTACGTCATTGGTACCCAACTAGACTCCGCCTCTGTATAGAAGAAATATCGTGTGAACACTCTTTTTGGTTAAATTGTTTTTTTTTAACTAGTTTAGTTTTTATTTTTTAAATTTTTTTTATTTCCTGTTCTACATAAATAATTTATTTTAATATCGTATTAATTACAGCTGTGTTACCACATCTCACAATTAGTTTAGTGCTGTTTCATTTTTAAAATAATTCAAACAGTAAATAATATCTTTAAATCGTGACTTTTGGGGAGTATATACATGCGTGCATTTGAAGATACACAGACTTATTACTTTATGAACATTTAAAATTTTAAATAATAAAATGTAACAAAAATCTAGGTGCATAAAGAAATGTCTCACTCGCCGAATTGTAGTTAGTGTAATTTCAATTTATTCCTCTTTTTCGTCCGTCGTTGGTATTTTTGTTTCCGTGAGTTGTTCTTTTACTGGACTTTTCCTTGTTCAGCGTCTTAATCCTGATAAATGTTCGTGCTCTAACATAAAATGGCGAATTCGTGAACACCTGTGTTACTATATTTCGATTTCAATGCGTTTGTTTTCATTACGTCCGAATTCTTATTAATGCTACTGTCGTGGTTATTGTTACAGTCTTTTTCCATATTGTATATAATGCTTATCCATTGTTCGGTGGGATTCAAAAAGCACCCCTCGATATTGTAGCGAGCCAGCCCATTTGTTTAGGTGGATTGAATTCTGTTGAATGGCCGTATTCAAAAGCAGTATCTAACCCTCGTTTTTTCATTCGATATGCAACATAACCAGCTAGCATTTTTAATAAATCTTTCTTGTCACGGTGAACTATATCAAAGAATTAGTGAGTTAAAAATATTATGCAGTCTTACCCTGATAGTAATTAGAAATAAAATACTTTAAATGATAAAATTAGGAATTCTGCACTAAAAAATAAGAAAATGCCATAAACACAAATCAAAAACCGCGCGAAATAATACGAAACGACGCAAAACTGGATTTGTGATGGGTACCAACTACGTCACAATCTCGTTTGACTACTGCGCACCTAGTTCGTGATACCTACCTTGTACTTCTATTTACCTTGATATATATATATATATATATGATTTGTGTGCGTATTAATTTTTTACTGTATATTAAATTTGTATCGCCATCATCTTCGTGGTATAGTACGTTAGTAGGGTGCCACTACCTTCTCCGTGATGATTAATAGTTATACGATGATTAGAAACTTTATGCCGGATTGGGTCGAATCTTGGGCCGTTATCTTTCGGCGATACGTTTGCAATTGCTTACGAATTATCTGCGTTGATTTTCTCTCGAAAAATTCTAACTCACAAATCTAATAAATTAATAATGCTAATTGTCATTTTCTCTCTCCATGTTTCCTTAAAAAAAAAAAAGGAACTAGTCATTTATAATTTTAACAAGCTAAATTCTTCTCTTGAAGAACTAACAAAAATAATATACACGAGTAGCTGGAACTGTGACCAACTAAATCGGTCAGTTAGACGAGTTTATTTATTTGCTTGGAGGTTATTATATTTTCGTATCTCGTTTTTAAATTCGTCGAAAATTTATACATTTACTTTTTACTTATATTCTTGTTATTCTCAAACATTGCGACAATGTTATGAATCGTATTTCTACAAATTATAGCGGTCTCTATAGTGTAGTTTGAAAAACGATTCTGGTTGCGTAGGAAAAACTGAAGGAGAATATATTTATTAGTCGGGTACTAATAACGAATCAACGTGTGTGACCGGACCGTTGACCAGCGAGTGTTTACGGTGAAACGGGTTTTTCGAAATAGCCGTATATGCGGTTACAGTTCGCGTCCTACGAAAATGTTTCAAACACACATATCCGTAGAAAAAACTCGGTGAACAAAAGAACGGCAAACGTTGCAGTCTTAAGTCGTGTGCGCCTAAAAAATTAAATCTAATACATAAAACGATAAGGTGAGACGCAGGAATTCAGGCAGACGGTTAATCGCTATCTTTATGACGAACGAGGGGCCCATTTTTTTGCAGTTCTAGACGTTAGTAAACAGAACGTTAGGTACTCTAGCGACAAAAATTATGATTATCGAAGAAAAATTACACGATTCGTCGGAGGTAACTGTATGGATATAAGTTACGCCATCATCAGTCCGTATTATTTCGAGATTGTAGTTGCACTTTTAATAGATGTTCATCGATTTTTTTTAGACCGATTGAGGAAACGAAGTAAGTTGTTGCAGCGACCTGTCCTGCGGTTAACTTTAAAAACAATATTCCGGAATCGTCTAATTTCGCGCGAAATTCTTCACCGACATATCGAACCTATTCCGACAACCATGTTGGCGCTGACGTTTATGAAAATGTTGTGTCGGGACGTTTAGAAAATGTATTTGTGTTGTTATTCCTATTATTGTCAAGAATAATACGAAATAAAGTAAATAGACGAAGAAAAGAATAGAAAACTGCTTTCATCTCTTTCTAACGTAACCAGCACGGTTTCGAAAACTTGATGAATTTTTTAACATACCATACGTATCTCTGTCGCATCTTACATGTGCGTACATGTCCGCAAAAGTATAAAACTTAGCAACGTATATTATTATACGTGTGTGTGTGTGTGTGTGGTTTAAGTAAAATATATTAAGGACCGCCTTTGAAACTTTCGTTAACTGGATGATTGACGAACACCTACTTCGACGACGCTTTCTTGACAAGCCGGTAGGGTTAGGTTATTTATTGCCGCTTTTCGTCGGTTTTATTTGTTTTTAAACGAGTTGAGACTCGTGTAAAAAAATTTGAAATTGGCCTATTAGAAATAAATTATTCACGACGGTGAGAATATTGAATCGAATTTTCCGTAGCAGTAGACGTCATCAGTGACAAGTTCTAACCCGCAGCGCATTTAATGTGCGCACTTTGCTCGTGAATGCGAATGGAATAAATAAATGTAAAATACATTATATATATATATATAAAATGTGTGAATGTTCCCCCTACTGAAAATGAAAACAGCAGTTATTCCTGTTACACGTTGGAGTGATTTTCAAAGGAGATCCCCTGCTCGAAATTTTTCTGTTTCGATGTATCCTTTATTTGTTTTTTACTTTTACAATATACTAAACAGTAAAGCACCATTCAGTAAGTGCATATTATGCTATAAAGTATCGAAATATTTCTTCATAATGCGCTCAATGACGTAAATTATAATCGAAAATAGTTAATTTCAAATTAAAACATAGGATATATACATTATAGATAGCGCGTGTACGTGTGTGTGTATATTGCTAATAAACGTGTACTCGTATTATTAATGCGTTGTAAAAATAATATTTGCATAATTTGTTAATGCGAGGAACGTGTTAATTACATTTTTCCGATCGTGTGCTAGTGATCCCGGAACGTTCTTATAATTGAAATCCGTGCTTTAAAATCGGTTTTTGGGCTGTTGGTGCAAACTAACGTTTATTTTATTTACTAATTACTTCGTACAAGAACGACATATAACATTTTCTTGGATTAGTACTAAATTACAATATTAACATAATTATAAAATATATATTACATTATTCATTCGCCGCGGAAAAAATAACGGAAAAAACCTGCACTATATAACGTTTATATATGTGTATATATATATATATATTATATATGTGTGTGTATTTTATGAAAGTGAATAAGAGATGTCTCTCACCTTAGAGATTTTCGTCAAACTGAAAATTGATATCGAATCGGCTAAAGCGACATTTCGTAGGCAAGCCATTGTTTGTTTTCTTTTCCAGAGTAAACTGCTCGTTCATCGGACACTTGGCTAAGAGACCTTTTTCATCGTTAAAAATTCTCGTCCTAGATAGAATTAAAACTCATTCCAATGCCCCTCCCTTCCCGAGCAGAATCTTCCATATATAAAATATAAGTATACGTATATAATATTATTCGTCTTCGTACTTACACAAAATCTTCCGATCGTCATTACGATATTATTCACCTTGTAGTCGGTATTTCGGCCTTCGTAAATGAATTTCGTCCATCGTCGTGCTGTTGGAGATCGATTGGAATTTCGCGACATTATTTCGATCAGCGACACTTATCGTATGCGACACGGTCTTTTATATTGTAATCGGATCGAGCGAAATTAAAAAAAGAAGATAAGAACACGATTATACAGTTTTTAAATTTGATCGATTCTACTTGTCACTGTTTATCATAATCGATCGGCAATTATTGTCGCACTACAACAGGACGGGCTCTCGAGGTAATGGTCATCGTGACGGACACGTTCATTTCATAGGTGCACGTGCGTCACCTGCTTACTATTAAAAACTATTCGTCCCGATTATCTCCCTTTTCAATCTCGCTTCGTCTCAAACGGTTAATAAATTTATATATATATATATATATATATATATATATATATATATATATATATATATATATATGTTATATATCATATATACGTATATGATTTTGTTTAATCAATGTAAAAATGGATATTCCAATTGTGGAACCGATCTGTTCCGTGATCCGTTTACTGCAGACAGAACGGAGACGGATAAGGTCCGTCGATTATGTAATTATATTAATCCGAACAGATTTTCCGGTTCATTGCTCGAGGTGTTTTGACCATAGGTGACTGTCACGAGTTTTTAAATCGATTCCAAAGTCGGTGTTCGCTGCAATTCGTAATTTAATTTCCACTGAAATTAGCGTTTTATGTAATTCGATAACATTATGATTAGAATTATTACTACAATACGCATATATATATATATATAACATATATATAAAATATATGTATATACATATATATATATATATTTTTTAACAGCGATTTCATTTAATCCGATATTGATCGCATCAACGTTTCGAATATATTAATCTCCCCTCTGTATTAAGAATTATTTTACGAACTATAAAAGTCCTGTAAAATTAATGTATTATTATTTAACACTACACTTTCTCTTTGGCATTTCACATGTTCTAAATTTAATTATTAAGGATATAATAATAGTTTGTATGTATCATATTGACCACTTCCTACTTTTCAATATTCTTATCAATATTTCTCGTAAAAAATTATGTACATTTATAATATTATTATGTTGTATTGTCGCATACCACAACGGGGTCACTATTTGTTCGTTTTTAAATATGTCAATATTTCATGTAACGTCGACATATACGTATATATGCGTGTGTGTGTTGCATATATAATGGCGAAATTTTAAATGAATATTAAGAATTACTGATATGCGTCTGTGAACCATTGCGAGTACAATTAAAGATATTTCATTTAACGTTATCCATAAACCCGATACAAAAATGTACGTCAATTTTCACGAAAAAAAATCGTTTATAATTTTATTTAAAAAAGAAATGTTAGCTGATAAGTCGAAATCATTTTTCTTTTTAAGTTTATAATTTTCGTTGCTAGAAACAATTGCTCCTACTCGATGTTTCATTAATTTCCGCTCGCTTCTCAATCCGAAACTCCAAACTATTTCGTGTAAATGCAGTTTTCGTCATAAAGATTCCAGAATTATTTCTTATCCTCTCCCTGGATTTCTTCTATTCTTTATAACGCATTTCGTAAGTCACAAATCTTTTTATTATCCCTCCTTGCTTTCAATGATTATCATATTTAACCTAATACAATAATCAGTCACTTCAATGCGCCGCCGCATTAAATAAAAACAACTATTAATTTAATTATTAATTAGCTTGTCATTTATTTAATTAATTTCGTAATTAGTTTAATTAGTTAGTTGGTTACTTAAATAATTAGCTAATTATTTAATTAGTTGAAAAATTATATTACTAATTTTTTAATTAATTAACTAATTGAATTAATTATTCAACTAATTCAAAAATTAATCATTCGCGGTCGTGTGGCTTTTGTATTTGCTCTTTTTTCATTGTGTTTCACGTTATAATATTCGATAAGCTGTTTTCTTATTTCAACTAATCGCTAATATCAATTCCTCGATGTTACCGTCGGTAAGGAATTTGTGTTTATTTTTATTTTATTTTGTTATTTTGTTAATATTAATATCTTTCTTGTTATCGGATTAGCGTTATTACCACTGGACGAATTTACGTAATATATCGATTAATTTAGATAAAGTAGGGCGTTAAATGAAATAAAATCCCGACGTGTTCTTTATAGCGGTTAACGCGTTAATTTAAATTTCTATACGCTACTATACTGAATAATGAATTAGCTAGAATATTTGTCTACCGCACAAAAATACGCTAATGTCGATTGCTCGGTCCGTATAATTAAATATTCATCTGCGCCTACTAAACCGTGAATAACGTATAAAATGTCAGCGCGCTAGTAATAATAATATTATTATTATTATTATTATTATTATTATTATTATTATTATTATTATTAATTATTATTATAACAAATATCAACAGTAAGAAGTGTAGTAATGAAAATAATAATAATGATGATTACTTAACAGTGACAAATATTCTAATACCGTGTTGTTGTAAAAGAATGTGATAGAAATACAATAAAAACGTTTTCGATATTATCGATATTATTATTACGATAATCGATAACAATCAGATTAGTTATGTACCCGTATCTAGTAAATATCGTTCTTAACTCTTTCGTTAATAAAAATGTACATTATTTTCATAAAGAACGATTCAATTCTGAAAATATTACTCTTAAAAGCGGACCTACCTATTATACTCTACACGTGTATAGATTATTATCAAAATTGCTCACGAAGAATATTTGGAAAGCATTGCGGTCAGTTTCTGACGGTGTTTATAATATGTATATCTTTACGTACGTTTATTATAATAATATGCAGAATACGTCTCGATAGTAATCGACTTCCGCGATCGTTATTTAAAATGTATATTCTTCCTTATCTATTTTGCTTTTTTCCACCCGTGTCGACACGATAGCCGATGCCGATCATGTCTTTTTTATCCTCCTCAACATGTGAGACTTTAGTTGGTTTCTTTACTTACCTAGTATATTACGATTCGATTCACATCGTTACATTCAGGAAAACAGCTGAGCATATAACACCTTTTCCCAGCATGATGATAACGCGTAAACTAATCTATTATACTGTTGCATTGTTGAGTGTTCCGTTCGAAAACCATACTAATGATTGGGGATTCTATTTAGCGTTTTCATATTCAAATCTACACGACTCAAAATGAGCTTTCCAAGACTTATGAACAGAGTAAACTCACTGAACGATATGAGAACACTTCAGTTTGTAACTTTCCCACCTTATACACCGTAATTATAATTAATCTTTCCACTGTGTTAGAAAGTATCCTTCACGTAATACGGAGTTAAAAACATAAGAGGATAGCTGCTTTCCATGGCAGATGTTTAAGAATTTTACCTGTGATTTTATCCGATCCGGGAGCTTTTTTTTAACGGACATTTTTGTTAATTTTTACATACTTATTTTGGAGAACGCCAGTACTAAATACCATTATAACTGCCTTCTTGCTATCAAAACCTAATGTTGCCTTCTGGAAACCACCTGTCAATTTAACTCATTCAAACTACATACAGCACTCAGCAGGATCCGCTTGTACTGCGTATACCATCTACTCCAACGTCCCAACCTCTCTACGTTTTGCCTCTTTTGTCTACTCCCAAACTCATCTCTTATTTGCCGTATTTTACTACACTGCCCTATACTCCATCCCTATTAACCCCATATTTATCTGCGGTCCTTATATGGTTTCCTCTCCAACAATCCTTCAACTATCCCCTCAATTATACAATTCCATCCCTTTCTAACCTCATCTACTACATATAGCACTTAAGTTACCAGTGCCCTAATAGCCTCGGTAGTTACACACGGCACTCTAAAAATAAAAATAGAGTAAATAAATTTACTAAAGTTTAGATTGCGGAATGTAGTGATTTTTTATACTTGATTACAAAAAAAAAAAAAAAAAACGGTTAAAATCACTAAACTTTATTTATTAAACAAAGCTTTTCGGCAACTACGCCATTATCAAGCTATATATAAATAGTGAACTTAGATTTAAATTAATATTTTACGTTTTTATATATTTAATTTTATTTATATGTAGCTTGATAATGGCGTAGTTGCCGAAAAGCTTTGCTTAATGAATAAAGTTTAGTGATTTTAACTGTTTTTTGTAATCAAAAATAAATTTACGGTTTCAACCTAGACGTAGTAAGTCGATTAATATCAGAGATCTTCTAAAGTAAATATTTATATTACTTATGCTATTTTTTTAATGAAGCATTTTTAGTATTTAAAAAAAGTAGTAATAATAAACAGTTGACTAAGAAGATGAAAAACTTGGTTAAGAATTTAAACATTGTAGATTAACGGATAAAATAAGTAATAGCAACGAGAAATTGCGGTAAGAATAGCGAAATTTAAAAGCGTATTCCCGCACAATTACTGATTACAAATTGCGATGAGACCGAGTTTTAGTTTAAGTTTGGTTCTAAAGCATATCGTACGGGGGGGGAAGTAGAAATAAGTAATTTCGATTTAATTAATTTAGTGTTCGGTGTAACTAGAGTTAAAAAGGAAATTAAACACGGAGCTACACGATAATTGTTATATATTTAAGATTAGAATAAAGGTGCCTGCCGACCGGCATAACCAGCGGACGCCTGGAAAGGTCATCTGTTCTAAATAAATAAAATGAAGACGTTCACGCTTATTTAATTGGACGATCTCGAACTTATTTATATCCTATAGGCTTTATCGGATGTAAATATTTGTCCTCTATTAACATTCAATAATTCCCGTTCGGAGACACGAACTGTTTTCCGTTAAATAATCGAAATATGTAGAAACTGTTTACACGCGACGATCATTGTTACAGCATACGAATATTGTTAAGTTGAAGATTAAATGATCTGGATTAACTTAAGTAACATTTTTGTATTTTTTCCTATGGGTTATTCGTTCAGATGATCGTGGTACATCGAGTATATAATATGTATATATATATGAAAGTGATCCTGACTCAAGGATGACGTATGGTTTTATTGTTAAAACTACTCGACCAAAATTTTTGAATGAAATTTTTTTATTTAAAAATAGGAAAACGACAGAGATTAGCTTACAATCATTTCTGGAACACAATATCGTTCAGATGACCGCCGTTTGCAACAATACATTCATTCATACTTTTTACAACATTTTCAAACACTTTTACGAGCATAGGTCGCTGAATTTTTGAAATTTCTTCAGAAATCCGAGTTTTCAGGTCTTCCAGATTTCCTGGACGTATTTCGTAAACGCTGCTCTTAAGGTGTGCCCACAAAAAAAGTGGCGTAACTTTAAATTCTTTTTACTTTGAACTGTCGTGATGATTCAAGCCGAAAATAACGTTCCGTGCAAAACGCCCACTCCTTCTCATAGATGAGGAATAATCTCTCTTGTGTACACTAAACGTGGAGCACGCGGTGTGCGTTGTAGCAGTGCTATCAACTGCGCTATTTAAAAAAAAAATCCGTCCGCCTTCTCTGGGTCACCGTATATATACATATTATATATAAATAAAATAAACACGATCTATATTAACTTGAAGTAACTTTAAGCTTATTTTTGTGTTTTGTCACTATGGGTTATTCCGATAATTCAGATACTGGCGGTTGATGTGTTGCAATTAGTTATGTATTTATTTTATTTTACATACTTTTTGAGAAATCTTCTTCTTCTTCAATCTCCTCGAAGGAGGTTGGCGGTCATATGACGAAACTGATCTCGATTGTTGGCTATCCTTATGATTTCTGAAGCCTTCCCGATGTTCAACCAATCTTGTATATTTTTCATCCAATGTGTTCTCCTTCTTCCTCGGCTCCGTTCATTTCAATGTTTCTTTGAAGGATAATTTGTAATAGCTCGTATTTATTACTTCTTATTATATAACCTAGGTACGCTGTTTTTCTTCGTTTTACTATGGTCATCAATTCGCTTTTCTTTTTCATCCTACACATTACTTCTTTATTGGTAACCTTATCTACCCACGGTATTTTTAATATTCTTCTGTACAACCACATTTCAAAAGCTTGTAACCTGTTTATCCATGCTAAATTAATTAAATACACAATAATAATAATTAAAGAGAAAACATCAGCGTATTTACACACACACATATATATATATATATACACATATATATGTATTAAATAAACATAATCGAAATTAACTTTGGGTTTATTTTTGTTTATTTTTCACTTTGGGGGTATTCATATAATTCAGTTAATCGCGGTTACTGCTATTAGTTATATTTTGTTAGGAGTAATTAAATAAATAATAATAATAATAATTAAAAAGAAAACGTCAGCGACTATATATATATTTTTGTATGTATATATACATTAAATAAACTCTCGTCTATTTATGAAATACGTGCAGGTTTTCTGTAAGGTTTTAATTACTCTAAGGGTGAGTATATTTCTACATCATTTCGAAAATGACCTAATTGAATATTTCAGTATTACTTAAATTTTTAATTATTAAGATCGAAAAATAATTTCAACACATAATCGCTAATATCTGACGTCAGGAATACACTTCTTCTTCTTCTTCGTATCCATGACGCAATTTTACATTTTTCCCTTCCAATAATTCAGTACATAGATCAAACTCCGTTAAATCAGTTTTTATTCTTAGGAATTGAAATAGATGGTTTTGATATTTTATTGGCCGCACTCGCAGAGACTACTTACCTCTCTCATTCAGTTCGCAGTCTGTTCAGCATATATGTAAAAATGGAATACACTTACAGCCAATGTTTGAATTCGTCAAACGTGTCGTGTTAAGAGAAATGATATTATAAATGACGCGCCAGTGTTTGGCCTTCTGTATAGGACACGCGATTTAGAAATTGCCTACTTTTTCGATATAGTCAGAAGTGAGGAATATATTGACAAAATTCCGGCAGACTATATTTATCGTAGTACATATTTGTCAAATGATGAAAATGCGTGATGAAGTTTGACACGACTTTTTTCTTTTTGTGTTCGATTTATTTTTCAGTACTTCGGTTTATTCTGTAAAATTTTAATTTTGAAATATACTTCGATCTCGACCATTTTCAATTGTTATCATTAATTTCGATATATATATATATATATATAATAAGTAACGATGTGTGTTTTTATGGTGGCATGCTCGTAAGTCGTATTTAACCAAGGGTGATTTCAGAAACTACGTGCTTTATTTTTTTAGTTTACAAATTATTATTGTCTTGCTTTAATTTTATTTCCTTTCCTTTTCGGATTAAATTTCGTTTTTTTTTTAAATATATTCTATCCTTAACCATACGAGACGAACGAATTAACAACGCCGCTGTTTCGTCGGTAATTCAGAACGACGGTATTAGCGAAATTATTCTACACGGTTCCACTGATAGATTTAGACTAATATTAGCGATCTGATATAACGTCGTTCCGCGTGTATATCAAATATATTCTCCGCCTCACCTCGTGCACTTGTATATATATAATTCGCGGAATTCCATAAAGATTTTACACCGTATTATTATGTAGGATTATTAATTATTATCATTATTGATTTAGTTATAAACAAAAGAACGCGATGAACTGCTGACCCGATTTCAAACTAATCATCGACAGGTGTAAACATTATTATTATTATTATTATTAACGCGTAAGAATATATTCGTTCATTTAAGTATGAAATTTTTCTATCTTTGTCCAATATTGTAGATAGTGTATAGAGGATTAATCTGTTATACCGCAACGCACGTACCTTCTGATTAAGCACTAGCCTAATTGCCTATTTCAAATTCAATTCGACGATTTCGGCTACTCTGTTTATCTATATTGTTGTTACTTATTGTTTTCTTCGTCCAAGCTGCTTAGAAATTTCTAATTCACGTTCGTCACATTCTACGTCTAAACTACTTCATGTTGATAGTCGACGTGGCTGAATTTAATTATATTCATTCCTACTTTTCATTATTCAACGTATTATTTGCAGACCCCCAACATTACATTTCAAAAGCTTATATCTTAAGCTGATCCTTAACATATATCGTCTGAATTTCTAGACCTCGTAAGAACACGCGAAATATCGGATGGTTCAGACCGATCTAACTGAATCAGTAATCCGGTAAAAGTCTGAGGTGAAAATTCTCGAGCGCAAGTCAGCCGAGTCGAAAAAAATCACGTACAGAGCTTTCGAGACGGCATGTTTAAATGGCGAGAAGCGTACTTCACAAACATCTGTCCTACGGCGCCGGGCGCTAGCCATATCGCGTAATAAAATATAATCATTATTCGTCGTAATGATACACCTTAAATTATAGCGCGGTAGTTCGCATCGTTGCTTTCTTATAGGGTTTCAGACAGCCTAATCACTGCTCACTATAATCTTTCGTCTCATTGTACTACCACTCGTGCAATTGTTTGTTCGATATTTTCCACCAGTCTTATTAGTCGCGTTTTATTACTCGATCTTTTAATTTCTTTATCGTCGTCACCTAACATAAAAAAAAATAGTATGCGTCGCAATGGTCTCGGTTCTTTAAATCGGTACGTTAAATAACGTACAATAAAGGTAGAAAGTATTATTCCAACATACATACGAACTTGCACCACGTATTATGTGTGCTATATATTGTAGCGAAAAATTAACTTCGTATCGCGAACAACTGATTTTCAATTCACATTTACAGTCTTCGTCCGGAGGAATTACAAAAATTTATTCGTTTCTTTGAAAAATTTATTTTAAAAAATCCGGGATCAATCATACGAAAATTGACGCGACAATTTATTTTAATTGGATATTCGGTAATTGTTGGAAATATATTTAATATTTTTGATTTATTTCAACTTTCATTGCCATTTTTATTTGCGGAAGCTAAAGATTATTTATGTTTTAAAACGTGTAGATTGTGGTGATATTTTACACTAAAATGGGATAGTTAAAATCTGTGTAACATAAAAAATCACAAAGCTTTTCGGCTGTTAAGCCATTATCAACTGAACGTAGAGTGTAAAATAAAAAAATATAAACAATTTGTTAAAAATATAATATGTAAGCGATACTAATTTTTTTTCTAAATAAATTGAAATTGTTTACATTTTTATATTTATTTATATTTGTATAAATTTTTATCGGCATAAAAACTTGGCGATTTTTCATTAAAAATTTTAGCGATTTTAACAATTTTTTTTTTTTTTGTTTTACTAAAATAAAAGTTTTTGAAGAAAATGTCGATTATACCTCGAAATTTTTATCCTACGTGAAATGTTACTGACGAACGTATCATACTCGTCGAATGAGGAAAAAATATGTGTTAACAATTTTATTTTAAAAATTTAAAAAAAAAAAAAAAAAGTTATAAAGGTAAGGACGAGATCGTACAATAATTATTATTATGGTCACAGCGAGGCAACACTGATAATCGCTAAATTTATTCTTCGTCTTCTTTCTTATATCGTATCCGGTGATATAATTAATTTTCCGGTTTTATTGTCGCTACTTTTCTGTCTTTCTTCGTCACGTCGTGTACTGTTTATTTTTCTTTACCGGAGGTTTTATCGTATTTTTATAGAATTAAATAAAAATCTCCGGAAATAATCTTTTGAGCAAGTTGAATGATGAAAGTAAAAAGTTAAAAGGAATAAAAAAAAATCGTAAGGACATATTTGCTTTCCGCGTAAAATTAGATTATTTTCAACAATTTTTTTTTATATTCCTTCGAAAGCATTTTTTTATATAAAAATTGTATTTCTACTGTTAACGGTAAACTGAATAATAATAATCGGCTAGAGTATCCCTTCCGGCAGGTACCATTTATTATGTTTGCTTACACATACATACACACACACACGTATGTATATGTGTCTTCCACTGGCCTAGCTCTATATAGATAACTATTTTTTGTTTTGTTTACAGTTATTTGTTTGCCGTTTCTATTCTTAACGATATTAATGTACCTTCTTCAATGTAGAGTTTAGTTAATAAAACTAATGGATCCTTCTCGATTTTTTAATCTGTCTGCAAACAAACCTCCTCAGCGTAACTAATCACCGTTAACACTGACATATTTTTTCAAACTAGCGTTTAATCTGTAACAACCAACCCGCGTAAATCTAATAATTTAAGCTAAATTATTCAATGTAAAACCAACGCCGCCGAAACCGGCCTAAGTTCATTTTCTAGATAATTAAATATCCGACCCTCGGAAACTTTATAGGAAAATATTTCTCCCTTCGAAGCTCCAGCATTGAGTTTAAACATGCTCGCGTTAATTTATACAAAAAAAATCAAAACAGATGGGAAGAGAAAGAAAGAAAGAAAAACCTTTATATTTCGCATAAATTACAAAAATAACAAGCAAAAAAAATGTTAACTAATCGTCGGGATAGCCCAGTGGCTAGAAGACGGACTCCCATACGGAAGGTACGGAATTCGAATACGATCGGCGACGCAAAAGTAATCATCAAAAAAATAAAAATGTAAATAATCATAATATGATCGCGTAGAAGGCAATGACCGATGGATCTGAAGAATCGTATCAAAATGGCTGATTTGTGTACAGTCATTTATCGAAGTCTATAGGTGTGTGTAAATAGTTAATTTTGAATGGAAACTGAAAATAAATCTATGGAAAATGGGAAATTGTACTATCTTTATAGTTAAATAAGCGTTTGGCACTTGTCGTTTAAACTATCTAATTTTTCTTCAAGAGTGTCTTGCTATTCTCAGGCCCCCTTCGATTTTACGATTCTGCAAATAGAAGTCCAAACGTAGTAATTTTCACGGATTTACGTAATGCTCTCAAAGCTATTTCAAGTTCCTCATTTCATAGTCGCTGTTTTCCATCAATCTACGATATCCTAAGAAATATTTACGATCTATCTCTGAATCGCGATTGTGTAAAATTTGTCCGGATTCCCAACCACACGGGTATTCACTGGAATGATATAGAAGCTCCAACGTGAATAGCGCATTCTGCTTCAATACTCCTGTTAGGGACATTTTAACTGAGATTAAGTTTTCACCCAAAGAATTTTGGAACCACGCTTGGAAATATTCTTATTCAGCCAAACAATTTAGGAGTATTCAACCTTTAATTCCAGTAATTCCTTGGTTCTTCAATCTTCTTGTCATCCTTTATTCGTATTATATGTCGCCTAAGGCTCAACGTCAAAAACATTCCATACGTTCTATTTACTAACAAATTATCCCTTCGCCATTCTGTACCCATCTTTGCGATGCAGATCAGATGGCTGATGAAAACCACCTATTTTTCAGCTGCAATTATTACAGAATGTATCAATCGAAATTGCTGTCACGTATTGTAAGCAAAGGCTCCCTCTCCCAACTAGTTTCAGATGTTTGTTCAGCTCACAGAATATTTCGTAAGACGTATCGTCCATTCGTTACAGCCTTCGGTGGAATCTCAAAAACTCATAATTATATATATATATATATATATATATATATATATATATATATATATATTATATCATTATCAGTGAATCGTGTCACCCCATGCAGTGGTATCGTAACCATGATCTATCACACGGCTGATCAGGCTGCGCCAACAAATTTCACATTCGGACCCCGGACGGCAGAACGCCGGGTGCTATCGCATGGCACAATATCTCTCCGTTTACTTAATATATCATGGTATTATCGGGTTACTGAGGTGGTTTCCACTTGCCTGCCGCTGGATTTTCTGTTAGGGTTTACTCCCTTAGTCTTTGGATAAACATCCTCAAGGTAGCGAGGTAACGATTTAAGATTTTTACGGCAACCTAAACCCGCCTAGGGAGAAACAGTCATAGCATTTCTGAAGATTTTTAGCGGACAGGTCCTCAAGCTTTCCATCTGTATCCGCGTGTCACCTTACCATATCACTACAGGAATCGCCTGCTAGAGACTTTCCGCCAGTAGCCGCTGTTGGTCCGCGACTCGTTCTTCGACTAATGTCTTATTGACAGCTAACCTACATATCTGTAGGCAATTCTACTATTCGCACCCGTGGACGCGCCCCGCTCTGGTTACAGCCCCTCATAGTGTCGTGACAACGAAGCGATTGCAATTAGTTCTCCTGGGTGTGTGTATCTGTCCACGCTAATGCCATATTGTGATTGTCTTGTATGCTACTTACACTGTACAACAAAATATGGTATAGGTAAGTAGCCGCCTGCCTCCTATACGGAGACGGCATTCAATGATGAATTTCGTAACACTCCTGATGGCTCGTCGTATAACAGAATTAATATAAATACGCGTAATAAACTGTACAGCGAAAAAGTTTTAATAATAACTATAATTAACTATAGAAGAAATAACAAATGGTAAAACAAGATATAAACGTTTCTAAATGCTATTATGTTTACCAGAAAAGGCTGTTACATTGTTAGTATACATATTTAACTCAATGCTTTGCCAAAGCTACATTCCTGTACATTGGAAATTTGCGAACATAATCGTTATACCGAAACCGGGTAAACCACCGACAGAGGTGGCTTCGTATAGACCCATAAGTCTGCTCCCGATTTTCACAAAAATTTTTGAAAAATTACTATTAAGAAGATTGAAACCTATTTTGACTGCTAACAATATAATACCGCAGTTTCAATTCGGTTTTAGAGATCAGCACAGTACCATAGAACAGATTCACAGAGTTGTTGATCTTATTCACAGAAGTTTTGAAGAAAAGAAATTTTGTCCCGCGGTGTTTCTGGACATTGAAAAAGCATTTGATAAAGTGTGGCACGATGGCCTACTTTTTAAAATAAAATGCAAATTACCGGTTCCTTATTACCCATTAATAAAATCTTACATCTCGGAAAGATATTTTCATGTTACTATCAACGAGGTAGTTTCAAACATCTATCCGATTAAATCTGGAGTACCCCAGGGCAGTGTACTTGGACCGGTACTGTATCAAATATTCTCTTCAGATTTGCCGACAAATGCTAACACAACTACAGCCATGTTTGCTGATGATACCGTTATATTGTCTGCTGACTTTGGCATCGTGACAGCAACGAATCAATTACAGAGTCATCTAAAGGAACTTAAAGCATCGCTTACTTATTGGAAAGTCAAAGTCAATGAAACGAAATGCTCGCATGTTGTGTTCACACTAAAAAGGAATTGTACGAATTATCCAGAAATAACGCTCAATGGGGTTACAATCCCCTCCGCGGATAGTGTGAAATACCTTGGTATGCATTTGGATAACAAATTGACCTGGAGAAAACATATTACTGCCAAAAAAAACAATTGTTTATAAAATTTTCCAGCATGTACTGGTTAATTGGGAAAACTTCCAGACTTCCACTTGAAAGTAAAGTCTTGCTATATAAGGCGATTTGGTCTTACAGAATAGAACTTTGGAGTTCAGCAAGCAACTCGAGCATCGATATCATACGGTCAGCTCAAGATAAGATATTGCGTACAATAGTCGGAGCGTCATGGTTCGTGAGAAACGAGGATATACGAAAAGATCTACAAATACCATCAATTAAAGATGCGATTTACAACCCTAAGGAACGATACATTCAACGGTTAGAAAACCATATTAACCATCTCGCGCAGAACCTGACAATAAATCGTTCGGAATTCGTACGCTTAAAAAGGCGTAATATCATTAATATAAATACGCTATTATAAAAAGTAGTTCTGTTATAAAATAAAGAGCTGTGGCCGCTGGGACACGTTCCACTAAATAAATATATTTGTGAAATGCTATCTTCGACGCTTATTGCCTCAGATAGGCAGATTGCGAGAATTAAAAAAAAAACAAAAAAAAAAAAACGTTTAAGTCTTGTATGTTTTTATTTAGTACGCATAAATTGAATTTGCCTATGATCGTAATTGCCGATGGTAGAAATTAAATGTTTATCACGAACTAATAAACAGTCATCGCGGAACTTACACGCTAAATGTAGTACATATGATCCTTAATGTAAGACATGTTAGCGTAGAGTAAGCGTATGAACGATTCTATAGTATTTAGGAACATTTAGTACATATCTAAGGTACCTGTTTAGTATATATTGAAGTATGCCTGCGCGTGTTTATATTCATTTTGGTATTACTGGGTATGTATGTGAGTGTAATATGTATGTTGCATATATATGCGCGTTATAATATGTTTATATAATTTTGAACTACTGAAATATACGTTTTTATGGGATTAGTAGTAGTGGTAGTAGTAAGTAGTAACAATACTGTTATTTTATTATAATAATGACTGAATGATGATGATGATTTTTATTATTATTATGTTACTGAAACATGTTTAACTTTATTAAATATCCCGCTATTAATAAAAATTCAAATGTAATATGCAAACGCATTTTCGAAACTATATTATTGTCTTTTTTCACATGTATTTGTATATATACACCTTTTCTCCTCATATATATGTGTGTGTGTATGTATATATATGTGTGTGTGTCTGTAATATATAATATATATATGGAGACCTAGTGTCGCAGCGATAACTATATTGGCTTGGACAAAATGCCTCGTTTGGCCGGTCCTCTATCAACTTTCAACTTATGGGTATATCACTTAGCCGATGCTCTCTCTAGAAACAACTGACTTGATGAAGCTGTACTACTTCATATTTATAATACTTTTTTTATGTTAGACGAAAATAATTTTTTCGTGTTTTATTACATATATATATATATATATATATATATATATATATATATATATATATATATATATATATATATATATATATAGGGGGGTGCATTGTAAATATGCAGTTTTTGTGTCGAAAAACGGCATACGAACATTATCGGACCAATATATGAATCTGTTTCCATGAAACTAATACTATGGAAACGAACTGCACATCTGCAAATAGTTGTACCGAAAGTTGATAGTGGTTATTTATAGTGGCCTCGGAACACCGTTCAATAAATTTTAATTCAGGAGTCATATTGATAAATGAAGGAAAACTTAATCGCCTAATGACATCTTTACACCGAACAGCAACCAAGAAGAGTTACAAACTACGTTAAATGAACTTAAAATATAACGACACGATTAAATGTAAATAAACAGAAAACGAAAGTTATGAAATTACAACACCGACGATATATCTCAATAATTCATCAAGTACGTTGGCACATTTATCTAGGATGGGATATAATGACAGACAGAAATTATACACACGGAGATACGAAGGTAAATATTACTAACGTGGTAGCATTGGAAAAGTTGTCGAACATTTTCCGGGGGATGAAAATATATCGCGGACAGCTCGAAAAGGTAAAATTTATAACCATTTTATTTTGTCAATGTTAATATACGGAGCCCGGATAGAGCTTTACCAAGAAAATAGTCGTGAAAACAAACAACGCACGAAAGTATTATACTTAATATCATGCTAAAATATAGAAAAAGAATTACTCGGATCTGAAAGCGAACAAAATTTACGCATGCAGTGGATTGAATAGCGAAATTGAAATGAGCATGAGTGGATCATGTTACGTGTCGAGACGATGCTGAGTAGGAAAAAGATATTCTTAAGTTGTACCCATTAAATTCCGAAAGTAAAGTAGGCAGAAAAACAACACGTTGCTAGATGATATTATGAAAATTGCAAGAATCAGCTGGATCCGACTTTCGCAGAATAGGAATCGTTGAAAATACCTGTGACATTCCTATATTCAGTAAGGGATTGATATGGATAACGAGATATGTATATATATATATATATATATATATATGCTAGCTTTATAATGATATTTGTACAAAGTCAGTATTTAATCAAAATTATATCTTCCATCAATGTAAACATTTTATTTCAGTTTTTCTTTGTTTAATTAACTTAATCAAATAAAGACTAATTCGAAATCTTTCACGTGGTGACGTCACATTTCCTACGACGACTTTTAAAGAGGAAGACGTGTTAATGATATCAAGCCATGGGCCCAAAAGAGGGACATTATTTGCATCGATTCAAATCCCTGTATAACACCGATCGAAAGTTTTTCAACAGATTACAATTTTCTAATAAATCCAATATTTCATTAGAATAAGTAAAAATTAATGTTGAGAGTCTAACTTTCCAAAAACTACTCGAATTTTCGTAAAGTTCGATTTTCTGTCGTTAAAAATTACTATAGCTGATAGGAGTCACGAACATATTTGTAAATTTTTTCGATGTACGCTAGTAATAATTTTCGATTCATTTGATATTTGCAATGATGGTAAATAAGGAAAATCTGCGCAAACATTCAGATTATAGATAAAAATTTCAAGTTTTCTCGCGAGTATGTTATGATTTCAGGTGTTGTTGTAAAACTGTACAATTTATATTTCTTTATGCAAAAGACAAACAAATGAAAACATCGTTCCTAAATTCTATTATCTTCTTTAAAATTTTTTAACGAACTTTTATGCATTTCTTTAAACGTATAAACAGTTAATTATTGCGAATTCCTGTATTTTCTGTAGAAGTCGCATCAATCTGTTAACTTAGCAACGTTTTATTATAATTATTGGGGGGGAAAAAGATTCGCGAAAAGAAAAAGTTTGCACGAGTATCTTAGGCTTTGAAATGTAGTAAGTAGTCCCGTTTAGAAAGTGCTAATTTACTATCATCAGATATATCTAAAAATTCGATCAGAAAACCAGACCGCGAAATAGCTACATTTAGTTATTACAATCGAAACCCAACTGTTTAACTATCGAATCATTTATATGCGTGATCGATATACACTTGAAGACGACTTTAGAATAGAGATATGAATCAACGATCGATCGTAAGATCATGTTTTTTTCGGATTAAATTGAGATATTTAATCTATAATTGAAGGCCCTCAGATCTTGTCCTGCCCAAAATACGAAAATAGAGACAGCTTTATGTCTGAACTTTTATCGACAAGGAATACGCTTCCAATACAACTTGAAGAACTTATGGTAGATCCTATCTCCTTGGATGCGCATAGATTATATAATTTTATTAAGGCTAATAATATAACGTTATAGTCTGAACAATTCACTTAAACTGGCCAAAGGGTGAATACTGGGCCAAAAAAAAATAAAAATAAATCCATATTAATTTAGTAATTCTTTGTATGGTTGCCGTTTATAAATAAAGCCGACCGATGAACGAATTACTCCACCTTTAACAAAATAAAAGGTATTCAGTTTAATTAATTACATCTCCCTATTAATGCTAATAATAGTCGTTATATTCACATTCAACCATCCTCCAAATCCCTTAATTACATTCCGTTTCATGAACATCACATTCATATTGTAAGTAAGTATACACCTGTCTAGGACTCGCCCCAGTTTCGAAAGTTACTCGGGAACCTCGTATAGACTATCATGTTTCCTGGCGCACCAAACATCAAATATATCAATATCTTGCTCTTAAACTGTCTAGGGTAGTGATCTACTCTCTGCATTTTATACGTTTCACTAATACATTGTAAACTTTACAAATTGCTTCTTTTACCAATCTATTATTCAAATTACATCGAGTTTAAAACATTTACACGCGATTAATTCCAATTCTATTCCATTTATATCTTCCGACTCGCACAAAATCTAGTCTTCCAGTTTGTGATACATATTTTCGAAAGATGGCAATTCACTAGCTCCCTTACCCTTCGACTCTGCATTGAATTTTCGCAACTACAACTATCTCATGTATACACTTTAATTTATTAAACTAATTCTTAACTCATTCATTATTTAAGCACGTCCATTGACACTTATATCTCATCATCATTCACCTATTCGCCTAATCGTTTTTACACCATTACAGCGAATAAATAGCCCAATCACATCGTTTTATTTTCAGACTGATACGAGCGGTCCATTGCGGCTATTACCCATATACCTCGATACAATATTTAGAAATCCGTCTTATTCTACAATTTTCACCGCTTATGGGGTCTAAACATCTGAAAATTGTTCAATCTGAACAACATTGCTTGCTTAGTTTTTTAATTTTAGTCGGTTTCTATGTTCCTCCTATTATAAAAATTCCTCATAGGAGCACCATGTTACGGTATGATCTACAAGTTAGTAAGTTCGTCCACACTTGATTTGTTCGATTTTTACGTATTTCCCATGTCAAACCTTTATGCCGTATAAGCTTCAAAATCTTACGAATAAAACAACATTTCTCGGGTCACTTAATAAACAAATAAAAATAGAATATAAATTTTTTTCCTATTTAATTTTCTTGTTTTTTATTTGAAAAAATATATAAATAAAATGTAATAATATCATCGAACTATATAAATGGAACGAGTTGGTAAATGTACGTTCGCTTATACAGAAAAAGCTTTAATTGTTGTTCGGTATTTCGGCAATATAAACGTGTTAAATAAGTTTGCACGTTCTAGTTATTTTGAATTTTAAAACAAAGTCTCGACTAATTCCAAAACAAAACCTCAACAACAATCCGCTCCTCAAATTCCGAACATATAATTTTTGTTTTTTTTTTTATTCTAATATAACTTTTAATTAGTTTCACCGTATTTATTATTGATATGAATACTAATAAAATTTGTTTTATTTTGATTTCATTACTACTTATATACTACATATGTTCACATTTTGCAAAAAAACAAAAAAAAAAGGAATATATTGTACTATGTGTAAATGAGGTTGGAAAGTGTGTATGTGTGTATACGACCATAGCTGACGTGTTTGTCAGCGGAGTGAACAAAACATTATATTTCGACGTAGGTGTTTTATTTTACGTACCTAAATTACTATCAAACAGAAACTTGAAATAAAAAATTTGAAAATTGAAAATGAAATAATTATTGTTATTATTCATATTATTATTATTATTGTTTCGAATTAGCAACACGTATAATAATTTATGCGCGATTCCAACATCATTCTCTCTCCATCCAATATTTCTTTATCTTTGCAAATGTTTTCCTTTTCGTTCTTTCGTCTATATTTTGCCAATTTTTCTTAAAACTTTTCAAATTTTCTATTATATATCATCCTAAATATTTGTCTATTTTTAATTGTTTCTTCTTGTATCTATCTTCATTTCGATCAAGTTTTTCTTATACCCCAAAAAATGCGACTTTTCTTTTACGCCTAGTGACCATTACTTTCTCGACTACTTTATATATCTCTATTAATTCTCAATTTCGGCGTATCATTTTCGTACAACGTGTTTCTCCTTGTTTTTATTCCTTTTTTTTTTTCATACCATTATTATTATTTTTTTACCTGACCAACAACAATCATAGATTTTTTATATATATATATGTTAGTACTAACCCTGAACTGACAAACGGACAGAAAACTGTGAAAATAAGAACAACCTGTAAAACATTTTCAGTTATGCCCGTAAATATTTTAAGCTATGAGTTAAATCGCCCGTGAACTTATACATTAAATTATTCACATCCACCATTTCTATCATAATCGATATAACGGAATGAAGGAGTTTTTCTCGCGTGACGCGTCTGTAATTTTCTATCGAACAAGGACAGAAATGGACATTTGAAGGTTGCGCCAGTTGATTATCATTTATTAAATATAAAAGTCTGTTCTATTCATTTAACCCATTCCACATTATCGAATTCTCTTCGAGAAAATCTCATAAATTAATACAATGTCTTCAATAAACACGATTCTTAAATTTGAGTATTACAGCAAAATTTACTCGCATATCGTTGAAATTTAATATAAACAACAAAAAAGTAGTTACTACAAATAATTTTTAGATTAAAAGATCCCAAAGCTTTTCGGCTCTTAAACCATTTTCAAGTAGACGTAAATTTAAAAAAAAAAAATCGTAATAACGTAAAAAATCTTCGAGATAGCCTTATGGCTAGAGCACGGACTTTTCTAAAATATGCAGTTGGAATACGTTCGGCTACGCAAAAATTAGTACAACAAAATACGTATAGGTAAGTAGTTGCCTACCTCCGATACGGAGACCGCACTTAATTATAATATAAAAATGTGAAAAATATAAAAAATATAAAAAATATAGAAAAAAACATCCGAAAATAAAATAAAACTTAAGAAAATACTTAATTTAAATATTAAAAAGTGAAATTTGATTATAAAATAATCTAATAGCGAATATGATAAACGGTGCAATCGATATAATAATCTATACCATAAACGAATACACTAACTAGGCCAGAAACCTTTTATATCCGCTTGAAAATTGCTTAATAGTCGAAAAGCTGTCTTGTTTTTTAATATCAATATTATTTCTTCTTCATTTATCAATCTTTCGATCGGTGGTCAGTATGAAGAGCACTTTACTTTCAAGTTTCCGGTTTTCGTCATTTCATTCAATTCCTACATCTTCCATTATTTTGGTGATGTATTTTTGCCTCGGTCTTCCCCCGATACGTTTCTATTTACCTGTCCTTCGATTACTGTCGTTAAATATTTGTCACTGCTTATAACATGTCCTATCCAACTGCATCTTCTATCGCTTATATATTTCATTAAGCAGCGTTTTTCGTTGATAGTCTTAATCTATAGTTTTTGTTTTGTTCTGTCTATTTTACTTTTTGCATTTTTCGCCAACACCACATTTCGAACGCTTCTAACTGTTTTGTGTTTATAACCCAAGTGATAACTAACGTTAATTACTTTTTTCGTTCGTTTAAAAATCGTTGTATTTCACACTAGTTGGAATTATCGAAATTTAAATTGAACAAATAGACACGTCGTGTAAGTGAAAAACTTAAAATTCGATTGATATTTAATATCCGCTTTATAAATATTTAAACGTTGAATTTCGTTATAATATATTTTTGTGGAATTTTTTTCGGATTAGACTGTTTTTGTAATTTTCTTACGGATTGTGGGCCTAACTGATCTCCTTTATGAATTACTTTATATAATATATTTCCGTATTAATGT
Source organism: Coronaproctus castanopsis (assembly GCA_032883995.1). Classification (NCBI taxonomy): domain Eukaryota; kingdom Metazoa; phylum Arthropoda; class Insecta; order Hemiptera; family Monophlebidae; genus Coronaproctus; species Coronaproctus castanopsis. Next base: position 138,842,269 of record CM065052.1, read on the forward strand.
CGAAATATAAATTTAAACAATCACTACGAATAGTTATCATCACAATCTGCTAACCGGTAATTAAATTTTATCCATCAATACGGCATTCGGTTGGAAATTTTAAAAAGAAGAATGAGACTCGAATATCATCCAAGTAAATTAACTCATGCTGAGCTCACGGTCCTAATATTCATTTTTTTTTTTTTATTTTTATTATTTCGAAGTTTAAAATTAAATATGGTTTCACGGGAAAACGTTGAAATTTAACTGATCTCAAAGAGAAAAATTATAACGTGAACGAAAAAAAAAAACACCAAGATTTACGCTTCATAAAGAGAAAACGATTAAAATAAATCACTTGGCGCGTAATGGATTTAATAAATATACGATTATTTTTTAATAATAACGCGTAACCTAGGCATAATGCGTCATCGATAGTTCCGATGAAAAATCAATTCTGGAGGAAATATAAATGTTAGCGTCATCTCACGGCGAACTCGTATACTAGTAGTTAAAATGTGGATTTCGGATATTGCGCTAGATGTCACTAATGTCACAGTGGAATGAAATTTAAACTATAGAAAAAAAAAATGATATATATATATATACGTGTACATAATTATTAGGAGGATTTACATAGACGGTACGTACACGTATACGTATATATGCCATTTTTTTTATAGTTTTAAATTTCATGTTTATTCACTTGAATATTTAGGAACCGAATTATAATACTAGCGTCATATATATATATATATATATTATAAATATATAAGCGGTAAAAAAAACAACGAAATTGAATGCAACGTGCGACTTTTTGTATATATATACTTATTCGTATGCCTTCTAAATATACCTACATATTCTTAACAGCTCTCACGGTGTGAAAATGAAAAGTGTAAGTGTTTTCGAAAAACAATTGATGCGGTTTAGAACATACCGAAGATAAAATATAAATATTTAAAATCATTTAACTTAACGATGTCGATATGTAAAGTTTATTTAAAAAACTAAGTAAATCCGTACGCTTGCTTGTTTTCGTGATTGGTTTACAACTCTCCCGTAATTTATTTGAAATATTTTTATTTGCATATAATTTAAAACGTTTTAATTGCTTTTGGTAGAGTGTTAATCATTATGAAAGATCCTCATTCAATTAACAATATCATTCAGTTAATTTAACGATTTACGAGAATCATAGAAAGATAAAGGTAAACGATAACCACGATACGTATATTTAAAAAAAAAATAAAGTTCAACAAATATAAATATTATATGTATATATAGAGTATGTATTTATAAAAACTTTGGTATACATTCACACACATATACACGCGAACGCGGACATGTATATATATATATATATATATATATATATATATATATATATATATATATATATATATCAACAAGCCCAATTTAGGGGAAAAAACATTTTACGGTATGACGATAATCGTAGTATTAATTAGTAACTGTTATAAGATGGCAAAATTCCACCTTCGGATTTCTTGACGAAAGCATTAAACCCGGTATCCGGATCTGCTGTATACTCTACCACTCGAATAATACCGTCTGGATCGTGAACTGTGTATGCGCCGACGACTGCATCCCCATCTCTTGTTTCCCAATGACTTTTCACATCTCCGGAATTCGGATCGTGAACCGCATAATCGAATTTGTATTGCGGAGGTACCTAATTAAATTATCCAGCGTAAAAAATGGAAATTATGATTAGGAAATCGTTATTATTTTATTAACGTTATTTGCGTATCGAATTGTGATTGTCAGTTCTATCCATTCGTACGGCTACCGATAAAATATTATGAATATTATTTTATTTTTTTATGAACTCCAGATTTATATCTCGTGTCTACTTTGCGTATTACTGAATTTTTTTTTTTTTTGTTCGAGTAACTCTGTATCATTAGACATTAATCGTAAAATTATCCGGTATTATTTTTTACGTTCATGTTCGTAATAAATTCAAGATATTTCATTCGATGTAATTATTTTAAACGGAAATAAATACTGATTGATTGATATTGACCGATTGCTTGATTGATTGATTGATTATTATTAATAATAATAATATTAAAAATAATACTAATAATAATAAAAATGATTAGATATCTGTTTTCTTTCTTTAGCTTAAATATTAAATATTTATCGCCGTAATTGTTGCTATTATTATTTTTTATCACTTTTATTTTCTTTAAATATCAATTTAATTCGATCAATTAAAACAATTCATCAATCGTCTGTCGTTGAATCTTCAGCTACCGTCCTTGTACGCGCACAAATAGTAATCTCTCCTGTGTTTACTTCTTCACTTGATCGCTGTGCACAATTCTTTACTTCAATTCTTATTAAATAGCCTCGTTTTAAATTTCGTTCCATTCTTGACGTAATAACCACACACATATATATATATATATATATATATATATATATATATATATATATATATATATATATATATATATATATAATAAACAAATTGTAACTACGTCAACAGTAAACTAAATTTAAAAGAGGAACTATTTAGTAAGAATTAAAGTAAAAAAAAAATGATAGACAGTGGTTAAGGGCAGAAAGAGACATAGAATAGGTTACTATAGTGTTCTTGTGTGATGAGGACGGTAGGTAAAAATTTGGTAACAAGACGATTGATTAATCATTTTAAATTATTCAATTAAATCGGTATTTAAAGAAAATAAAACTGATATAAAAAATTATATACGTGTATATGGTGTCGGGGATTTTTTTGTTTGTAAAATCATGCTTTTTAAATATATATAAGAATCACATTTTATTAAAAACCATTACATACATAACTATTTTAATAATGTAGAATTTCGTTTCATAAATTTCCGGAGTTAAAAATTTCAATTTTTTCTGCAAATATTAGTGAGAGACCGCCATTACAGTGTTTTCTAGAATTTTTTGATCGGATTTTTTTCTTTAAACTGATTCTTTCATAGATTTAAAATTATTTCCGAAAGATTGGATACCTCAAACCGGAAATTTTAATTATATTTACTAACACGCGTATATAGTAAAAAGTAAATTTCTAAACTTATAATATTCGAACGGTTAAATTTTCAACGTATATTTAGATAAGCATCGTGAAAAATATGATAGAAGGGAAAAATCGAAATTTCCAAAATTTTACAGGATGTACTCGAGGTCTGGATCTAAACTTTTCAAATTTATAATTTCCATACGGTCTATCTTTCATTACATAATTTGTTACAGGTGTGCACAAAATTTCGTCCAACAAAATAAAATGCCCCGTTAAATTTAGATTTTTCAGGAACAAACCTACGATACTAAATTCGTCAACGGTCGAAGAAAAAATACGATCTACATCGTCTTTGAATCTTTATTAGCAAAATTGTTCATAATTTTGACAAGCGTTTTGGTCAGTTTTCTATCTAGCCCGATGTACCTATACCTTGGGTTGATAAACTCAATAATCCGACGATTCGTAAATTTATTGTAACTATATGCCGACTACGTCATAGTAATGGCCTTCCACATTCATTATTTTGAAATTGGTACTCTTTCTTCTTCACTTTGCTCTCATCCATAAGACGTTGACACGGTAGCCGATGACCGTTCTTCGAATGTTCGTACTACCATCCTCAACATGTCGTGGTTTGCAACCTAATTTCTTTAATACCCTACTTACTTCCTATAAATAATACTAGAATTCTCTTTCTACCCTATGCTTTTACTGTTGATTATAGATATTCAATGTGTCTCCTCGTCATACATTTTTTCCTGTTCTTACTGACATTACGCTTTACTTATATTTCGAAATATTTATACATAATTTCTCTATAAAGTAAATAGCTATAAGTTAGCGTACTTAATAGATATGTTCGATAGGCAAATCCTCCTACAGAAACCCAATAAAAATTATTAAAAAAAGAACTTTCGAATCCGCGAATTCATTGATTTAGAAGATTTTTTTAATGCAACTCGCAGTTAGTAATTTGTACCTTTTCCGTCTTTTTTAATAACTCCGTTGCTATTATTATTATTATTATTATTAATAATCTTATTATATTATTATTAAAACTATTATTATTGTTATTAGTAGTAATAGGCACCTGTCAAGTAGTAGCGTTATATTATTGCGATGATGATGATGACGACGACGACGAATGATAACCGATGATATTGATTACTATTATTATTTTTAAATAAAAGGTCAAGTTTCGATGAAATCGAATTTCTCTTTTCGTTTTTTTTCCTTAACTTCTTATTATTGTTATTACAATCAATCAATCAATCAATCAATATATTTCAGGAAAATAAAATTAAAGGCTGTATTTTGTACTTTACATTTTAAATATTTCATAGCTTACTCTTGCGTTGCACGACTAATGACTAATTTGAATTTATATCTGATTTAGCTCACTACTGGTGCACACGATACGCATTTGCTAGCACCTAACATTTACTTTTGTAATTTTATTTTCATGAAATATATTGATTGCTTGCTGATCGATTGATTGATTGATTGATTGATTGATTGATTGACTGACTGATTGATTGATTGATAATAATAATAATCATCGTTATTATTGTTTAAATAAAAGATCAAATTAAAAGTTGTTAAAATTTAACTTCGTTTTTCAATTTCATAAATGTCAAATATTTTGAGTAATGAATCGATAGTACACGCCGAAGACGATATAACGACTTATTTATCATCAGATTTTTTTGGCTTCTTTCGTAATTGGATTATTTTTAATATTTTATCGTTCCAACTTTTTAGATTATCGATTTTTATCGATAATTTTTTATTTAATTAGATCGATATTTTTATTTCTTAACCGAGTACGGTAGTTTTCGAAATTCTAAGCAAAATTAATTCATCCAGTCGACTATAGCGAAATATTTTTTTTTTTACGCGTCACGTCAGAAGAAGTTCGAGAAATATTATCATATTTTATTTTTCACTTCATTTCCATTTTTTAATTTATTTTATTATTTTCATTCGAATATACGATTTTTGGTTTTAAACGCTACCTATTCGTCGCTGGAAAAGTACAATGGATGAGAGTTAAAAACTGACCTAATTAATTACAAAAGATGTACTTTTAACTAACTAATTAATTAATTATCGAACTTGTAAGAAAAATTAAAATTAAACTTTACACATTCGTCGATATCTAGCGTATTTTGTAATGTATGTGAGAATTTTATGACTATTAATTATGACAACAAATGCTAAGTAGCGGACTCTCCTGATTAAGTTTAAACGACGGTGCTGTAATGACAACTAGAATTTAAAAAAAAAAGTAATTTACATCACGATAAAGTATTTGATAATAATAAAAAAAGATATGATATTAGTTCTGTGTAGGTAACTTTTCATGCACGATAGTCGTGTACGTGTGTTTCTTTATATGAAGGGCTATGTGAATTTCAAATAATTAACTAAGTTCGCATGGTTATTTGGATATTAGTTAAAATTATATTAATAATCCAGAATAGACGATTTTATTCGTTTTATTTTAATTTTCGGCTATTACGTCATTGTTATTAAAAAATGAACAATCATAAAATAGTTAAAATCGCTGAATTTTTATTAAAAGCTACAAAGCTTTTCGGTTATTACGCCATTTTGAAGTGTACAAATCTTTTAAAAAATAAATAAACGACAAAAAGTAATATAAAATGTAAGAAACATTTTATTTCCGTTTTTTTTTTATTATTATTATTTATTTATTTTTATGTTTGTACAGTTAAAAATGGCATAGTATCCAAAAAATTGGTGCCTTTTAATACAAATTTAGTGACTTTAATTATTTTTTATTGTTCACGTTCTAAAAAATACTACATTCCAAAATCATTCAAATTATTATTATTATTGTTATTTTAATTATTTTTTGTAGGATTATTTATTCATTTATTTATTTTTTTTATTTGTAATAATTTTTATTCCATATTTGTGCTTTACACCATCATATATGGAAATGTACTGGTGTATTGTTTTGAAATTTAAATATATTTGATTCGATTTGATTTGATTGAGTTATTATTATAATTATATTTCAATTCCAACCCGATATAACTGGTAGTAAAGATAAACAACCAACTTATTGGAATTTAAACAAAATTGTAATCATAATATCTTGTATATAGAATTAATCAAGGTATCGTATAATAATAATAATAATAATGATATTAATAGTAATAATAATAATTATTATTAATATTATTATTTTCATTATTGTTATTATTGTGTATATATGTATATTCTCCGAAAATATACCCTTAGAACCCATACCGAGGTCCTGAATTACTCCCCAGTATCTGATGAGAAAATTTTACTTACTTCTCCCACCCTTTAAGTATGCGGGTTATACTTTGAAGTTTCAACATTTTCCAAATTATTCGCGAGTTTCGACTAAAACGAAATAGATGAAATTTTCCAAACCAGAATGAACATCGTTAAGAATTTCGGGGTATATATATATATATATATATATATATATATATATATATATATATATATATATATATATATATGTATAATTTCGTCAACAAATAATTATGTCCAAATTTTTTAACGATAAATGTTTTGTTCATAAATTTCCACTTTCGCGATAGTTTCATTATTAATCCAATTATTTCTAATACTATTTTAGTAATTTAATATTTATACTGAACTTCGAATAGTTAACGAAATTTTACTACGTTAATTATTGCGAAAGGGTCTGAAATTTTTTATAATTATTTTGTTTTCAGCGAAATTTCCCTTTTCTCTAATTTCCTTGCTACGAAAGTTTACCTCTAAAAGCTAACGAAGTATTTCGGAAAATTTATCTAATAATCGATTTATATCCAGCCAAGGCGTAGGTAGCTGGTGTCACGAAAAAGGATGACAATAAATCATCTGGAGCTGGACCGCAATTAGCTTACGTGCAAATATTATGCAGATTAAAACGAATCAAACCATGGACATGATGTAGCCGGTGAAAATTTATGCTATCTGTTAAAATGTAAACTATTACTATAGGGTCTAGACATCCTTTCACGTATTCGTCATACTATCTACCGATAGATTTAACCCTTAGACTACCATCGGGACATATATGTCCCACTAATGTATGATCATGTACCAATGGGCTCTTTTTAAATTTAAATAACATTGGATCGTTTCCCAATGGTACAGAACGTCGCTATAGCAGTAAATTTTATTATCTATAGTAGCCACAGATCGCAGCACTTTATTGAAATGAATCATATGCCCCTATGTTATAATATTTTAGGTTATTTACAATTAGTAATGCATGTCCTCAGTGTTTCACATTGTTGTTCTTGTTTTTGTGTTTTTTGTTGTTACTGGTGCGTCATACATTATATGAAATCGTAGATTGTCGACTATTTGCGCGTGGTATGTAAATATTTCACAATATTTCGTTCTCGGGATACGTGTGTCCCACTGGTATTGAAAAATGCAACATTTTATTTCGTGCTAATCTGTAACTCATTTTTATACTTTTGTTTTCTTTATTATTTCTCTTCCTTTTTTCTCCTCTACTTTTTTACAATTAATATTTTTAATTTTGTACCTCAATGAGTTGCAAAACAGTGCTATGCAGGTTTTTCTTTTATATTTTTTCCCGGCATTCATTTTTTACTGTTTTAGTATCTAAATATGTATGAGTTTTATTATTATAAAATTATATTTATGCGGTGAGGATTTTCCAATTCCCAGTACCATATTTTCAAATTATGTCAATTATTTATAATTTTGAAAACGTTTTTTTTTTCTTTTTCTTAGTTCCTATATATACTCTTCACAAACATGAATGCAAGAGAAAAGCGGGAAAATCAGTTGCGTCAGTATTTAGAGGAATCTGAAGATGATTCTTCTGGTGATGAATATGAAGTATTTTACAAGTTACTAATGACAGCTGTTGTAAATTCATGGATATTATACAAAGAATCTGCTTACAAAAGACACGGCGTTACTTCAGTTTGTAATAGCACTAGCAGAAAGTTTGATGACGAACGGTAAAAAATTATGTCGAGTGCAGAGAAAGCAAGGAAGAGGCAGACCTTTAAAAGTTGCGAAACTTTTGCTAAATGTTGGAACACATTTGCCTGTAGAAGCACCTACCAGAAGACGATATTCAAGATGTGCAAAAAATAAAATAGAAAAGCGTACAAAAACTATATGCCAAATATGTCAATTACCATTATGTAAAGATTGTTTTGCACCATACCACACATAAATGTATAGTACGCCATACACAAATCATTTTATCATTTACCGTTTCATTATTTTCTTTATATGAATAAATTTTCTAATTTTTTTTTTATTTTATTTATCGATGAGGATTGAATTATGTCTTCAAACTCTTCTAGTGTGACAGACGTCAACGGAAAAATATGATTATTTTTTATTTCGATTTGGATTATTGAAGGGTTGTGTCAAACCAATGGGACAGATATGTCCTGATGAACTGTACCAGTGAGATATATGTGTCCCATCATCCCCATAGTGGTCTTAGGGGTTGTGTGGGTATGAAACTGCGTAAGGTATTTTATTTTACCCTATATAGTGTATATACAACAAAAAAGTGGTTAAAAAATAATTATTTAAGAATGGTAGTCTAAGGGTTAAAAAAAAAAATAAAATAAATATCGAATCGATAAGCTTACAAAACATGTTAAACAAAACTGGAAAGCTAAGGAATAGGATAGGGTTTTTAAATTAAACCCGTCAAGCCTAACGAAAGGTTTTCGGAAGAAATGATTGCTGGCGTTGAGAACGTTACACTAACGAAATCGAAGCCGCTCAAATAAAACCGAAGATATTAGGAAACACGGAAGGAATATAAAGACAAATGTACATAATAATGTTTCGTAGTTTTTTTGTAAACTAAAATTATGACCAATTCGCTTTTTTACAATTTATTTTTCGCGATTCAAAATACGTCGCAATTATCGTCATTTAATATCGTCCATAATAAAAATAATTTAGTAAAATTAAGTATTCAAATTTTAATGTAAAAGAAAAAAGTACGAAAATTTGCGTTAACTTGATCTTCCCCCTTAATTTTGTTAGAGTTTGCGTTATAGATAGTTTGGAAGAAGAGACGTGTAAAATCATTAGCGGCACATAATATATACTACCACCACAATATTTTATAATGAAATATCTGTTTGGGTTTTTTTTTCACTTTGCTATTTTTTGTAATATTGTACATGTAAATTAAGTATTTTATTACATTTTATTTTGTTTGTTTTTTGCGTTTTTCTTTTATTTTTGATAAATTGTTTACATTTAATTTTTTTTACGTCCACTTCATAATGGTTTGAGAGTCAAAAAACTTTGTAATCTTTTTATATATAAAAATTTAGTGGTTTGAACTATTTTTTTTGTTTATATATATATATATATATATATATATATATATATATATATATATATATATATAAATAATTGTTTTTAATTTAAATGTATTATCGCGAAATATTCTACGTACAAAGAAACTTCTCGATCGACCCATGTAAGTAATCCTAACCTGAGGAATTGTATTTGCCGTTAAATAAATTGTAGTAAATTTCCTAACGTGAACGACAAAATTGTCGGTCAAATGAAAATTTGAAGATCGCTAAAATACGTAAGACCCATTACGTATAACAAAACGTACATAGGCCTACGGATGAACATTCGGTAGGACTTCGAAATTGTACTTCGATAAGTATAATTCATGTGAAGACGTAAGGTTAATTTCGAATCAGACCTTTATAGGACGCAACACGAGTGTTTTCGCAGGTTTGAAGTAACGTGCGATAAGACATGCGACTCAGTAGAAACAAGCGAAAACACTGTTTTAATGTCCGGTATAAATTTGACGCGATTGATTTTAATCTAAATAACAGGGCCACGTTAAAAAAATAAATAAACATAAAAAATTTTGCTTTACACTCCAGATTTAGTGGTACAATGTAAGATAGGTACGTATTGAGCCGAGTCTGCTTGTATGTGCTTATCTCTGCACTAATTTCTTGTATCGATATGTATAAAATATTTAATTTTTTTTTAATTTTTTTTTTTTTAGATATTATGCTATTTTTAAAGTCCTAGTTCTGCATTATGTAATTGCTCTGTAAATATAAAATATTGCGCACCATCGCTTGTATATAAATATTTGGGAATTAATTAATTTAACTTTTTCGTTTGTAACTGTGTAAAGAAATATCGAATATACATTAATTTAACAAAGTAAATAAATTCATCAATCGAAAAACAAATATATTAATATTTATATTTATTTATATTATAATACTCGTTAGTTAGATTTCGTTAAATCCGCTTTTAATATATCAGTAATCCATATAGGTTGCTTTGATTTTGTCCTATCGTTAAAATTGTGTTTAATTATTTTATCTCTTTACACGCGTACAAATATACTTGTAAATATATATATACGTGTATATGTGTATGTATTGACAAAAATACGTTATTACTTACGTAGTAATCTATGTGCTCTTCTTCGCGTGGTGGAAATGCCGCTACGATGGCGAGCACAAAAGGCAAAGCTAAAATATTTAATCTGAAGTTCTTCTGCCAATAAATAACGAACATATTAATTAATACGTAACATTTAACGATCACGATTTTACGTATTTACCGATTATAATTCCAATTAGTTATCCACATATGGACGAACGCACTCTTACCAACGTACCATACACAAACTACCACATACACCTAATTACTTACTGGACAAGCAATGCGAGTCGTTATTTTTATTCATTTTTTTTCAAATATTTATTACTTTGATTATTCTTTAAACGCATTTCCATTCAGACTTTTAATATGAGTTGAAAGTCATCTTTAAATTGATCTTCTTTAAAGACACTCTCAAACATATTTATATCATCATCGTCATCGTATTGTTCGTTGTCAAACGTCGTGACTAACCATTGTACATTTATTTTCACGTACAAAATAAGCTAGCATTCATGGCCACTAATTATATGCAACTTATTACGCAGTGTGGTGCTCATATCCGTTCTAAGAGTCACGTAAATATATTTACACACACATATATATATATTTATTTAATTATTCAAATAATTTTTAATCAAAAATTTCGTTGTACTTAATCTGACGACATTTTTGATTGAAAATGAGCGTATGAAAAGTTTTATAGATTTCAAATTAATTTCATCGCTATCGTATTTTCTCTTTTTATCTACAGAAATGAAAAATAAAAAAGTTTTCAGGTCCTCCAAATTTCGTTGACGTGTTTCGTAAACGCGGCTTATAAGCTATACCCACAAAAAAAACGCGGAATTCTTTTCGAAACTCTCTTTACACACGTTCTACGCAAAACGCGCGCTCCTTCTCGTTATAGGATGTTGTAATAACTGAAACTGAACAAAAATAATCTCTCGTACGTACATTAAACGTGGAGCACGCGGTTTGCTCTGTAGCAGTGTTACTAACCGCGCTATTCAAAAAACAAGACCATCCGTCTTCTCTGGGTCACCCAATATAACGTACACACGAAATATTTAAAATCTTTAAATCCGTTTTATTCGGGTACGATTGGAAAAAATTATATATGGCGGTTGTTAGTAAGTAAGAAGTACTGCGAAAGTGGAACATGATGATTAGATGAAACTGTAAGCGAAGCTTCTAGTTGTTATTATTGTTCATATATATGTCTGAAGGAATTCTTTTACTTTGCTAAGTAATGTCCGAAAATGGAAAATTTTGAACATGATTAAGTTTTTCAAGCTTGTCTTTATTTGCGGATTACGATGCTTCCTTTTTTTTTCCTTTTTCCTTCACATCTAGAACTGACTAATAATAGTCATTTACTAGATAGTGATGACAGGATCATGATTATCAAGATCAGCCCATCAGCGCGATCTCGATTTTATTAATTGAATCATTTACACCAGATCAACAACGTTTCTCCTTTTCAATCTCTTGCGTCCTACTGGTTGATGTAAAAGGTTTAGTGCAAGAACGTTTTCATGTCCTTCCAGTCTCGACAGATGATTGGCGGCAGCTAATTTTATTTCTTCTGTAACGTACTTGATTTGTAAATCTTGATGTAACGTATAATTGGATACATACCGAGGTGCTCCCACCAGCGACCTGAGCGTCTTGTTTTTGTAGCGTTGAATTCTACTAATATTACTTTTGGACGCACATCCCCATAGTTCGGCTGCGTACAACCATATTGGTTTTAGTACCATGCGATATATCTTTGTTTGCAACCTGTAATTGAGAGCGCGGTCCAAGCAGCCAATGGAGTTGCTTTGTTTTTAGATTGAGTTCTGTTAATTTGGTTTTAATATGCTGCAGCCATGTAAGTGTTTCATCTAGGTGTACTCCAAGTTATTTAACAGATGAACATGTGTTTATTTGTTTGCTATTTATAGTTATATGGTAATTATTACGTTCAATTTTCTTCTTTGTGAAAATGATGTGACTGCTTTTATTTTCATTTATTGAAATTTTCCACTTATTCAACCATGTCAGGATATTATTTAAATTATTTTGTAGATTTTCTGTGGATTTTTGTGGGTTCGCATGTGTTGACATAATTGCCATATCATCAGCAAACGTTGCTGTTAGTGCATCATCAGCATCTGGCATATCATAGGTAAACAGTAGATACAATAGTGGACCGAGTACACTTCTCTGCGGTAAACCGGCCTCGATTTTTTGTATTTGTGATTCAGTTACTTTTACTACCACTCGGAAATACCTGTCTGTTAAATAAGATTTCAAGATATTACTGAGTCGGCAATAGTTTTTTACACTTGTAAGGAATTCCTGGATGCCAAACTTTGTCCAAAGCCTGATGCACATCAAGGAAGGCAGCCGAGGTTACTGTTTTATTTTGAAACGTTTCTTCAATCTTGTTAACCAGTCGGTGCACTTGTTGCACGGTTGATGCTTCCTGATTTTTTTTTTTTCTAAATTCGTCCGATACAAATAATGTAGCCAGATTAAATTCGATTGAGTTACGTTAGATTAACCCTATCAGTCATAATGTTCATTATATGGTACGTGAAATTTTAATGCTAATAAAAATTTTAATTTTCTGGTTGACCCAATGTCTCAATTTTAAAAATATTTACACAAATATATTTTCAATATTATCCGCAGTGTTCACCTAAGAAACGATAACACCTGTATAATTTTTATAATTTTGTATCAAAATTCTGTAATGTACGACTTTAAGCGAATAATCGATTTAATGTATTTTTAGCGTGCGTTTAATAGAATAAAGGCGATAATGGTCGGTGATTTTTAAAGCAAAATGAAAATGAAAAATCCGACATCCGACTAAATCAGTTGGCAAAAAATAGCTGGTTTTTCGAAATTTTGTCATTTTTAAATTTTTGAACGACTATATCTCGAGAACGATTAGTCACATTTAGACAGTATTTACGTGAATTAAACGAATCAATGTGCTTTTTCGTTCCCTGTCACTTAATTCTTCCGGTGTGATATTCTGCGAAAATCCTGAACGTCCGAATTGAATATACTGATCCCATTTACGAAAGTGTGACGTGGTTAAAAGTCTTCCCCTACGTGAGATCCTGGCCGGAAATCCCCAATTATTATTATTACTACTACTATTACCGTTACTATTATTGTTATTATTATTATTGATGTTGTTCATTATGTTGATATTGTTAAGTCTTTCACCGTATGTATCGTATCATTGGATTATAATTATAGTGTATAAACTAATTTATAAATTATCGAAGTAGATAAGAATGATTTCGCGTTTTAAATTACCTCTCGTTTCCGTTAAAAAGGATATTACGTAGGCTAAACTTTATTTTTTTTCTTATAAATGGCGAAGTTATGCAAAGTGTTACACGTTATTATTTGCTATTGGAACAATAATATTCGTTAAACTATAATTTGAAAAACATTACATTTAAAATGTTTACAAGCGACTATTCGATTTTTAAAATGTATAAATATATTTATTTGTTTATTTAAATAAAATTAGACACGGGTAATTCAGTAGTAATGTTTCCTATATAGTACATGAATATTGAACGCCAACAAAATTGTTATTTTAATATTACAGAATATTTAGTTGACGTACGAAAATGTTTCAATTATTGAAAATATTTATATAACAAATTACATAGAATCATCGAAAGAATATTACAAAAATACCGACTGGTCTTTAATTAATTTATATATTAAAATTTATAATTTTACGTCTGAAATCGATAATGGCGATACTGATTAAACGGTTAAAGAAAACGACTAAAATAGGTGAAAACGTAAACTAAAATATTTCACGTACGATATTATATTTTAGACGACGCTAGATAATTTAACGTTATATACATATGTGTAGGTTTGCATTCGATTTATATATATATATATATATATATATATATATATATATATATATATATATATATATATATAGGCTACCAAACGTGATAGTACGAACTAACTCATATGTCCAAAAACGTTGACATAATTCCTCTAGAATTATCGCTATGTCTGGAAACAAATGTAAATTCTCAAGATGAAGAAGGAACAATACATTATATGAAGGGCCGTTTCACGATCAGCGCGGTAATTTAAGATGTAGTTCGAAACATAACGCTATTAAAGAAGGATTGAAAATTTCACATCCAGTATGAAGAGTGCACTGAGGAGTTTCTTTAAGTTGCATAAGGAATAGACGGTGGTCCGGTAACAAGTAACGAACCGCAATCTTCCGATAAGTACAATTCTTTTAAGGTTAATGTTTTTTTATTTAAAAAAAAAAAACAACAAAAAACCAGTAGAACCACAAAAATGTAGGTTACCTCTTTATCACAAAGCATTTTGAAGGCTACGGAAAATAAATGGAACGCGTCGGATACATTGGTTTCATTCATCACACTAAAACATAACCATCTGGAATACTCATAGGTATATTTACGTCTTTCTTCTCGGTTCCGCGGAACATAGAGGAATCTCCGACAATGAAATTGTAGATTCATTAGCTCGAGCGATGTGGTATTGTCTTTAGTTTCTGCACACGATATCCTATGTTTTGTACATAGCAAACTTTAGGAACGTACGTATGACTTCGTATTACAACCGTCTCTTCTTAAGTTTACGTGTCACTGTGTAAAGGCGATAAGACGACCGAAAGGATTAAGTGAATATAATAATAATTATCCAATTAACGAAAGTAAAGAACAAGGAATGCACACGTATGTGTAATATGTACGTTATCTATAAATAGGTATAAAATAAATTGAAATTAGCAAATTGATGTTGATGTATATTACCTGATTAACCATTTTCGATTATTTTTCGTTTAATATTTTATACGATAACGAATAAATAAAATTAAAAGATTATTAGTGAAAAACCAAACAATCGATTAAATAAAATTAGAATTTCTTTTTTCTGACTAGAAACAAACGCCGACTTCTCTTGTGAAGTATTACGCACTGATGCTGACACGATCTAGATAGATGGTATTTATTTCTAACTCGGAGATAGTCACTCGTGACCGCAAACCGCATTACCAAATATTTCAATATTGTATCGTTACACTTGTTACTATTATTGTCATTATTATTATTATTATTATTATACTATTAATATTAGTGGTTTTTGTCTTCTTTTATCGATTGTCTTGTTCTTTTTAATCTTCAATCTGAGCAGAGTAGAAAATGATATTGGTACGGTTATTGATCCCTTCGCCGCTTCTAACGGTTTTTCGCATAAACAGAGTCATGCATCATAAATCTTTCTATTACACGGTTTTAACATTGTTTTAGATCGCTGACTTTTTATATAGATAATGTAGGTACCTATCGATATTGGTTCAGTGATGGATCATTATCATTATTATTAACAATGTTTTATATATAAATATATATGCATACACATATATATATATATATATATATATATATATATATATATATATATATGTAAATGTGTGTTGATACTATGTAGTAATATATACAGTTTCTTTATAAGTACTATTGTGTTATCATTATGCCCGCTTTTCAGGGAATACGTCTCATTGTTATATACAATAATGCGTGCCTATACGAATTGAATAATAATAATATCCTTTATTTCGCTACTTTTACTAGCTGTGTTACACATACCCACATACCCACATATCTCTATTGATACGTATATTTGCATATAAGATACTAGTAATCGATTGCGGTTACGTTATCTTTCGTTTTCGTTTTTTAGTTATATATATATATATATATATATATATATATATATATATATATATATATATATATATATATATATATATATATATTATAACATACGTATGTATTTATATTGTGTGTGTGTGTGCGCGCGTAATATTTTTTATATCCACATAGTGTTGTTGCACGGCCTAGGCACGGGGTAAAATATGCTGCTGCAAATTTTTCTTCATATTCAATATAGACGGGTTTGTAATCACGCTTTACGCCCGGCAATATTTCGCTAATTTTCTTTCGTATTTTCTGTTGATTTGTTCTGTTAAATATTATCGCGACCGATATATTTATATATATTTTTTTTTCCAATCTGCTTCACACGGTACTTATTTATTCTATATTATTATTATTATTATTATTATTATTGTTATTGATCTACATAATTTTCTATCGTACCGGTAATAATAATAATATTCGTAATAATAATAATAGTATTAATATTAACGATATAACAATAACAGAAACGACGGTACATAAATCTGTATAATACGTGTCTATTCATCTGTGTTTCGTAAGAAACTATCGACCGATCTGTGACTGTAAACAAAAAGAATTACAAACATCTTACATATATATATATATATATAATATATATATATATATATATATATGCATATATAAAGATGTATAAGATGGGGTTTTCCTTCTTTCTAATTAAAATTATCAATTATAAAGATAGTTTCCTGTTGTACGGTTTTTTATTATTAGTTCATCGTTTAATAATAATAATAATAGTAATAAATCGCTCACTATCTGCCTGTAATATTTCGCAAGAGACGTTTAATTATTGCGTCGAATTTAATCATAGGTGCGTTATTTTCGCCGGAGATTTAAAAATAATATTTTCCTTTTTTTTTTTTTTTATTCGAAAAGATATAATTATAACAAGCGCGATAATTAAATTATTATTATATATTTATCTGATAGAGACGCCTGATTAAAAAAAAAAAAAAAAAAAAAATATGTCGAAGCGAGACACTAAGTGTTTTTGAATTTAGTACTTTATTCAAGTGGTAAACGTTATTGTATTCTTCTTCTTATTATTATTATTGTTTTTATTATAATTTTAATCGTTATTATTATTTATTGTTCATTCATTATTATTATTATTATTTATTGTTAATCGATTATTATTATTACTGTTGTATTAAAACTCGGTATCGCAATTGTTCCCTATCAGTGCTATCAGCTGAACTATTATCAATAAATCTCCAACTTAGTTAGAGACTTACGTCTACGAAAGAATAGTTCTTTTTACACCGCTGCGCTTCACGCTATTCAAAACGTCAATCTTGATCGCACAAAAATCAAGAACTCGATAGTCCGACATATTTTTAGGACACGCAAAAAATCATCATAAACTGGATTCCATCGTATTTCAATATAAAGGAAAATGATGTGAAGCTGACACCGTCGCCAAAGAAGCGACAAAGATATTCTTAATGTCACAAATTTCAATACCAATTCACAAGATAGTTCCGCGATGCATGGGGCTTAAACTGGAAGCGTATTCCCATCACTAACAAACTCCGAAACATCAAGTCAACTACGGCTTCGTGGAAAACATCTATACGAACACGACGGCATGAGGTTAGGTTATCTCGGCTTAGAATTGGCCGTATCGCATTAACCCATAAGCACTTATTAGAAAACAAAACGTCACCAATATGCTGCCGCTGTGGACAAGGACCATTAACAGTCGAACACATTCTAATATCATGCATAACGCTTCAAAAAAAATTCCGTCCCAGTCGCTGTATGTCGTTAGACACGGTACCTTTCGACAATCCGGAGGAACTTAAATTCAATTTCTGAACTTAACAAATATCCGTTCATTTTAATAATTAGCCTCGGAGTCTCTAATCTAAAAAAGTATACCGTTCCTAAAAAAAAAACCAAAGCTGAGTATTATTACACCGATCTATTAAAATGGAGATAGAGCAGGCCTATTTATATTCTCTCGACACTTCGAGTAAACTTACGATATTTTATCAGATCGCGTCTGGTATATTACAGGAAACTTTGACCAAAAAAAGTTTTTAACGTGTCAGACGACCGTAACATTTTACTCGAAAAATTATACGCTTTTCAAATAATACATATAACTGGTTCGAATCTTACGCCCGAAATTGAGTTTATAAAACTAAAATTAATAGAGTACATAGTGAGAGCTCAAATTCGTGTGCAGTCCAGGACAGCATACTCTATCAATATTTATTTTATATATATATCGATGTTTTTTTTTTAACATTGATTTAGCAATAAGGAATAATAACACATTATTAAAATCAATTAGTAACAACAAAATGAGGATAGAAATGTATATAAATTAAATTGTAATCAATGTGAATAACAATATACATGGCAGAAACAAGCAGCCAATTCACAATAAGATTTAAAGAACATTTAAATTCATACGCGAACAATGGTGAAAAATCAATATTTTTGAAAACATTGTATAGAATTAAAACAAAAATTAAATAATACTAACCGAAATTATAAAATTTTACATACAGAAAAACATTATGAAAAAAGAAAACTACTTGAAAAAATTGAAATAATAAAAGAAGGAGATAAAAATAATTTATTAAATTCAATGATAAATTTTGATGGAGAATTAATTCTATGAAGTACGTTTTAAATTTCAGTTTTATATTGAACAACTATTTTTTTAATTTTTCAATTTTTTAATTTTTTTAAATTTCTTAATTTTTTATTATTTTATTTTACTAGCTATTGGTTTTTGTTTTTTTATAAATTTGATGTTGTTCAACTATTTTTTCGATTATTTTTTATTTTATTGGCTATTGCTATGTAAACAAGAATTATATTACGGAGTTGGTAGTGTTGTCTACCACACATATACTGTTCTTAATTTTGCTGATTTTTTGCGAATTGTAATCTTAATATTTTTTCATTTTATATTTTTATATTGATAATGGCCTAACATCCGAAAAGCTTTATGATTTTTCATAAAGACAAGTTTTAGTTATTTTAACTTTTTTTTCTGTTTATTTTTATACATCGATGACTTGTAATTTGTTTTTCGTGTTGTTGTTTTTTTGTGGGCGAATTTTTAGCTATGCTGATGACATTGTGTTTGTTGTTAATTTCTAGGTACGTTTATACGTTACAACATCCAACTGAAAATGATAT
Organism: Coronaproctus castanopsis; assembly: GCA_032883995.1. Lineage (NCBI taxonomy): Eukaryota > Metazoa > Arthropoda > Insecta > Hemiptera > Monophlebidae > Coronaproctus > Coronaproctus castanopsis. The sequence goes on from CM065052.1 coordinate 138,861,679, forward strand.
TAATTTATTGTTAGTTTAGTTGTAAGTACGAAGAAAATCGAATGTTTATCCATCAGTTATGAACGACCCCCTCATAGCAATCATTAATATAAATACAAATATAATAGAGAGAGCGGGGAAAAGATCTCCCGAAGTTAAATATTAAGAATCATCGTCGACTGTAAGTTAACACGGTGTGTTAGCACTTGCAATATATTAAAAATAAATTGAGAAAATTAAATTATCTTTCTTTTTTTTTACTACTTACATCGATATTTCTCTATCAAACATTGCATATTATGAACCTGTTCTAGCGTATGGAATAGCGTATTAGGATATATGATGATATCGTATGTCTTCGGGTAGCTTAGATGTCCACATCCAGGTTTCGCAGACATGTTATCGCGGCGTCTGACTTCCAACAGCTGCACTATGTGGGCATACGTTCAGGATGTAATTCATCGTCTGATCTGCTAATTAACAGCCGCAGGATGTATCATTTTTAAAACCTCATTTTGCGAGCATATGACTACTGCGCCCATGCCCTCTTCTGGCATGATTTAAACGCACCATGCATTTCCGCTATAGGCTAAAACCTGGTGACCTGCAATTCGGTGTGTCTATCTTACCGTATCGGTCTGGATTCTTATGGTCCCATTCTACTTTCCAGGATGCAACTGCGTCAAAACCATCTCTTATGAGTTTTGTGGCTAATCTATGAGCAGGCTTTCTCGATCTTAATCTTTCTGGTCCTTTCAGATGTTGGTGTATTGGTAAATTAGTGTCATTTTTGTATTTTGACCATTCTTTAACCGTTGCAATTTTCCTTCTAATATGAGCTGGTAAAATATACGCTAGTACAAAAGGTAACCATTTCACCGAAGTAGATTTGGTTGCGCCAGAGATTGTACGAAGAGCTGCATTTAGTTCTATATAAATATTCGTTGTGAGTGCTATTCAACCATACTAGTACAGCATATTCGGCCGCTGAGTATATCAGCGTAAGGGTTGAAATTCTTAGAGTAGGCACTGAGGTACCCCATGTTGTTTCTGCTAGTTTATGAATTATGTTCGTTCGTGTTCTATGTTTGGCGGCAGTGTTCTCAGAGTGTTTACGGTAGGTTAGTTACCGATCCAAACTTACTCCCAGATACTTCGGGTAATCCTCGTTCTTTAGCTTACGCTCACCGATTGAGATGTTCAGTTTCATTCTTTATAATTGATTATTGAGATGGAAGCATGATACATTTGTTTTGTCTCTGTTTAATGTTCATTTGTTAAAATGGTCTGTTAATGATAATAGATCGTCCTGTAAGATGTCCTCTGTTGTTTAAAGCTTTGTACTTTGTATAGCCAGGGCTATATCATTCTCATATATAAATTTGCGAACTTTCTAACTCAGCAATATATAAATTAAATAATAACGGAGCAAGCGCCGATTTTTGTGGTAAACCACTGTTTAAAATTTTGCTGAGTTTTATTTAGTAGTGAGTGTATTTTCTTACAAGAAAATGCTTCAAGTACATTAGTGAGTAAACCACATAGCCATACAGTATCATAGGCCGAGGAGACATCAATAAAAACGGCCGATGTTTTTAATCTTTTTTCAAAGCTATGTTCGATGTGTAATGTAAGCGCACTTATTTGATCGACGCAGCTTCTAAATTTGCGGAAACCGGCCTGCTCAATTGGTAATTTATTTATAGTGCCACCTATACGGTTGTACACTAATATTCTAATTGTATCTTATACTGTGTGTCTATAATTTTCAGCATTGTTTGGGTCTTTCCCTAGTTCTAGTATAGCTATTTTGGTATTTTGAACAATTTTGGACAACTGGTTTCTACAATTTTTTAAAATAAATTAAATATCCATTTCCTTACGTTTTTCGATAAATGTATTATAAATTCTGGGTATATTTCGCCGATCTCAGCAGCTTTCTCGAGTTTTTAAAGCCGTAGTTATTTCCGATTAATCAAATGGTTTGGCATATTCTAATTTTTCTTCTGCTGTTTTGAGCAATTCTTTTAGTCCTTATTTGTCTACTGATTTTTTTTTTCAAATTCGGTGCATTTGCCACTCTTATCATTTTGCTAACTATTGCCTATTCCTTCTTCTACCTCTTCCTTTTTCCATGTGACGATTCCTTCGATGATCACTTACAGTAGGTCGCATCTTCCATTTTTCAGGACACTACCGAAATGGGCTACTTTCCGTCGCTTTATAATAGTCACCGTTTCTACTTTTTTATTTAGTTGCTGCAAAATATTTGTATTCGAAACCTTATCCGTCCATGATAACCGCAACATCTTTCGGTAAATCCACATCTCGAAGGCATTCAGTTGATTTATCATCAATTTTTCAATTGTCCAAGCTTCTATTACATATAGCGGTACGGACCATACACAACGTTTAACCAGCCTCCATTTTGTTGTCCATTTAAACGTTTTATTTGCAAATACTTTTCCAATTTTCAAGAATTGTTCAATTCTGATCCTTATTTCGTAATCCTGGTCCCATGCACTATTAATATTAAGTATTTAAATGTATTAGTTTGATGAATATACTTTCTGGGTTTCAGCCTTTTTGCTGACTACCACGACTTTAGTTTTCTTACAGTTTATCAATATGCTAATTTTGGATAATTCTACATTAACCCTATATTCACCATCCGTTGAAATTCACGTTTGTTGTCAAGACATTGGCATACCGTAAATACATTTACGCCACCTATATATTCACTATAACTTAATAATCACGTGCATTTGTATTATTTATTATGATAGTAAATTTTGTTTTGATTTGACTGATTGATTACTTTTTTCAATATTATTTTTATTATTTTAACGAAATATAATAATAAATCGGATAAATTGAATTATTATTGAATTATAATTATTATTGTTGTTATTATCACTTTTTTCGTTGTTGTTTTAATTATTATTATTATTTTTAATGTATTATATTACTTTGATGCGCATTAGCGGGCACTTTTAAATATTATTATTGTGTGTGTGAGTATATTGTGTACATAATTATGTATATTTTATTTACATGTGAATACACACGTTTATGGATTCTATGTTTGCACCGCGGTAATATGTGAAAAGGATCGGTAATATGTGAAAAGGATCGGAAATACGGGTCCCCGTATATTTATCGTTAATTTATAATTATTTCTTGTTGTTCCTTATTTCATTATTATTGCGATTATTTCATGATGATTTTCGAGTCTAACATTTTATGAAAAAATAACATTTGATTTGATTTGATTATCCTTATTATTGCAAGCTGGTAGGTGAGTAAGTAGTAAAAATCTTTTGATTGGACAATTTAGTAGTTTGTTGGTTAATAATATACGTATAAATACAATTTAATATATAGGGTATATATTGCGTGAATGCTCGTATAAATATATATTATTATTATTATTTTAAAAAATAAATAGAGTATTTATACAGGAATAGTTTCTTTTATATTAAAGAAACTATTATATATTTATTAATGAATCAGTTATAAAAATAATAATTTACTTGAAAAACTAACCTAACCGGATTTGTAATTACTTGCCAACCATCCTTCTTCATTTTATCGTAACTGTCTCGATCAAGAAAGTTTTTTTTTTTTTTCTTCTTTTTTATTGCCAATTTGTACCTAGCTTGATAAAACTATCAACAAATGTTTGAAAAGAGACTCGTGTATGGGGAGCACACCCATTGGTGTGTTCTACCCTATTTGTTTACACTATCTTGAATTTTGATCCTCTTGAGACGTCTTGTCACTGGTTTGTTCGGGATCGCTGCCGCTAGCTGATTGGGGTGTCCATACAGACGCACCATGTGACTTTGAGTTCGTCTATTAATGACCTCGTCAATGGTATGAATCCCTAAATCTCGATGGATCAGTTCATTGGTAACGTACCAAGGCATACGGTATATCAATCTGAGGGCTTTGTTCTGGAACCGTTGGATGATCATCCGATTCGATGGTTTCGCACATCCCCACAGCGGTGCAGCGTAGGTCCATATTGGTTTCAGCATGGTATTATATATTAACAGCTTGTTTCGTAGTGACAGCTGCGACTGATATCCTATAAGCCAGTATAGGTTTCTCAGCTTTAAGTCCAATTCCTTCCTCTTCTTCTGTATATGAATCTTCCAATTTAGAGTGGAATCCAAATGTACACCAAGGTATTTCGTCCCTTTGCTTCTCGGTACCAGTATATTATTTAACATTAATTGTTTATTATGAACCTTTCTATTTGAGAATGAGACGTGTGTACATTTTTCAGGATTTATTTGGAGGTCCAACTTTTGTGTCCATTTAAGTATGGTATTTAAGTTTGCCTGTAAAATGGCAACAGCCTTATTAGCATCTTCATCTGATGCAATTAACATCGTGTCATCTGCAAATGTTGCTACTTGTACATGTTCATCAGTTGGTAAGTCGGCAGTATAGATAGAATATAAGAGGGGCCCCAATACACTGCCCTGCGGCACACCAGCGTGTATAGGGTATATTTCCGAATGCTCATCGTCATACTTGACATGAAACAGCCTGTCTGTCAGGTAAGATTGCAATAATTGATAATATTTTTCCGGGAAAATCTTTCTAATTTTATATAATAGACCTTTATGCCATATTTTGTCAAAGGCTTTAGAGATATCAATAAAAATTGCTTCATTATATTTTTTATTCTCAATTCCTTCTTCAATTGTTTCCACAACTCTGTGTACTTGCTGTTCAGTAGAATGTGAACTTCTGAAGCCAAATTGATGTTCTGGAATTACTTTTTTTTCCTCAACAATTTTATTTAATCGATTTAGTATCAATTTCTCTAGTAGTTTGCCAAGGGTTGAAAGTAGTGAAATGGGTCTATAGGATGTAGGCTTAGTGCCATCCTTTCCAGGTTTCAGTATCATAATTATTTCTGAGAACTTCCACTGAGCTGGAAAGTGTGCTGTTCTAACAATGGCATTGTATATATATGTTAGTAGCATTATTGATCTTTTAGGTAACTCTTTCAACATTCTCGATGTTATCAGGTCAAAACCTGGGGATTTTCTATTGTTCAGTAATTTTATGTGCTTGTACACTTCTTGAGGAGAAAACATTTTAATTTTTGTTGCATCTTGTTTAGGCTGGGATTCGCACAGTTTTATTGTAGTGTTGGAAACATTAAATACACCAGCTAGGTATTTTGCTAGATTGTTTGCCTTTTGTTTAGCAGTTCTCGCCCACTGACCGTCATCCTGTTTCAGTGGTTGACTACATCTTACTGGTCTATTAAATTTTTTTGTTGCTTTCCATAAATTGTACCCAGTTTCAGATGTAGGCGTTAATTTAGATATGTAAGCACTGAATTCTTCGTTTTTTAAATCAAGAAGTGCGTTCCTTACTCTTTTGGTCAGGACATTTAAGTGGTGTTTGCTTTCAGGGTTCCTGTTTAGTTGCCACTGAATTCGTATTCTTCTTTTCTGAGCTATGAGATCTTGTATGTATTTAGGATAGCTACTCTTGTAATTGTTTGCCTCATCTGGAGTTGAGTTTGCAGCGGCCGTTTGGAGCTGCTCTGTAAATTTTTTAACTGCGCGTTCTATCTGGCATGGTGTTTTTAGATGGACCGACAAATCAGTTTGTTCTTCCAGGAGTCTTCTATACCAATCCCAATCTGTTTTTTTGTTGTGAAGCATTTTTGTTTTTTGTTTATTTATTATTTCCGTACCCATAATTGCTATTATTGGTGTGTGATCCGAGAAGATGAGGTCATAGCTTGAAGCGACAGACATTTGGTTCATAGGTATTCCTTTAACCAAAAATAAGTCTAATAAGTCAGGAGTGCGGTTTATATCTGATGGCCAGTATGTTGGTTCTCCTGTTGAGAGAAAGCTGCAGTTGTGGCCTATAGCTGCTTTATATAATTTATTTCCCCTTGCAGTTGTTACTCTGGAGCCATAGTGTATATGTTTTGCATTGAAATCGCCGCCCTATGAATTTTGGTCCTAATGTTGACAGCAGGTTGCTAAAATTGGATTCAATTTTATGTCTAGGGGGGCAGTATACTGCTGCTATTGTCAAAGAGTTTTTCAACTGTTCAACAACTATCACAGTGGCCTGTATCTCAGCAGTAATATATTTACTACTTTCATGATGTAAGAAACTAATAACTGAACTTTTAAACTGAAAAAACTAAAACTCACTTGAAAATAAACAACCATCCCTTTTTATACATTTTTCTTAAGCCTTGATAAACAAAAAATTACTCGATTCTCTTCATTATTTACTGGCTAAATTAATTTTTACTAGCTGTATTAACTAAAATTATTTGGTCAAACTAATTTACTGGTTTTTCCTTGTTGACTAACTAAAATTAATTTTATTGGCTAAACTTTTATTAACCTATCCACTACAAATCCGGTCTTGTTTTACTATAATAATTTTAATATATTTATATATTGTTTTATTATATTGATTAAATTAAATATTAGTTTTCCACCTTCAATTTAATAAATTTAAATTTATTGTAACGTGAACATACGACGATCATCGTAATATATATCACGATCACGATAAACCTTTGTCTAACTCCTGGGATGAAGGCTTCCCCAACGTCTTCCACCCACTTCTGTCCTGCGCTTTCCTCAAACGATTTTTCCCAGCTACCTTTACTATATCATTATGCTATTGCGTCATTGGTCTTCCTGTTTCCTTTTTCTGTCTATTGACCACCACTGTAAGATCCGCTTTGACCATCTATTATCTTCTCTTCCACCCACGTGGCCAGCCCAATTCCATTTTATTCTAGCCATCCGTTCCACTGCATAATCTAACCGTGTTTGTTCACGTATCCATGCATATTTTTTATGATCTGATAATCGTATATCTAGCATCATTATCTCATGTGCCGTCTGTGATAAGATTCGGAAGTACACATTGGTTATATAGTTTACATTTCAGATTAATCGGTATTTATTTATTGCGGAATACTATGCGTAATTTTCCCAGCGCAACTCACTGCCACTTCTGCTTTTAAAAATTCAAGAACTTCAACAGAGAGGCTTCCGACTTAATCCAGTTTGGAGAACGGTGATTAGTCAATTGAGAACCAATTAGATGTAGTTCAGGTAGTATCTTGTTATGTCAGGTTTAGTTTAGTTTAGTTCTGGTTCCTTCCAAAGAACTAGACAGCTTTCCAGCCAGATGATTTGGTAGAGCAATTGAGGTGTTGCGGAGCTGTCAACTGTCAAAACTAATCACCTACCATTGTCTACATTGTCTAATTAACGACGAGCATCATTAAATGAAACTCTCGCTAAGAGCCACTGCCAACAAAGAACACAAGTGCGACTTGTCAGGTACTGGATGATATCATCTCGGGTTAGATTTCTGACGGAAGAAATTTGTCCAGCTCTGCGTCAGCACCAGTGATTTGGTGATACCGGCCGAAGGCAATTTCCCTGGTTGAATTTGCTCGGCGACAAGTACTTTCAGGCATATATGTTCGTGCGTTCAACAAGTGATTGGCCGTACACGCCCCACCTGTAAAGACACACTGACGAGGGGTTTCCCTGAGAGAGAAACGTTGCTCGTAGGCATGCAAATGGACCGTAACGTGTTCCGAAAAATGTCAACGCCCTAAAGGACACAAACTATTCGTATTTTTCTCGATCAATTACACTCGTCAGTAGAGTCTTGACAGCATGAGGGTTTCCACTGCTCCACGACTGTTTATTTGACTAATGTCTTCTTCGCAGCTAACCTACATATCTGTAGGCCGTTCCACATCCGCCACTTGTGGACATGCCCCTTACCGGTTAGAGTATATATGTGAGTGTAAAATAGACAGTGCGTAAAACTTTGTCGTAATAGAATACTTGAAAAATAGCAATAATGCGTAATGTTGCGCACTCGTTTGCGAGAAAATCTACAGTTACCGAGTTCTATGTGCTGGTCCTAGTGATTGAAGAAAAAGGAAGTTTATGGTTAGATTCGAAAAAAAGCAACTGAAAATTAATTAAAGTGGTAATACATATATATATATATATATATATATAGATATAATGATATATGTAATTACGCAAAATTCAAGAAAACTCTAAAAATACGAGTAATTAACATGTAACGGATATTATGCATATTGCGCTTTCTATTCGAGCGTTAAGCGAATTAAAATTATCGTATTTTTACATGTATATGTATAAAGTTGATAAGGGGGGGGACATCTCCTAAACGATTTTCGCGAATGATTATTAGCGAATTGAGTACATGAATCCTTGTTATGTAAAGACGGGGCAGTAACCACCTTCATCGCATTTTCTTTACATCCCAGCAAGCTGGTATAATTTAGCAGTCAATTAAATTGATAGTCCATATCAAGTCCTGCGAGAGAAAATTATTACGCTATACCAATGTCCACACGCTTTTAATAAAATGTTACTTTTATTTTCATGCGTTATTTAAATTTCATCGATACTTGTACTTTAAAAATTTTAACTAGAATTTCGGTTTTTCTTATTTCTGTAGATGCGCATCGTTCATTCTTATAATCGCTGCTTCGTTTCGCGTATGTAACTCGGAATGTTTCTTCATCGACGGGATGAAGTCGTAAATTTACCAGATTACAGGTAACAATAAAAATTTCATTACTTATATATATATTATATATAGTTTGTAAATCGGTTGAAGACACTAGGAAAATCAGTGCATTGTTTCTTGGGAAGTCCAGTTAATGAGGATTTGTTTCGATTTAAGGCCGTTTAAACTTTATTATATAAATGTATGTTCTTGTTAGTTTTGTAATACGTTTCTATTTTGAGCGTTTTCCTCAATTCGTGATACAAATCAAGCGTTAATGGTTTGTTTTTTTGTTTTTCTTTGGGTTCAATTAATTAACGGTCGTTTACGATAACTGCGATCAATTGGTCGTGAAATTACTCCAAACATCTTGGTCGTTCTTTCAGTCTGATAATTTGTAAGTTTTAATCAATATTATTAACTGTTTTACTTGTAGCGAAATGTGTCTGTGGAGCGGGGAGTGTACGATCAGTCATTCGTTGAACGAACAAGCAGATATGCTTTTTACCGAGCAAATTAAACCAGGGAAATTGCCTTCGGCCGGTATCACTAAATTACTGGTGTGCTGGCTGAGAACTGGACAGATTTCTTCCGTCAGAAATATACTTGTTCAATTGGCTGAGATCTGCTGTGTTTCCTTTATAGGATCGCACTTAAAAGTGGAGATGAAGTTTTCACTGTACAGCAGCACAGGGCCGCAAATTAATCGTCCGAGATAATATCATTCATAGTGCCTGACACGTTGGGAGCAATGGCTTTTAGCGAGAGTTTCACTGAGTGATAATTGTCGTTGATTACCAGCTCGGTTTTCGGACCCGAGACAGTGATAGGTGATTAGTTTGGACAGTTGACGGCTACGCAACTCCTCAATTGCGTCACCAGATTATCTGGCTAGAAAGCTATCTAGGCCTTTGGAAGGAACGGGTCGTCGGTATAAACGAAAAGGGACTCGTCCCAATGAGGTACGCGGGCTCGTGAAAGGTGGAGGGTCTTTCAAGTAAAATAAAATTGCTGCTTTACTAATACCGCCGTATATAATTTCCGCTACTAATATGTGGAATACTCCGTAATTATCTTATTTAATTCCTTCGCAATGTCAATAAAATCCGTTACTGTAAATGAATGTGTTTATGTAATGTTTTATTCATTTTAAATATATTAAAATTTATTTAATATTCATTTTTTATCATTATTAATTATATTTGCGCTTTAATTTCTCGAGGATTTAAACGATGTTTTGCCCTATATCCTAGGTCTGGTACTAAATAGTTTACTTTAATTATCCCTATTTTAGACAAATATTTAGCAAATCAACCATTAACTATAAGTACCTTTTACGTTTTTTCTTGAACGTTAATTTAATTTATTTATCTACGTATTGCATGCGATAGAATATCTGGTGGTATAGATCTGTTATTGATTTCTACGACGTTCAGGATTATACTTCGAAGGATGAAATGCTTAGTTTACTACGAATTCAGAAATTCGTTTGTTTCGTTCGATTAAATTTCGATTAATTAGGCGTATAGAGATGTTCGCGCGAAATGTATAATATATATTCGTGAAGCTTTCCTACGTTTTTTTAACCGCGCCATCTTTCGTAATTTTTACAAAGTTTCTTTTCATTATTATTCCGCGAGAGAGCGAAATGTTTTTAATGATTATCTATCGTTTCAAATGCGAAAATTTTCAATTATATATTGCTTATAACTAGAGGACGAATTTTTCGGCAGTAACAGATTTTTTTTCGGCATTTATTACGAAAAATTCGGCATTATTCTGCATAAAACTCATTTTTATCTATAAGAACTGCGTAATAGTAATTAAATTTAAAAAAAAAACAGCATTACAATGTATACAATGTATGCGTTTATTTTAATATGTACATTAATAAAATATACTTTATGTAACAATAAAATTACAAGCTTAGAAAATATAAGTAAACTACTAGCGAAGTGAACGGCGGAAGGAACAAATTAATGTTAATTAATGCGACAGTCTGTCTCCTTTACTTGCCCAATGGAATGCCTAAAAGCCTAATTCGGAAAAGAAGGTAAAATAAGAACGGTGTCGTTAAAATGATGATGAAACGTGGTTAGAAACATCGATGGAATGTTGATTACTCCCCATCGATAACATAAAAAACGCAGCTTCAGACATGGCGACGGACGATTTTACATAGAGTAATAAAAAATTGTTTCCTCATTTTTTTTTAGATTTTTAATTATTTTCCCAAGAAAAAAAAGGTCAAAAAATTTACAAACTTAGAAAAATGCTTATTTTCGGCATTATTCGGCAAAATAAAATTCGGTTTGCATAGTCTGTATGTCCGAATTCGTGTTCGTTTGTCATCAGATTTGATTTATCGTGTAGCAAGATCATTCGGCAAATGTCGAGAAATCCGGGCTCTACTTATAACGAAAGTTAGTAATAAAAACGAATAAAATTATCGCGGTGGGCATATACACGACTTTAATCGATTCTGTGTAACAAATTTTTCTGCGACTACATTTTTTTTCAATGTTCGTTTAATTTAATTTAGCTTAGCTAGTAAATGTATTTAAATTATTTGAATATTCGCTTAATTTAATTTGCTTCATCATATATTTCTGTTATGCTCGCCTACTACTCTTTTATGTCGTCCGATCGACCTGTTGCCTCTAGTTTGGTTTCTCCTAGGGATACTCTAAACAGCGATTATGTTAGGTTTTGTACTTTGATAGAAAACGCGAAAATAGATTTTTTTCGTTTGCAACATAGTAGAAACGAAGCGTAAAAGAAAAAAAAATTCCGCTTATATTACACGTTTTATTTCTGACGATCATTCTCCACATCAATTATCTTTTTGATGAAATTTGTATTTATTTGTGACATCATGAAAGACGCTGATTTAAAATAAAGTTGTTATTTACGGTGAATTCCTATTTACGGCCATGGAAGTGAGATTAGACACTTGATTTGTTCGGAAATTTCTTCCTGACTCATTCCTTATGACAACTCAAGTCGGTACGTTCGCTAATTTTATTTTATACACCCGGTATTCACATTAAAAAAAAATAATAATAACTTGATTAAACCGCTCAAATTGTTAGCGCGAAAAATTTTGAAACGATGTTACACGTTTTATATCTGATGTATATTTTCACTTTATTAAGACATCGTTTGTCTTGTAAAGACGAGCTTTATTTTCCGCAGCAATAGAATTTTAATATTTATGATTAATTATTTACCGAAGAAGATAATTTATGTCTCGTCATTGAATGCGTCCGATATGCGCAGAATTTCAACGCTTTTCATTAACCTTCCGATGCACGGGTTAGGTCTGACAAATCATTGCTATTTTCAAATTATTTCCCATAAATATAAATTTGAGAGGTGAATTCTCGCATACCTTCCGCATAATGTCATTGACAAATAGCGATGATATCAGCAAGCAGTTATAGTCATGTGTGTGTGTGTTGTAGTAATAAATATTTATACAGACCCAACCCGTGCATTCCTGTTAGTTTATAGGTTTATTTTAGACCCAACCCGTGCATTCCTGTTAGTTTATAGGTTTATTTTAGACCCAACCCGTGCATTCCTGTTAGTTTATAGGTTTATTTTAGACCCAACCCGTGCATTCCTGTTACTTTTATGTTACTAGTTACTTTGGCCTTTTAAAAGTAGCATCTATTAATTCATGTGTTCTATACATCGCCAATCAACAAACAGAACAAATTAACCGCAGATTATTTATGAAACGCTTAGCAACTCAACTGGTCATGGACAATATGAAAAGACGAACTCTAGATCAACATATACCACGAGCAATAAGACAAAGTGCAATTCGCTTATCAGGTACAGTACAAAGTAAAACACCTCCGCCAAATGGAAAGAGAGGTCGCTGCAAATATTGTAAAGACCGTAAAACTAAATATTACTGTAAACGTTGTAATAATTGGCTTTGTATAGAGCATATTATAAATTTGTGTGAAGAATGTGTGGAAAAAATAACGGCTAAAATTTTGTGTTTCTGTTAAGTGGTTACTAAAGTAAAGTTTAACATTTTAATGTTTTTTGGTTCATAATAAACATACCTTATAAAAAACGAATGGTTTTATTTAAATTTGGTAATATTATATATTTTTTTGGGTAGTATTTTGTGACATATATAAATTTTGTTGTATGTATGTTTTTTTTACTAATAAAAATCTTTCAAAAAGTGCATTACGATTTTTTTGAAATCGATGAAAAAGAAAAAGGTTATATAATTATTTTTCAAAAAAATTAAATCAAAAAATAATAATTTCACGAATAGAAATAAATATTTTCAGTGCTGGGTCTCCAACCCGTCTATTCATGAAACTTTACGGCAGCCGTGTATCGGAAGGTTAATCCTATCGAGACTGAATTATATTCGACCTAGAATAAAATCAAAATAATTGATTGTTTATTGTTGGATAATTTTTTTTTCATGTCAACTCTTTGGTCATCGACGCAATTGATAATTGAGCGTTTCCTAAATAACGGTGCATACGGCACTGGCAATTTTCTTCAATATTTTCGATTGATACAACTGTATTTTGTTTAGGTGCGTCTTAGTAGCTGTTCCGTATATTTCTAAACCATAGGAGCCATGATAGTGTCTTTAAGTAAAACTTTATTACCGAGATTTAGTTTCGGCTGCCTTCCCATCAGTGGGTATAACTGCTTCGGTAAGAATCTAGATTTTTTTTTTCTGGTGTTCATTACGTGAAGATTTCATGTAAGGGGCATGTCAAGGTTAATCCGAGGTATTTTACTGCTTGTTCTTATCGTAATTAACAGGTGGACGTTTTTCACGTCTGTTTGTAACACGCGATCACTTTTGTTCGTTAATTATAATTCTCCATTTGAGAGCCCATTTCTATGCAGTAAAGATAAATGATATTGAATATACCTTGATTATATATACAGTTTTTTAAATTTGATTTTAAAAATATATATATATTAAAATTTAATTTTACTAAGCAGATACAGTTTTTAATTCGAAGTTTCTAATAACGAGTCCGAAATTATATAAAACGCCTCTTTTTTCGACTACATTAGTGTTCTCTTAATATAGACTTTTATATTTATTATGGAAAATCTTAATATGCGATTTATTACATCACGACAGCTTCGATATTAAAAAACTTTTCAACGAATGATGAATTTTTAAATCAAACATATATGTCCGTTGACCGAGACGATAATATTGAAGTTTATGGATAAAATATAGAATCCGATAAAATGAAAATTAAACGCCTACTTAGTTGTGGCGGCTCGTGGTTAAAAAATCTAGCATCCCTCTCGAACATATACACACACACAATGTTTTTTTGTGGTTTTACACAACGTTGCAAAGTAACGTTAATAATGTCAAAGTCAACAAATTATAATACAAATACAAGAACCATTTAAAACCGTAATCAGAAAAAATTTGAAAATTATGAAGTTAGATTATCGACCCCAAGATAGAAAATTGTAATATTAAACAGAAATATATTTAAAATTAATAAGTACAAACTTTATACAATTAAAAAAGTATAAACATTTTTAAAATACTAAAGCGAAACAATTCGATAAATTCTATAAATAATGGTTAAGTATTTTTAGTTTTTCACAATTTATACAAAACAATCCTCTGAAAATGAAATAATTAATTGCCGTATAAATAATAAAGCTTCAGTACGGAAAAAATTCTACTTCTAAAAAATAGAATTCAAAAATAACTTATTCCAGATCATCAATTTGGCTTCAGAACTAGACATTCAACAATACAGCAAGTACACCGTTTAGTCAATAAAATTGAAGAGACATTTGAAAAGAAAAGGGTCACTTCTGCTGTCTTCCTCGATGTACAGCAGGTTGACAAAGTCCGGCATCCGGGAGTATTGTGCAAGTGCAACAAGATACTATTGTCAGTACTACAATATTATTAAACCTTACTTAGAAGATAGATACTTGCGAGTCGTGGTTAATGGAAATGAGTCATCAATCTACAAAATTGAAGCGTGTGTACCTCAGGGAAGTGTACTTGCTCCCTTCTATACCTGCTGTTTACGTCACAAAATGGATATACATTATTAGCAACTTTTGATGATGATGATATGGCGCTCATGACAACAGATGACAGTCCAGAAAAGACAACAAAAAGTCTACAAACTGCGCTGAATAAAATTACCGAATGGTCGCATAACTGGAAAATAATTATAAACGAAAACAAAAGTAACCACATCAAACTAAAAATAATCCGTCATAATTAATCTGTAAATGGCAAAACAAGACAAATACATCAGATACCTTGGAGTACACTTAGATGAAACTTTAACATGGCTTCATCATATCAAAGCGAAAATAGTGGAACTAAATCATAAAACAAGGCAGCTTCACTGGTTGCTCGGATCACACTCGCAAAATAAAAAGTTGCTAACAAAATGTTACTTTACGAAAAAGCCAATATGGATGTATGCGGCTGAACATTGGGGATGTGCATCCAAAAGTAATGTGAATAAGATTCAGCGCTTCCAAAATAAATTAATTCGTTCGTTGATAGGGGCACCATGATATATATATATATCTAACCAGACACTACATAAGGATCTCGGAATCAAATAGGTGACTGAAGAAATACAACAATCAGTCAGGAAACATATTTCGAGACTAGACGTACATAACAATTTCCTCGCAGCGAAATTACTGGAATAATCAATAAGCCCGAGGAGATTAAAACGCAAAAAAATGACTGATTTGATCTAGTCACCGAGTCAGCAGATCTCGGATCACGCTGATGAGCGTGTCCGAAAATTTCATGACATACATAAGTCAGAAAAGTCTAGTGGATGGCCTCCAGTTCTAGATGAGAAGAAACAAAAAAAAAAAAATATATATATAACATAGGTCAGTAATAATACAAACATAAACTGGAGAGAGGCATGAAACAATTTACATGCGGAAATATACACCGTAAAAGAAACACAGATAGAAATTTGAAGAATAAAAAAAATCTCGGAAAGAGATGAAATATCGTCGACTCGTTCGTTAGTTGACCGATAGTATGGGCATGCAACCGAATATGAAGAACACAATGAGAAAAACCTATTCTGCCGCATCAAGTGTGTGTACTTCAAAGGCTCTGGTTGCAAAACGAGTGCAACCAACAGTCGCCAACATAGTCCTATGTAAACTCTACGAACATAGTTTCATTACGCGCAAAATCTTCATATAACGCTGTATTACGGCTTTCCGATGCCTTCTTCAGCTTGCATCAAGCTTACTATCACCAACCTTTGCAACTAGACATTTCAAAACACTTTTTATTAAAATGTTTTTAACTTTTTATAATATATTCTAAGAAAAATATATAGTTTTGTTTAATCTCTATCAAATAATTAGTAATTTTAACTATTTTATTTCATCGTCAATTTTTATGCTGTCCTGGATATTTATGGTGGCTGTATAACCATGAACCTTTATGTACGAGCCGCCACTGCTATAAAGCAAATCCGTCTTAGTAAATAAGCAGCGTTTACAAAGTAAACGAAAATATCAAACCGATAGGTAATAATCACAATGAAAAGGCGACTAGATGGAATTTCAAAAGAAATGATTTTTTTAAATATATATATATACTTCTCATCACAACTGACCAACTATAGAGAGGTCTTTTAGCGGTTGAAGTTAGCACGAGCCCAACTACAGTCAAGTTTTTATACTTTTAGACTATGCACAATTGGCAAACGTTTGGTCGCTCTCCATAGTGAATAATCATCGCGTTTGGTCGGCGATAATCTCGATAGAAATGTTGTAAGCATTTCATTTTCACGCAGTACTTTACTCAGTTTTTTTTTTTTTTTCTATTTAGTTGCGTTCTAATAGCCGGATTTCTCGTTGTATTCCACGCGTTCATGTTTCGGAACATTATTATACCCCTTGTGTAGCTCTACAGCGGGAGTGGCTAGCCACGCAGCATTTTGTACGGTTTCTGTTAGGTTTTGTACCGCTTTATCAATATCGTAATTAGTTTTCAGCGACATATTTAAATTTATGTTAGTCTCTAGATATCGTTTAAACAAAGGGGACAGTTAGTTTTTTTTATTTATAAGGCATGATTCAGCTGTTCTTATTATTGGCGAAATACTTGCCGTTAATTTGACTGTAGGTACAAGAGTCTGCTGTCATATATAAAGATGATGTTTCTTTTGTTACAAAAAAAAGTCGAGCAAATCAGGTTTCCTTTTACGATCTTGAGGCCAGTAAGTAGAACTTCGCCTCCCGAGAAGTAACCCAAATTTAGACTAGAAATTATTTTTTCCAGAATTTTTCCCCGAGGATTGTCTAAGCGAGAACCCCGTTTGAGACTTTTTAAATTCCAACCCACCATATATGAATTTCGCTCCCAATGATTTAAAATACTCGACCAGTAGATTTTCATCTAATCGCTCATTTGGAGAGCAGTATACGGCGACAGTTTCGTTATAAGTTTACCGTACAAGCCTTTATTCTTTTTCTGCTCGTAACGCTCGATTGTTTTTTTAATCATAATTGCACCAAAGCCGCGACCTTTATTATCTGTCCCGAAGACAAGTGTACTCATCGTAATTTATTAAAAACTGTTTTATTTGTAAAATGCGTTTCTGAGATAAGGAGTATATCGATGTAGCGAGTTTTTAGAAAGAGCTCTATTTCTAATTTTGCGTTGTAACGCGCCATTAGCGTTCCAAAGTGAAATTCTTAATCAAGTAGTCATTATTTACTATTCACGACTGAGGACAATACATTTTACATCATAGCGTTCTGGTTCGTTAACTGTTGAAACATGGTTTTGAATTCACTCGAAAATGCAGTTAATAATGTGTCTATACTAGTGGGCGAGTTAGATGCGAAGCGGTTATTCATTATATTGCCACCATCATTTAAGGGAACAGCACCATTATAAACATTACTGACCGGGTTAAATATTGTATTGGCGCGCCGTTTGTCTCTGACAGCGAATAAATGTTTTCTTGTATGGGGGGTATTAGGAAGTAAACTTCGGAAACATATTACAATTAATAGGCCTTAATATTTAAACATTTGTGGGTATTATTAATGATGATTTATGATTTTAATATTTTTCAACATTGTTAAAATTCCGATAAATATTGATTTCCCGGCCGAGACAATCCACTTACGTTGTGTGAAGTCAACGAGTCTCGGCTTTTTCCACGCGTCGTTACAATTCATTTCTCGACAGCTTAATTTACGAAGATGAACGTCGTAACATTTTTAACTCTTTCAGTCGCGATGTCCACTATATGGTACATGAAATTTTAACGCTAATAAAATTTTTTATTTTCTGGTTGACGCGGAATGTCTCAATTTTAAAAATATTTATATAAATACGTTGAAGATTATTTATAGTTCATCTAAGAAGTGGTAATAAACGCCTGTATGAAATGAATAATTTCGCGTCAAAATATTATAATGTACAAAACGGTTAAATTAAACGTCTATTGTAAACTATTACCCCGACTTAGGACTTGTTATATTTTCTTTTGCGATTCTCAACGGGAAATTTTAATTTTAATTGCCTAATTAATAATTTTGTAGTTAAAATTACCCGCGTCGCTCGCAGATAAAGTTTAGTTAAGACGTAAATATTCGCTACAATTAGGAACTTACGTAATTTGATATTCTGTCAGTTTGACATCGTAGTCTGTCTTTATATTTATCGACTTTCCCTCGTGATCTAATCGTAAGTATTGAGAAATATTTATGTTTAACGATGAGATCGTTACTATTTTTATTATTTTCTGTTATTATATGTACAGCTGTTCTTTTAGTGAAACCAACCTTTTTATTCCTTTTACTTTGTTAAGCATTCCGCAATGAGCTTTGTATTTTAATCATCGTTGAATCCGCACAAATATTCCTTAAGGCGATTATTGAAAGGAGAATCAGACAGAGATAGACACATAAGCCTTATATATTGCAAAACTAGTTTTACGTATGTTATAGAAAAATATCCAAACGTGAGTACACATATCTTACAGTGGACACATAACCGTTCACCTGTACACACATTCTTCTCTACCTTTTCACGATATCGTCACTTTCACCTGTATGCTTATATTTATTTAATATTTCAATTTTGACACGTACGTCATTTCATTTCAGATTAATAATTAAATTATATTTTAATTAATTTATCTCAATTTTGAGTATTTCTACGAGTTTTCTTTATGACGAGTCTTTCGTTTTGATTTTATTTCACGAACATTTAGCTGATCCGAGATCCCGATGAATAGGAAAAAAACGAATGAAATTTATGTTACATACACGTGTCCGTATATTAAGCTAAATTTTCTTTTAATAACAGAAAACATATTTTTATACTGTAGTATAAATGAATTTTTTATAGTAACTTTTATTCTATTTATTTTCCTACAACTATATTAAGATTCCTAGCTAATGCGGATGTGTGATCTATATATGTACTAATGTATTATTTTTTTCCACATATATATATATATATATATATATATATATATATATATATATATATATATATATATATATGAGTGTATGTACGTAGATATTAATTTTTATTTAACATTTATAAAAGGTGTAATAATGTTTTTAAACTTTATAACTAT
Organism: Coronaproctus castanopsis; assembly: GCA_032883995.1. Classification (NCBI taxonomy): domain Eukaryota; kingdom Metazoa; phylum Arthropoda; class Insecta; order Hemiptera; family Monophlebidae; genus Coronaproctus; species Coronaproctus castanopsis. The sequence goes on from CM065052.1 coordinate 138,880,872, forward strand.
AAAGTTACTAACATTAAACTCTATAATACTTCAGTGGTAAGTTGGAGACTGCTACGAAGATTAAATGGCGATAAACAAAATAATACACATGTCGATACAACGCTAAACCAAATTGCAACGCAATTAATGTTAAACGGTAAAGACGCCTATTAAAAAAGCAGTTGGTTAGAGATCCAGGCTATGAAGTAAATCACTATGCTAGCCCGTTCAAAGTAGATAAAATTTAAAAAACTCTGAAAACCATCAAAGTAAAGAAAGCTGCAGGACTCGATGAAATAATGCCAGGGCAAATCAAACATTTTGGAGAGAGAATTTTAAAATGGTTAACTGATCTATTTAGCAATATAATATATACGAATAAATTACCAAAGACATGGAAAAATACGCATGTAGTTGTCTTAGCAAAACCACAACAAAAATCGCACAAAAGCAAAAAACTTTCCACCGATACTATCTTTAAGCTTTTTGAACGTGTGACGCTAAATTGTATACAACAAACGATACATCTGAAATTAATCCCGGAACAAGCTGGTTTTAGAAATGGCAAATCATGTAACTCACAGATTACAAACCTCACACAGCATATAGAAAATGGGTATGAAATATAAAGATTACAGGAGCAGTGTTCGTGCATCTAACAGCAGCCTATGATACTGTCAACCATAGATTACTCATACAAAAAAAGTTTATAAAACAACAAAGGATATAAAATTCACAATAATTGAGTCGATGGAGAAGACCGAAATAATTGACTACCACAGGGCAGCGTCATGGCTCCGATCCTGTTTAACATCTATACAAACGATCAGCCGATAGAAAGTAAAACAAAACATTTCCTATATGCAGATGACCTTGCTGTAACAGCTCAGGACATCACTGAAGTAGAAGAGAAACTAATTCCAATATTAGAACAGTTAGATAAGCATTACGAAAAGAATAACCTCATACCGAATCTTAACAAAACGCAATTATGTGCCTTTCACCTAAAGAATAGTATGGCCAATTTGAAATTGAAAATCCGTTGCCGAGGGATGGAACTCGAGCATAACGACCACGTAAAATATTTAGGAGTGACATTGGATAGGTCTCTCATTTACAGAGACCACTGCAAGAATACTAAACAAAAACTACAAATGGGGTGTAAACGCTGTGATTATGAGAACTACTTCTTTGCTGCGGAGTACGGCTACTCTGCTTTGGCTAGATCTGTACATGAAAAACATGTGGATATTGCCTTAAATGAATCGTGCCTTTTAATTACAGGCTGCCTAAAACCAACGGCAACAAGAAACCTTTATCTCCTGAGCGGAATAGCGTCTCCACATATAAGACGCCATATAATAGTTAACAAGGAAAAGACGACCCAGTGTCAAGACAAGAGACCAATGTATGGTCAAACCGAGGTGGTATATAGGCTTAAGTCGAAATATAGCTTCATGAAAAGCAATAATATATTGAGATCACATTCTGAAAAAGAACATGAGCACATACACATCAAATTAAGCCGAGATTAGGAAACTGGAAAACAGTAGACCACAAAGAGAGAAAAACCGAAAAAACGCTAGCTAGACTACGCACAGGATACACGTTACTTACTTCACAACACCTACTCAACGGTGACCCCTCCACCCATCTGCCACGAGTGCAATTCGCAATTAAATATAAACCACATATTATTAGAATGCACAAAATGCCAACGTATAAAATACAATCTAAACTATTATAAAAACAACACTCGAAGATAACCGAAACAAAGTTAAAAATCTTTTACAGTATCTTGCAGATAACTTAATAAATTAATAAATAGTTTATAACCGACTTAAAAAAAAAAAAAACATTTATTTTAAATTCAATTTACAGTAGACTTCAATATTAACAACTGATTTATCGCATGCTACTTATCTCTATCATCTGAACCTAATAGATGGAACAATAAAATTCAATTAACATTTTGTCCCCTACTTAGTGACTTCAACATAAGGTATATATATCAACAAGGTTCTGTCCTGGGATTCACGCCCTGAAATATTCTCTGTTGAGGATGCCCTTTGTAACTGATGAATTCATGTTTTGTTTTTTTTTTAAACAAAAAAAAGATGATCTAGTTTTGTATGCTAATGACTTCTCCATCTTTTTCGGAATAGATACACGTGATTGCGAGGTCTTTGGTCTTACATTTTTCGACTCCAAATGACAGTCCATAATGTTTACCGATAAGGGAATTGTAAACAAAGTAAAAACACTTAACCTCGTTTCTAAACAAAATACTTCTATCCTACATAGACTTTATACATAGAACGTGCGAAAAAATTTACAATAAACTTAGGATACCACTGCCTAATACTTTGGGTCTGAATCATCCGGTATTAGAGTCTGATTCGGTCCCTCTTTATCAGCAATAAAAAAAAAAAACTTAAACTTGGTCAATGAGCTCCAGAGAAAATTATCCTCACAGTTGGTGATGTATCCCGTGTCAAGGATGTTCAGTTTGTTTAAAATATTCACTCTTCTTGCCTGGGAATTAATCCGAGTATTAAACATTTTTAGAACTACATAAATAACACACTTCTTGCGACATAACAGCGGAGATGGAATGGAAAGTGTATATTTGCTTCTCGAAGGTTTTCGAATAAGAAAAATTAAAAAAATTAATTATCTCGAGGCACGGAATTTTGGCTCTTACTTACGTAGGTCTCATCTTTCCAATGACCACGATAGCACCATGTGCACCTCTAGTCTTGAAGTCGATATTCAAAGTTTAGTGTTTTATTATGCATCCTTCGACAATATCAGAACCGAATAGACCAATAGTAAAACCTTTTCCTAAATTATGTATTATATTTTTAATGCTTTTTGTGAACTCTCATTAATTCGCGTTAATTCTGTACATAAATATACGTCAGTGTTATGTTTTCGAGGAAGGTATCATAGCGGTAAACGTGTGTGCATTCTTGTCTGTACAGCAACGGTGTTGATTTTTGATATATCTGAATTTTAACTAATTTTTTTCTTTTATTTTATTATGTATTATTATTTTACTCATAACCCAATTATGTTTCTACGTTCCATGAACACCATAATCATAACTAAACTTTACAAAGAACCACCACCACCACACATATAAGTTTGGTACTCGTGTTATGTTCATTTCTCTCTGTAACGTGTTTTTTGTATTTTAGCACAACTGGTTCTATAAATTTTTTATACGCACTTTTACGCAAATACGTTAGCTCCAAAAAATTTGTTGCAACTGGAGTCCTTGAAGAAAACATTATCATTGTGTCTTATAGGCGCTAGCTTCATGAAATCTTCAAAAATTTATGTGCTTAATTCAATTGAAACTTGAAAATTTGTTTGAAAAACAAAACTCTCTAATTATGTTCGTAAAAAATTATTCCGTAATAAGTTAATTTTTGCAGATAATTATAAATGTCTTATTTTATGAATTCGTGTTTGTTTCTCGTAAGTGGAAAAATAACATTCCCGGGATTTATAAAGATACGCTTGTATAAGATCGGTTGACGCTCGTAGTAACTAAATATGTAACTAAATAGAGAAATAAGTAAACAATATAAAGAAATAGTTAAAATCGCTAAATTTTTCTGCTATTAATTATCAAGTGGACATAAAAAAATAATATATAAAAATATATACAATTTATAAAAATATAAAATAAAATGTAGGAAAATGCTAATATATTTTTATAAATTATATATATTTTTATACATATATATATATTTTATGTTCATTTGATAATTGCTTAATAGCCGAATGGCTTGTAGTTTTTTTTTTTAAATAAAAATTTAGCGATTTGGACTAATTTTTTGTTGTTTATTTATTTGTTTAAGAATCACCGCACTGTTCGAAATAGGGAAATATTGTTTGAATCAAGCGACGACCCCCCTTACAAGGAAATAACGTCCGAATGACAAGTAGCAGCGTTAAGAATTTCAATAGTTGCAGCAGTAATGTCCAGTGGCTAAAAAACTAATTATAGACAAATTAGTTGCGTATACATCGCTGGCGTATGCGTAATGTATAAACACTCGATAAGATAAGAATCATGTTGATATATACGCTTTATAGAAAAGCGGAAAGCAATGTGATTTGTAGAAAGTGAAATAGAAAAGTGTCGCTGATAATGATGTTGATCACTATAATAAAGAACGGCGAATTCAAGTGCTCACTTCGGTTAAAACGAAAATGAAGGTACTCGCAGTTTACTCGATAATAAAACTTTCTTCTATTGTCCTCAATTTCGACGGGACCCAAAGACAAACTGTGATCGAAATGATGGCCGGTCGTTTGTTTTTTATGATTGATTTTCACTTTTCAATAGGCGCCAGTGTACATAAACGCTGTCGGTATGTTTTTTTCTGTGTAAATGTACGTAGGACGAATCGTAGTCGTATTTATAATGTAATCGATTTCTGCGTGTTAACGCGTCCGAGCGATAATTAAAGATGAGGTAGTATTTGGTTATTAACTATATATATACATACACACATAATATATATATATATATATATATATATATATATATATATATATATATAAATTGGGGATAAGTAATTTTACTTGCTGTTGCCATTAAAGTTATTTATTTTGGCACCCTCGCGGGATTAGCAAATATATTTCTATAACCTACTTCAACCGTTATCCTACAGATCTTATTGAATCATGGAATCTTAGTTTCTTAATCAAATATATGTTTCAACAGTAAGACTGTATTTCTATTAAGTTAGGATCGCCGATATAAAAATCGCGGTTGCCGGGAAAAAATGATTTGACGTTCATTATCATATACATACTTAAGCTCATTTATGTACATATCGTTGGTTAACCGCAGAATTAATATTCTAAAATAATACTTAAGCGATGTTAAATTGTCACGTTCAAGACATTATGTTCATAATTCTTATCGTACGACCGACTAAGAGGAACACTAAATTTGAATCTAGATAGTTGATCTATTACAGTTCACGACGCTCATTTAGTATATGTTCATTCATTCATTGAGTGTCTCGCCCCCGTATCGGAGGTAGTTACTATACATATTTTGTTGTACAGTGTGAATAGCGTACAAGGCAATTATAATATGACGCTGGCTAGACATATATCCGGGAGAACTGATTGTAATCGCTTTGTTAGCACGATACAATGGAGCCTCGCGTGTTATTGTAATGTACTAGATTGTTTACCAGCGCGCATATTTATGCGTGGTGGTTTGCCATTGGCTTCCAAGCGATAATAATATTCGGATTATTTATTTCCTGATAATAATTTTTGCGTCGTCGATCGTATTCGAACTCGGTACCTTCCTAATAGAAGTCCATGTTCTTAGCTACTATTCCGACGACATAACATGTAGGCTTTCCCAGACGGTCACCCATCCAAGTACTAACTTGGTCCGACGTTGCTTAACTTCGGTGATCTAACGAGAACCGGTGCATTCAACGTGGTATAAATCGTATATTAGTATATGTTACAGAGAGATATATTATAACCAAAAATTAAATTTGTTCGTCTTAAAATTGAAGAAAAAGTTGATATGTAGGCGCGATGTCACGTTAACGATTCTCCTTAACCCGAAAGATTGATAGTAATCAGATTAGCGACTCTTCCTGGACGAGTTAATACACGCTAGTTTGCATTACTCCCCCGATCAAAACAAACTGTCTACTTATTTACCTATGGAACGGGATTCTAATTAATGTTGCGCGTGTGAGCAAAGGAGTCCACCAATATTGGAGTATCTTTTAAGGAATTTTATATTCAGTTGCAAAAAAAATAATGTACACACGCTTTTACATTTATTTCGGCCGAAAGGCGAATTTAATACTAAACCGTGCAAAATGAGCCATAGTCAACTATTCGTAGGGTTAAAAAAAAGGACATCAGTTCTTTATTTAGGAGTAGAGATTAGAAATAATGAGAGTGTGTAGAAAACGAAATTAAATGTCATATTGGATTAGCGAAAAGTACTTCATAACGATAGGAGCTTAAAATAAACTATTGAAGACACTAATATATTCAATATACGGCTCGGAATCATGGACGCTGAAGAAAACATTATGCCAAAGAATAGAGGCGTTCGAAATGATATGTTACAAACGAATGCTCAGGACACCGTTTCTAATGTTTCGAACAAATTAGTAAAAGTGATGAAAAGACGTGTGATTCTTCGGTCATATGATACATCGAGATAGTTTAGAAAAAAAAGCAGAAGGTAAAAGAAATAAAGAACAATCTCCGACCAGATTTACTGATTACATCCAAAATGTAACAGGCTTGTCAATACAACAGCTGATGAATGCAGCTCAAATTCGATTGAAATGGAAAGAAAATGTTGAAATATGTTCATGGTTGGTCCCGACGTCTCTCAACACGCGAACAATGACACGGAAGAATCGAATCGTTTTCTATAAAATATCTTTAAAAAAGAAAAAACTCTCGCGCTGTCTATTTATCACCAGCAAGTGATCCAGTGGCAAGAAAACCCGAGACAGCTGGACCTGCCGGCAGTCGCTGCAGGCAGGATATTGGAAAGAAAGGAAATACAGGATGTAGAAAGGCCGAAGTGAGGAGAAGAAATTTGTCAGAGTTGTTAAGAATTTGAGGGAGATAGATATAAAATATAAGTAAAATGTAAGCTCGTCAAATAATATCGACGAATTTAAAATGTTAAAAATAGTCGAGTCGATCAAGGTTTAATTTTTAAGAATTTGAGTATATCTTGATAAACGCTTGACGCGGAAATTTCATACCAAGACGAAGGATAAAATCTAAATTAAACAATCATTCTCTTTATGTCGTGTATGCTTGTACTACATCAACAGGTTATAAAACCAATTTGGGATTATTGCGTTTTCGAGTTATCAATAATCGGAAGAAATTTCAGTCAGTGTGAAATTTTGTAACGAGGTCATTATTGATATTACTGAATAACATTAAAAGCGATTACGCGAACTGTAGTAATATGAAGGAACGCGACTTAGTGGTCCAAAATTAGGTGTGAGACGTTTTATGCGCAGTAAATTACAGGAATTAACAACGTCGTTATGTTTATATATATATATATATATATATATATATATATATATATATATATATATATATATATAATACGATAAATTTAACCATTTTGTCAGTTTCCTTTAAACTCATTTATATTCATCAATGCTTTGTGTTGATTAATATATTTCGTTTGAATATAGTAATATCCAATTAAGATCGCAGCAATTCAATTATAATGAAGAAAATCTGCGAGAATTTTGTTCGACTATCTTTTAGACTAATATGCATAACTGATTGAAATATCTCTTCAATTCATCCCGGGTGGTACTCGATTAATCCGTCGTTACTTAATATATTTTTGCTCGCTTTCCACGATATCTTCCTCCGGTTTCGTAATCGTCGTCGCTAGGTTAAAATGATCGGCATACACGAATTCAGTTCGACTCTGATTTGGTAGATTTGTAGTTGGATCGCTGGATTACAAAATATAGAGCGCCTAGTATGGAAGTAGCAATGGACCGTGGGCAGTGAAATTATAGACGGCATTTCATTCGCGTGTAGTATCTCTGTTTAATAATTACATAAAAACGCTGTATTTTGGATTTTTTTTTGCTCTTCGGATGATGATGTGCGCAATAATTTCAAATAATAACTTATGTCAAATTATTTTGACGAGACGCGATTAATAATAGTAAAAATATCTCTAATCACGGTAGCGGCTTGTGTAAGTCGATTATGCGTTGAAATCCGGTTCTTGTTGGATAGTATTTTGTTTTTACTCTAACGTTCCAGGCAGAACCGATTGAAATAATACGTTATTTAATATTGACGGTTATTAGTCGCAAGGCATCAATCAGGAACTGACTGAAAACGAAGTCTTTGAGTTTTAACTGATTTCCGTTCCGCGAATTAATGCGTTAGAGATTAATTGCATTCTGAGTGTGTCGTAACCGACATTTACCTTACTAATGACTTTGGAAACGTGATAAAGTATCTTCCTCCGTTACTTATTCGACCTTGTTAACGAATTCGTCGGTGAAGGATAACATCCTCCATTAACGGGCAGATAACTGGTCGGTTTTTTGATTATCGGTAGTTTCTTGCCGGTTAGAAAAAAAAATTAGCCATCGAAATATTTTCGATATCTTCATTTACCAATAAATAGTCATCAATTAATTAATTAAGCGCAACAACTGCGAAATAACATTCTTCTTCCTTTTTTGTAATTTCTCTAATTTGGTATACAGCGCAAAAGTTTCGAAATTACAATATCCTTATTTTTTTCCTTCAAACTAATCGGCTACATTAATTATGAGGGTTTGCCGATTTCGCGAATAAACCTCAGAGCAGTTTTATTTGTTTTAATCTACTATAACTGACTATTTCATTAAGTTCTCTGCGATAGAATTTTCACGTCTCCAACATCGACGTATATCCCTTGACTATTTCTTCAGCCACGTATTTGAATTTAAAGTTCTGATGCGGTATCTAGTTAGATGCATACAATTGCGCTGCTACCAACGAATGTAGTATCTTGTTTTGCCCGCGCTGAATTTCACTCAAGTGGCACACGTATTCTCGTAATGAAAAATGGTATGTAAAAATTCGTGCATAAGAAACAAATAATACCGACTGACGATTTGGCTTCCGAAACGGACATTTAACCACAGGACAAATACACCGATTAGGGCAGCTTATTACCTGATAACAAAACTCTCCGACGAGTTCATCAATATTTTTACCGTTGCGATAACTAAACTTCCACCACTTCATCTTGCAACTGATCCTCTGATTCGTTTGTCTGATGAAGCTAAACTGTTAGCCAATTATATCGCTACTGTTCGTGAACAAAATAATTCATTATCTACCCCCTACTCATACTCGTCTTGTAAATAAATCGGTATATCAATACACCTTTTTTTCTATTCGTAGCTCTTTCACATCACCTAATGAAGTATTATCTAACGTCAAATCATTTAAACCAAAATTATCTATTGACTCCGATAACATATGTATTAAACTCGTAAAAGAATTTTCTTCAAGAGCGATTGTCGCTCTAGCAACATCAATAAATACATCTTTGCGTAGTGGACATTATCATCTGCCGTGGAAAATGTCTATAGTTATACCAATCCTAAACTCTGGTAAAGATTCATCTCAAGTTAAAAATATCTTAATAATTTAAACAAAATCGATGAAAATATAATCTTATTCAGATTTTTACTCTAAAAAAAGAAAAACGATATTTTCTTTCCGACTCAATTTAGTTTTAGACCCTAATACTCTGCTACTACCCAACTGACCTTTGCGATATTATACTCGATAATTTTAATCGAAACAAACACTACGGTCTCGTCTCTCTCGATCTAGAAAAATCTATTAATACCACATGGCACAATGTCATCGTCTATAAATTGATGCATTATAAGCTTCCTTCTGATTTAACTTTTCTGCAGTCTGTCATTACTATACATTTTCTTTGTTTCTTAATTTTGAGATATTCAAGTGCTTTGTATATGGCATATATTTCAGTGCTTGTGGATGGACCACCGTATTTTTTTCTGAAGGTTCGTACCAGATCTATATTTTCATGATATATTGCTGCTTGGTATCGGTGTCTTGTCTCTAGATCCATCAGTATAAATCCGTTCATGGTTAGGAAAGTTAGTAAATAATATATGTTGTAGTATATTAGTTGTATGTGTTCTATTATGTATAATATATATTTCCGTAATGAAATCAAACTCATACGTTTGTGGGGTTTTCCGTAGTTTTTTTTCCTCTATTAAATGTTATTACTTTTTTATCATTTATTATTCTAAATTTAAGTATTAACGTTAAGGATGCTCACTTCCCGGAACGTTTGCACTGCTATATATATATATATATATATATATATTATATAAATATGTTCATTATTGACGGATAAAGTTATTCTTCTCATAAAATTGAAGGGACTTGAAACTAGTTATCCATTACACGCGTTTGATAGATTATGACATCCGGTAATATTGTACACGTGTAATACTACCGAGTCACTACTATAATGTTATAGAACTCACATAGATCCTCCGCGTCCGCAGTAAATAGGAAAAAGTTATCTATATATATAAACAAAATCGAAGCGAATGTCTCTCGAAGGAGTGTACTTGGTCCGTTATTTTATTTAATCTTTACGTAAGCTGTGTCGTAAGTTAAACGTATACATTACTAGTAACTTTTTCCGGTGACACGGACCTCGTGACGTCATACGACAGACAGAATGACAAAAATAATTTGATGGATCATCTATAAACTACGATAAATAAAATCGTGAAATGATCGAATAATTTGAAAAATAACCGTGACACATTTATGTAAAAATAAGATTAATGCGCGTCGCGAATAATAATTTACACGGCCGAAAAAAAAGATGAAAACTGAAGAGAATGACTGAAATCACGTGTTGGATCGTGATAGTATTTCGAAGATAAAAATAAATAAATCCAATATATAAGAAAGTTTCTAGTTAATTATCAATATGAAGCATCAATATTGTAACGTTATATACATATATAAAAAAAGAAAAAATTATTTTAACTTGATAATGAAGTACGTTTAAAAACTCTTCAAATAAGAGTGCTTGGCTAATTTGTTCGTTAATTCAGTTTTATACAGCATTCATTATTTCCACGTGTAACCGTCACTTTATTATTGTGTAACTAATATTCACGAATCGTACTTTTAAAAACCTTCAATGATATTTTTTAATGCTAACAAAATTTTTTATTTCCCGGTTCACGATGAAATGTCTCAATTTTAAACGTATTGATTATATAAACACATTGAAAATTATCTACACTTCATCTAACAAGCGTTATTGTATAATTTTAAACACCTATATAAAAATGTTATAATTTTGCGTCAAAATTCTATAATGCGTGACAAGGTTAATGCATTTTGTTTTACTGCGTGAATTAACTATATACCTAAGTATCTTTCATTGTGGTACAATGCGACGATATTTCAGGAGAAGCCCTATATAGTTTTCTATCGTTTGATATTGGAATGTTGTATATGAAAAACGAAATCACACCTCCGCTATCTTTGTTATATTAGAAAAGATATTTTATTTTATTATATAATGATATTATCGTTTTCCGCGCCCTATTACGCGAACGATATTGATCATGCTATCTTATCTCGTAATTACCATAAAGATGAACGAAACAATTAAGTTACAAGTAAAAAAAAAATCACAAACAATAATCAATAAAACAAAGCTATTCGGCGATTAGGACATTTTCAGGTTAATGTAAATAATAATAAATAAATTATAAATAATAACAAAAAAAATATATGAAAAATATATACTTGAAATGAACTGCAATTTTCAATTTCATTCTGACCGTATTAAATATATATACATAAAACAGTATAAATAATAATTAATAACTTATTAATAATAACAATAGGAAAAAAATTTATGAAAAATATATACTTAATTTAATAAACTACAATTTTTTATTAGGTACCACAATTTCAATTTCATTCCGACGGTATTACATATATATATATATATATATATATATATATATATATATATATATATATATATATATATATATATGTCTGTGTGTACATATAAGTAATGATTTCTTTAAAAAAAAAAAAACACGATAAAAATCGCTAATATTGAATAATCTACAATGATCCTTTTCAGCAGCTACGCCATCTTTAGGTCACAAATAATAATTAAGAATTGTCATATAAATTAGTAATAATAATAATACATAAAAATTATAGTAACGATTTCGAATTATAAACACCTGAGCAGTAGTGCATCCAGTTTCAATGTGAGATGTATTTCAACGGATATTATTTCAATGGCCCCCCATTTCTGCAATGAAAATACCAAAATACCAAAGATTACAATGTTTTAAGGTGATCTTTGAAACTAATTCATTATCAAATGTTGTAAATATATTTATGATTATTAAATTATATTATGCTTTATTATTATTATTATTATTATTATTATTGTAATTATTATATATTTATTATTATTATACTTTGACTTTTCTTCTTCTTATTATTATTATTGTTAAACATCTGTATAGGCGTTAGTTGTGTTTATATTGAAGTTATCAGCGTGTAACCTGTTTCCCTATCGTTAGATTTCCGTTCCCCCGTAGAGTCATCTCCGTGCGTGATAGTAATAATAATAATAATATAGCGATCATCGTGTTTGATATCGTTGTCAAGAAGAAGTTACCTTAACCATTATTCCATACGTTGGACAAACAGATGAAAAGTACCGCGTTATTCTTTAAAACCGTATATATTAAAGACGCGATTTTACATTCGGAATAAAATATTATTATTTCAATAAAATAAGCTTAATAAAAATATTTAAATGATCATAATAATAAAAAAATTGTTTAATTATTAGTGTCGTTTTACGCTTACATTTTCCAAAAGCTTTTTTTGTATCATAAAAACAGAATATAGTAGAACTGGAAAAGGTTCATCGAAGCTTTTGTTCCGACTTATTCAATGCGTTTATCTTTGGGTCGATTGCTGAGACTTTGGACGTATCTTAATAGAAATAAAAACAAGTAAGTCGATGATATTTAATCGTTTTATTAAAAACGATAAAAAAAACCGCCTGCGAAAAAATCGAGGGCATTTTCTGTTACAGAGTTCATTTCGTATTTTTTAATTATTAATACCTGGGCCACCGAACTTTACTCGGATTTTTTTTTCTTTTTCGAAAAATCGTGTTTCTTTCAGAAAATATATTTGCATATGAATCGCATACTATTAAAAACGGTGGCGTACATAACTATTTTAATCGTGTAGCATTTCGATTCATCAATTTTCGAAGTTATGACCGAAGAAATGTTAGTTTTTTGACAAATATGAGAAAGTCGCAATTTTTTGGTATTTTTCGATCGGATTATTTTTCCTTAAAATAATTCTTTCGTAGATTCAAAAATATTTGCGAAAGACCCGGTACCCTAAATCGAAACGGTACTCGATATATAAAACTTTAATTATATTTTCTAACTCATATGCGGTAAAAAGCTATATATATAATATATGTATATAATATACATGTAAGATAACTACTCGTTTAATAAGATATAATTAAGTTATCCATCGTACAAATTAGTAATTCACCCGCTGGTGTGAGTATTAATAAAAATTATCGTTTTATGCTAATGAATTTCTGTAAATATATTAGTCTATTAATTAAATGGTAATGAATTAACCCAACTCGAACGAAAGCCTGCTCCGTTTTCTTTTCAAGTAAATATCCAATACCCATTTGTTTCTAAATAGTTCTATTTTTTTGCTTTTTCATCCAGTCCGTCCCCACATATTTAGCGATATCATCCTTCCAACGGCTTTTTAGTCTCCTGATTTCTCTCTTCCTGTCCAGCGCAATGCATTCTATACATTTTCGAGTACACCTTACCTGACTGTTTCCGCATGAAATATTCATACCATGTCCATTTTAGTTTTCTCGCTACTTCCATTAAACCATCTCTTTTTGCCTGTCTATACATATATATATATATATATTGTACCACCTTGATCCAATTTCTCAGTGATCTTAGTAAAGAGTTAACGGTCTGCCTCAATTAGGAAAGTTTACGTTCAGCTGTGGATAAATATAGACTAATCATTTTTTTAAAATCTTCTTACCGTTCGTCGCTTTTGCCAACTACACGGTACATTTTCTTTTTATTCATATAAAACTTGTTATAATGATTCTGTTTTCTATTTATTTATTTTTTCTCTTCGTAAGCTCTGATTTATTTCCATGTTCAAGGTTTCGGTTTTAGCGATAGTTTGATTATTATTATTATTTTTTTATTAGCACTAGTAAATAAGTGCATGACCGATCTGTGATTATCTTGTTTTTCGTTTTAAAGATATTCAACATATTCAACGGCTTATTTGTAGAAGATCTACCGTATTTAAAAAATTTCTTATTATGTATATATATCTCCTTGATATATTGTTGTCTGCTACTTTTGTCGATCGTTATCTATAAATCCGTTAGTATAAATTCGTTTGTAGTTATAAATGTCGGTAGATAATATTTGTTGTAGTATTTCGATTTCCGCAATGTTACCAGTTCGCTTAAGTTAAAATTTATTCAGTTATAGTATTGAAGTGGTTATCTCCGTACGATATACTCGCATATAATAGTCGTGGTGTAGGTTTATTGAAATATTGAAGAGAATTATCACGAGCATGAGTCTTCGTTTATATTACTTAGATTATTGCGTTGTATTTCATTTAAATCATTTGATTAAGGCAATTTCTGAATAAACTTAAGTAGGATTATATCGAAGTTAAAAAAAAAAAGAGATCAGTTATAATTGTGTGCAACTTATTACCTGAATATATTATCTTCAAAAATTCGTCATATTCAATCTAAAAAAGAAACTAAATCATTTTTACCAATTGTCTCGTATGTATATTATCATTATCATCGGCATTACAGTCCTAAAACAAATTTTATTTCATGATAAGTGCTTTCCAGTTACACCGGTTGTCCGCCGCCGTTTTCATCTGTGAATATGTGTCCATTTGCGTAGTAACATGGCCACGAATGTATTCCTCGTTTGGCCTCATCCTTTTTTCCTTTAGATTGTTCCTTCCATTACATCTCGTAATAATCCGTCATGTCGAAAAATATGATCCATCCAGATTAACCGCCTATTCTTTTTCTGGTAGAGCAATGTCTTCTTTTCTTCAACTCTACTTAGTACTTCTTCGTTTGTAATTTTTATCAGTCCATTTAATACGTTCCATTTTCCTCCAGCACTACATCTCAAAAGCTTCCAGCTTTCGAATATTCTGCTGACTCAAGGTCCACGGTTTCGGCACAATATAGTGCTACCGGCCAAATATAGCTTTTTATAATACGCTTACGGAGATTCATTGGCATTGTTTTCCGTCGCAATATATTTTGTTTCCCCTCCCATGATAACTTGGCTAGTCTAATTCTTATATGTATTTCTGCGTCAAAATAAAAGTTCAGTTAACTGTCCAAAATATTTGAAACTACGAACTTCTTTGATTTGTTCTCCATTAATTTTTAATTTAAAACAATACAGCTTTTTGCTAATCATCGTTATTTTTGTTTCACCTTCATTAATTTCTAGCCCATATTCTTTTCCTATATCATTTACAGACTGGACCATTTTCTGGTCTGCAAACTTAATAGTTTCGAGTCTCTCTTCTTCTATGGATATACCATAATTAGTCTTTTTCAGTGACTGCTTAAGTACGACTTCCGAATTTACATTAAACATATATGACGACAAAAGACAGCCTTGTCGTACTCATTTGCATATTTTTACTGACTCTGACATGTCTGCGTCCAATCTGATAATTTCTGACTGATTTCTATATAAGTTGTTTATTAATCTTAATATTTGCTGATGGAGCCCAATTTGTTGTGATAGAGGAAAAAACTTTTGCCAAGAGACTCTATCGAATGCTTTGAGATAATCGATGAAACATATATACAGATTTCGATTCATGTTCATCATGCGCTCCCCTATATTTCGCAATACTCCTATTGCGTCTCTAGTAGATCTATTTTTCCGTGAACCAAACTGTGTCTTATCCAAGAATTGTTCTGTGTACCTTTCCATTCGCTTTTTAATTATTTGAAGTCGATAATTGGTACGAAACATTCCTTCGAAATACCTAGACAGCTTTCTAGCCAGATAGTCTAGTAGCGCAATTGAGAAGTTGCAGAGCCGTCAACTGTCCAACTAATCACCTACCAATGTCGTCTCGGGTCCGAAAACCGAGCTGGTAATCAACGAAAATTATCACTCGGTGAAACTCATTAAGAGCCATTGCCCCCAACAAGAAGCACAAGTTCGACTTGTCAGGCACTGGATGGTATCATTTCGAGTGATGAGTTTGCGGCCCTGTACTGCTGTACAGTGCAAACTTCATCTCCATTTTCAATATAAAGGAAGTACAGAAGATTTCCGTCAATTGATCAGGTAGATTTCTGACAAGTACCTTCAGGCATATCTGCTCGTTCGTTCAAAAGGTGACGACTGACCGTACACGCACTTGCTCCACAAATGCACTGACGAGGCACATCCTTAAGAAAGACAAGCTCCTCGTAGCGCGCAAATTGACCATGACGCGTTCCGAAACGGGTCAACGCTTTAAAGAGTACAAACCCTTCGAATTTGCACTCGCCATTATAGTCTTGACAACATCGCCATAATTCATTCGAGGCTGTTACCATTCGCGAAAGAGACGCCATTAAATTTATTACGCACGGACCTGCCTGTTTTAAGGCCTTTTTTTTAAAGGTATTTTCTTTAACAAAATTGGTAAGCTTGCTTATTATTGACGCGCAAACGAAGGTGCTGACTTTATATGCTCTCGGCCCTCGAACCATTATCCTTTATACTTACCGATGAATCATCATCATGCAAGCAGAATATCTCTTTCTGCCAGCCTTTGCATTGTACCTCAATGCGAACATTACAGCACGGCAGTACACTTCTAGCTCTATCGGGAGTACACCTGATAGAGCGATCAAAGAAACTGTCGGGGTTGTGCAGTATGCTCGGGTCATGGCGATAAGAGCTGGGAGTTGTGCGCTTCGTACTAGGTCAACTGGTTTAACATTAGCGACCCTATGATCCTAGACCGATGCCGCATAAGTAACGATCGGTATTACTATCGCTTTGTACAAAAGCTTCACTGGAGCGTGCGAGATCCCCACTCAACTCATGCCACTCGGGCTATTCCGTAATACGCTATTATAACCTTTGCAACAACTTCCGGAATATGCTATGAAAAATTGCCGTTAGAGTCTAACGTAACTCCCAGATACTTAAAAGAAATACGTTCAAGTTTCCATTTAAGGGACATATACAACGTCTTCTCTGTGGAAAAGATCGTACCTGAGTAGTCAGCCCAATTCGATATCGAAGTGACCTGCTAACTCAGCGCTTCCAAATGTCTACGACTGTCACTGGCAACAAGTACGGCAACATTATCAGCATACGCTGTCACTTTCGTCCCCTCAAGCCAATTAGCCTTGAGGAGTGGGTTTATAAAAACTCGCCAAAGCACGGGTTCTACAACGCTTCCTTGGGGGCAGCTCTAAGTTAAGGTCTACTCTGCTGATGTAGTAGAGGCCTAAAAAATCGCAGATCTTCCCGGGAAGTAGTCTTTCAGTATTTCTGTTCAATAACTGGTAACCTTTCTGCATGTAACTGACTGAGGACTTTATTCCAGCTCAGCATCCATCCATCAATGGGCAATAATCTACCATAAATAAATGTAGCACTCCCGCATGTACAGATCTATAAACACATACTTATTCACAATGCGCAATTAATCCGGCATATACACTCATAGGCGTGCGTGCGTAATAGTATCGAATAGTGAGAGCCGTGAACTATACAATTAAAAATTAAAAAGTTTGTGCTGAGTGAAATTAATATCTATATAATCTTTGTAAAAAAGTCCTGTGTAAATACATGTCCCAGCATATATCCATATACACATATACATCCAAGCCTGCAATTTCCAAAGAATTTTTAACTAGGGGTACGACGTGACCGAAATATGAAGTTTTCGCTCTATATACGCAATTGTATCATTTTATTAAACAAATAACTATTCTAGGTACAAATAAAAGAATTTAAAGTTAAGAGTTTCAGCAGGATTTATATGCATTTAGGTTTAAATTCTCTAAAGAAAATATGACGCGCCAGTTCTTCGGAGACTTACTTTCAGAACCCTCGGTAGTTTATTATACAATGTAGCTTCTGCGTATATAGCTTCCGTTCTCATGCACGTATTAAAGTCAGGCAATAAAATCGCATATTCACTTTTAGTTAGCGATTGCCTGTTTGATAGATTTGCAAGCCTTATTAATTTCTCTCTTGTGGGCTGGGCATTTCTTGTTTTGCCGCTGTTTTCTACTTTCCCTTTTATTTAATATCATATTTTTGATAACAGATGGATAGTTATTTACATATTTAGGAGGATGTGTTATTGGTGTTGTCTGCTTCATGTACTATGACTATAAAATATTCCACCGAATTATCTATTTCGTCACCGTTTTTGACGATAATTTTTAAATTATCTCCCAGTCTATTTTTTGTTATAAACCGGCAGATCATTTTGCTTTGTGATAATTGTCGAGCTTATTGTACCTATGACAGGTGAGTGGTCAGATGATAAGTCATAACTTGATAATATGTTGATGTAGTTATTTCCCATTCCTTTTGTAATAAAAAAATCTAAGCGATCCGGTATTTTGTTTTCCAGTAAGTTGGTGTTCCAGTAGATACAGTGTCCAAGCTGCTTAATGTTTTGAATAGATTTCTACCTTTTGTAGTTGTCAAGCGTGATCTCTACTGATGATGCTTGGAATTGAAGTCTCCTGCAGCAATAAATTTTAGACCAAGCGTGGAAAAGAATTGGCAAAATTGAGCCTCTGAGATAGTGTGTTTAGGCGGACAATATATTGCGGAGACAGCTACGGGTTGTGTCAAGTTGTTGGTTTCAATTGTGGTTGCTTCAATAAAGTCTTTTTCATATTTTGGAAGTTCGTGGTGTTTTATATTATCGCATATTAGAACAGCTGTGCCTCCATAGGCAGAGCCGTCTGGGTGCAGTGTATAATATGTGTTATATTTTGGAATGTTGAAGTATGTTTTGTTTGTAAGATAAGTTTCAACTGTAAGGCAAATATCAATCTGATTTATTTTTAGTATATATACAAGTTCCTGTTTATGTTGACACAATCCGTTGGCATTCAAGAGCATTATATTTATAATGTAAATCATTTGGACAGTAGTTTTGGGATTAAATTTATTAGCAGATTTATTAGGTTGCTAGTAATTTCGTTATTTTTCAAAATTGACATTTTGGATTATAACTCCGGAAATTTATCAAACGAAATTCTTCATGAAAATAGTTATAGTTATCTATGTAATGGTTTTTAACTGATTCGTATTTAAATATATTTTCCGAAAAAACACGATTTTACAAAACCAGGTACTATATGTGTACGGGGGGTACACAGATATGTGTAACCGAGGGACCCCGAACTCAGGGGATGGGGTTGCGTTCACGGGTGGTGGATAGTGGAACGGCCTGCAGATATAGAGGTTAGTTGGCGAATAAGTCATTGACAAATAAGCAACCGCGAACCATGAGTGGCGATGCATCAAAGTGCAGTGGGAAATACTTGGGAAAACTTTTCTTTAAAAATGCTGCATAAAACCGTTAAAGGCATCGTTTTAAAGTGAGGAAAAATTGAATTTATAAAAAGAGAAATAAAAAAAAATAAGCTAGACATTATTGGACTGGCAGAAACACAATGGAAAGATGTAGGTGAATTTAGTACAGGAGAATACAAAGTAATATATGTAAGTAGCATAAACAATCAATGTGGTGTGGCGATGACAGTAAATAAATCAATGGTTCAAGAATTATTGGATATTAAAGTAATAGAAAATCGATTTATTTTAGCACAGTTTTCTGCACGTCTGGTAGACTTGGTGATTACAAGGTTTATATGCCAACATCCATGAGTGATGACATGGAGATAGAAGGAGCGTATCAGAAATTGGAAAAGCTACTAGGAACAACAAAGGCAAAAGACGATGTTATTATTATGGGAGATTGGAATGCAGTAGTTAGAACAGACCCTGAAGAAGGCATAATGGGCAAGTTTGGACACGGGAACAGAAATAGCAGGGGAAACCGCCTCATTGACTTTTGCAGACAAAAGCAATATATTATTACCAACACTTGGTTTGATGCACCACAGAGAAGAAAATACACTTGAGCATCACCAGGAAAATGAAGATAGATGTCAAATTGACTTTATACTAGCAAAATATAGATACAAGAATCAAGTGAAAAAATGAATATCATACCCTGGTGCAGATGCTGACACAGACCACATCATGGTAATCATCGACAAACTCAAGAATGAGCAAACAAAAATGGCATATTAATTGGAAATAGAGAAAGAAATAAAGGATTCAAACCATAATAAAAACATAGAACAAGCATGGAACACCATTAAAGTAGTATTGATAAAATCTGCCCAGAAAATTGTAAAACAAAGAGAGTCATATATAAGCATGGATTAGGGAAGAAATATTGCAAATGAGAAGAGTTTAATATAGCTCTTAAAATGCTACGAAATAACAAAGTACCAGGAATTAATAAAAATTGACGGACAGGGAGTTCATGACAGACTTTTCGAATTAGTTTCAAATATATATATCGAGAAGGTTCATGGCCAAAAGAACATTGCAGTTGCATAATTATTCCAATCCCGAAAAATCAGCTGCAATAAGATACAGTGAATATAGAACTATAAGCCTTATCCTTCACGCATCTAAAATATTACTTCAATAACTATGAAAACGATTGCAACATAAACAACGTAATGTAACGAGCGATGTTATATCTTTACTATTTAGACATTAAAATTTCAGAATAGCCAAACATCGACCTTGGAAAACCTACGCGTTTAATTTTTTTTTTTTTAAATAGAATGACCATTGATAGTGTTGAAAATGTGTGTTGGGAAAATTGCCGCCACAACACAGGGAACCGATTTTGAAACCTTTGTTAAAATATGTAATTTTGCAGATTGAAACACAGTTTTCCATCCATTTTGTATTCAGTTAATTCGGACCGTGATGATCTGCGAGTGCACTCCATAGATTCCGGTTCTGACTTGTAGTAGCTGCTGTTCTTACCGTTGCAAATTAACTGCCTCTTCCTCTGGCACCAAGTGCTTTACGGAGCAGTACTAATTTTTCTAGATTTTCTCTTCTTACAATATATAAAAAAAAATTGGCTGATCCTTCTCCTAATTCTGTTCATATTAAGAGATTGTTCTTCTTTTAGTACACGATACACGCAAAAGTCGTCGCTATTACATTTAAAATGCAACAACGCGTTATTTATCCACTATTTTAATCGTCCATGTCTTGGCTGCATATAAGAAAATTGGGAGAACTCATGTTTTTATTAGCTTCCTCCGTAATTTTGATGGTCACTTTTTTGAAAATGGCACGACTTCGAGCTCGGTGTTGAGCCCACTATTCTTCAATATCGCCATTAATGGTGTGGTAGAAGCGGTCAACTCGCCAGTACGAATGTTGTTATACGCCGACGATCTCGCAATCTTCATAAGATGTAGAACCAGATCCGCTAGTGAATGCGTCCTTCAAGAATGTACAAACCGATTTTGTATAAGTATTTCCATTCGCAGGAAGGATTGTTGGTTGGTCTGAACTATACGGTCAGTTTCCTGCTGATTTGCATTTAGCTTGATTGAATTAACAGCATTTGAATATGTGGTAAATTTATTTTGTTGATTTGTTTGTGAGTTTATAGGATTGGGGTTTGGTTGTGGGCAATTGATGTTTTATTAGAAGTGTGATGTGAACTTTTATTTTTTCGGTTTAAGATTTCCTGGTAGACTGTGCATCCACGGTAGCTACCTGGATGTGATCCTCCACAGTGAACACATGTTACTGAGCAGTTGCTTGTTTTTGTACAGAAAGATGTGTCGTGTTACTATTATTATTACAATATGTTTTTGTATGTTCTCATTGTTGGCAACGCATGCACTGAACTACTGTAGTCTTTTTATTTTGGGGTTCCACTTTTATCAGAGCATTATTGATGGTTGTAATATTGTAGATTTCTTTGTTTTTTTGGCCAGCTCCAGGTCAATAAAGAACAATGAAAACGGTATTTTAATGGTTTTGTTATTATTTGTAAATTTTTTGCAAATATTGGTTATGTTTCTCACTTTATGTCCATAAGTTTCTATGGCCGTTTTTATTTCCTCCGCTGACATTGTGTGGTGAAGGTTCCGAAATACAACTCGAAAAGCTCTTTCTTAATTGATTTATACCAATGAAATTTGTAGTTTCCGCTTTTGTGGTACTTGATTAAAGCTCTATATGTGTCTACAGTCAGCGATGAAATTTTTATTTGGTTGTTGTTTAGTTGTAATAAAACTGTTTCAACTTAATATTAGTTGTTTGCATATTAGTGAGCATATCAGGTAAGTTATTAACTCTTGGTGTAAAAATAGGAGGCGTTTTTGGAATTTTCTTAACTTGTTTTTCTGGCATAGGTGTTTCCTCTGGCTCTCTATTATGGATGTCATTATTAACTAGTTCGTTATTGTTGTCTAAATTTGCGAGTAAGCCAAACCTATTTTTTGTTGTTATTTAGGCCTTTTGATCTGATTCAGGAGAAAGGGGATTTATATCTCTTTGTCTTTTTTTATTATCACAATTTCGACTGACTATTTGCCAGTTACAATCTAGGCTGCAATTATCCTTCTTAATTAGGATGAGTAGTATTGTTTTCTCGGCATTAATGTTACATTTACTATTAATATTATTATCAACGGAACTATTATTGTTATTATTTAAAACGATATCACCTGATTTTTGACCGAGGTATACTCCCGTCAGATAAGTGTAGTTATCTGACGTAGGTAAAATACCCGTTGATGTTGTTGAACTTGTAATTGTGATGATGGTGGTAATTATAGAAGAGATAGTACCGCTTATTATGGATTGATTGTCTGAGATAAATGATGTTGGAACGGACCGACGATTTGACGGCGGTGAGTGATACATGAATTTTTATATTCGTATAATTTTTGAGAACATCATTCAGTTTAATATACAAATATTTCTCGAATATTATTATTTTTTTTTATCGATTTTTATTAATTTTCGGACTAGTATAAAAGTAATTAACGAAAGTCTATTCGTCATTACGACAATGCCGTTGTAAATATGTCAAAAGTATTTCCAGTGAAATTATAGTAAATCCCTAAAAATATTGTAATTATTATTACGCGTAATTTAGCGATTGTTCGCCGATAAAGGAAATTCGAATAATCACGCGAACAAATATAAACACGGATATATATATATATATATATATATATATATATATATATATATATATATATATATATAGCTTTCCTGAAGTAATAAAAAAGAGTTGTCGGAAGAATAAATATTTACAAATTGAAAGTGACATCCTAATAAATGAAGAACGCAAGTCAGGCTGTGAAAATGAAAAAAACATTTCTAGCTATCCCGGTTTAATATTTTTCAGGCGGTAATTCGAAATTAATGTTTCAGTTTATAAAGGGAAGGAAAAATAGTTTCTCGGAATAAAGAGAAATTCACGGAAATATTTGAAAAAACGAAAATATTAATTCCTCTTTATTGTTTACGATTGTCTAGAAGTACTTATATTTTTTTTTTTTTTTTTCGTTGTTCCTTTTGTTATGTAAAAATGTTTTTACACAAATTGCGACTAATTACTGTGGAAAGTTAGTCGATTGTAATAAATTTTTTCAATAAATCACGAAGACTACGTGTGGCACACGCTAGAAGAGCCGTCATTACTCGTGCAAAATCGTTTCGTTATTGAGGCAGAAATCGATTCTAAAGTCCAACGACCTAAACGAACTATCTATCTTGCGGCAATGCTCCCATTTGGCGGTATGGATTAGAGTTGTACACGCGGTAGTACTTGTAAAAGTAATCTCCGAAGAATACAGCAACAACAGTCCAAGATACTCTGTACTGTTACGTCCGCTCCACCTTATATTTCTAATTTGACGCTACGAAATAATCTCAATATTCCGTACGTCAACGACACACAGATTATTCGATAAGTTCAAAGTCAGAGCAATCCTGACGTCAGAAGAAATTCTCCAGTGCGTTTTCGACGGTGTCGAGATGCAATTTCGATCAGTTAACAAATTTGGATTTCCTCATTATTCGGAAGATAACACGTTGTCTTCTTTCTAATTATTGTATTTGATTATTCCTGTACTAATCCTACATACATTCCATTCTCATCAAGTTATTCCTTTCTCTTCTACTTAGTCTAGTATCTCACTGGGGGGGTCACTAGATGAACACTAATTTTCTATTTAAGTGATCGCCGTTATTTGTAACAACTGGTATGACGTAAAAAAAAACGTTTGGTCGATGTTGGTGTTCTGTCTTTCGTGTCCGTAATTTTCAATTGTATTTGAGGTCATGACCGCAGGGCGCCTGTTTATCAAAAAATCTGGACAATCTTAAGTCAAGATTGCGCTCCTCTAATCATAATCCTATAAATATATAACTGGGCTTTCGTAACCGCTCTCAGTTTGATAATGAAAATTGTGTTTTCGAAACGACACGTGAAAACAATACAAACACGGTTTACAGCGAAAAAATCGTAGACCTATTGGATCAATGAAAGTTTAATAATGTATCTAACTAATGTAATGTAGCAAGTCGTAAATATTGTATTATTGATCGGATAAAACGCAGTAAAGACACATAATTCACTAATGAAATGTACTTTAAAAATATATATAAATTGCTATTTAATAAATTTAATGTTTCAAAAATAATCCGTACTTAACTAAATTCTTCTGATGGCGAAAATTGATATAAACATCGAAAATGTTGTACAAGTAAGTAGTAAAATCTCACGACTTTGAGAATAAAAAAGACACTCGGAATCAATTACAAATATTTTCAACGATTGCAAGAAATTTTTGTAGACACAAAACCACCTACGGTAACGTTTGCTCCGTTGCTAAAATTATTATCAATTCGTAAGAAAGCCAACAAAGAAATTTTGACCGGTATGGTAAGAAAAATAAAGGTGAAATAAAATTTTCTTAGCTTAGATTATATAGCATATCATCTTCCTCCCTCGTTTCCACGTATGAGTGCTGCTTCCTTTTGATCATCGATGTTCGTGGCTTACATCTGATGACAAGCCAATACGGTGAGTGCTTACAAAGTGAACCGTTGATGTTGATCTGCGGTATGCATGCCTCGATTCGGAATTTTCTTTTTACTGGCCGAATACGTTTGTAATCGTTTATCTACTATTTTCGACCATTCCTCTCTGTTAAGGACAGATTTTTCTCAATCAGTTTTTCTCGGGTTTATTCGGATGTATTTTAGATCAGTTGGTCTACCGACGTCTCTTTTCCCCTTCGATTTTCTTCCATTGACACAGCATATCCTATCCATCGCGTGCATCTTTTTGCAATTGATTGCTTAATCGACTGGATTCTGACTCTTGCGTTTGAAATGAAATCTTTCCAACTTATTTTTAGTATTTCTTTTAACATTATTTGATGACGGTGTTCTAGTTTTCTGATTTGCGTCTTCATGACTAGGTTTATAAACTTCAGTTTTCGTACGAATAGATAGATCTTTGTTATTAAACATCCGATGAAACAGTTCGCATTTTTTATTCTATAGGTTCTAATGTAGCGTCGTTAGTTATGTTGCTGTCGAGATATTTGAACCTGTGTGTATTCATTATACCCATAGGAAGCGGTTCTGTATGTCGCCATGAACATAATTTCTGAGTTTTTTTTTTTTTTTACAATTTACCATTAATCCAAATGTTTGATAGGTTTTTTGTAAGCATGTGAGCGAGTTTTGTAAAATTTCTTTCAATTCACACACTAAAGCATAATCGTCGGCACATTGTAAACTTGTAATCTGTAATCTCAAATTATTTATTCGCACGTTTTATTTTATACTTAGTAAGGCTGTATAAGCCACCATTAATACGTAAATTTACTTGTACGCATCTTGTGGAAGGCTTAGTAGACCATGCTCATGTAAAATTTAGAACAAATTTCTGCACGTACACAACATTGCTTAACTTTTGTTGTGACATTAAACGGATCTGTGATTCCAGCATCGCAGATGACGGCCGCTTCAATTCTGTCATGTAATCGTTGCATTATGTTTTAAACTTTTGGAGGGCACACTATCTTCTTCAGACATATCCATAGCGCTTCCCTGTTTATGGGGGTCGAATGCTTTTTTAACATCGATAATGGCGATGTATAGAATTGTGTTATGCTCCCTCGATTCTACCGTTAATTGTCGTATAGAGATGATCATATCCGTTGTGTTCTTTTTCGGTCGGAACCTGCTACTCCCTTGGAAGAAAATCTTCGAACAGCGGCTCTACTTAACGTCTTTGTAGCATCTCGCTGAAGATTTTCTCCGCCAAGTATAGAAGCGCGATGCCTCTGTCATTTTTGCAACCAGCATTATCACCTTTATTTTTATAAATATTGATTAAGGCAGCATTTTTTTAAATCTATTTGGATTAATTTAGCTCTTCAAATGTGTATGTGTATAATTTATGGAAGCATTTCATCATTTCTTATCCACTTATTCTGTATACATCGGTTGGAATACCGTCCAATCAGGATGTTTTATTATAAATATAATATTGCGAAGACATAGTTGCTAGAGTGGTCGACTACGGTCGAGTTCGATTCTAGCTAGCGGCATAAAGATTTTTATCGTCATGTAATATATATATTACAATTACGATTTACCTATATCAATCTACTGCTTGTCTCTATCATATACCTCTTTAATCCAATTTTTCCGCATTATTGCGGCGCGGTCTGCCTATTTTACCGCTTCTCATTTAATGGTCACCATTCTAACATACTGTTCATCCTTTATTCGTTCTACGTGCTACGTGGCTGGCTGAATTCTATTTCAATGTAGCAATTTCCTTCGCTGCATCGTGTATTCTTGCATTAATCTTCCGTGCGCTATTTGGGTCGTCTAACCTTTCATTATAGTTCTTTTAGTAACATTCATGTTTACCCGCCCTATATAACAACTGGCAACACACACTGATCGTACAATTTGCTTATATAAGAATTAAACTCGTAACCCATTCGTTTTTAACCAGATTCAGGAGCTACGAATATTCCGCATATTAGATAAGTTTTATATCGTTCGAAAAATGCCGAAGTGTACTTTATGTACAAAATCACAAACAGTGTCATAATGAAAATAGCCTGAGAATTAGATGGTGCCTTAAATTTTCCATTTTTCGAACACTTGCTTAGCCATTATTCGGCATCAGGGGAATACATCAAATTTCATTATATATTTTATATAATAGTATAATGTATGTGAAATATATATATATATATATATATGTATATAGATAATATATGTACGCGAGAGTAACAATGTAAACACGTTTTAAACACTAATGAGTTGAAATTTTAAAATAAAAGTAATAATAAAAGAATAACGGTAAAAATAAAATAAATTTTAAAAAAAGTATTCTGTACGGAATAAATTATGGCGCACAAACTAAAATTACTGTACAAAATTAAAGTAAAATATAATACTAATTCTAATAATAATAATAATAATAATAATAATAGGATGTACCTATTTCCTAAACAAGTAACTATTGTTCTTTTAGCATCAAATTGACGCTAAAGTGACGAGGAACACGTCTAAACTATTCAACAACGCTATCAGGGTAAATGATACGAAATGTTGTACGCGCAAGGAAAACGTGTCGAAGCAACGTATGTACGAGTTCTATGCAATTTAGTTTTGTTATAATCAGTTGCTGCAAATACGGAATTTGTTAATTAATACGGATATCGCGTTAACTCAAAATAGTGCCCATTATTTGAAAATTATGAAAGCAAGCGGACATTTCGTCACTTCAGTGAGTTTAAACATTTCAACCCCCGAACCTTTCGATTCAATTATTTCGTGTGTACAAGTAATGTTAGAAGGTTTACGTAGTGATAACAAGCTGAAATATGACAAACGACTGATTGCGATCAGTCATTGTAATGAGTTTTCTTGTTAAGATTAAAATAGCCTCAAGTTGCATCAATTTGAAAGTCGGTAGAGGGCATCCTTTGATAGTCAGCATCAACGCGAAACGCGATCAAACGATGCACTCTGGACGAGCCGATACGAGTTGGTTTATTAAGTTGGCTAGAGAGAGACACACAAATAACGAAACATAAAAAATATGGATAAATGAAAGAAATATCGCGATTTAACAATTTCGGAAAATAAAAATTTTGTTTAAATCTATTCCTAGCCAATGGACTATCATTAGATTGTATAGATATCATGACGTGAAGGGTACATACTTCAATGACTCTAGTCCCTACTATGTTAGTATCTTATGTTTTAATAATTTACATAATTTTCATTCCTATGCCAATAGAATCAAAACTAAAAAGCCTGTATCGGTTAATAGGAATGCTATCCCAACTTAAACAAACTACTATTATACAACTAAATACTCGCTCCAGTATAGAGGTATAGATGCAAATTACACGCGGCTGCAGTAAAAAAAAAGCAATGTGATGAAAATACAAAGATATCAAAGTATTACTCTTGGGTTAATCGTCAGCACTCCATGGTATGTAAGGAATGGCCTGAAAGATTTACGATCATAAATTGCAAGATTCGGGAATAGAATAAGAATGACGTAAATACAAACAAGAGAAAGAAGAAATGTTAGCGGAAAATGAACAAGAACAGGGGGGTGCCCTAAATCGAATGAATCAAATTTTAAAAACCTACAACACGAGCATAAACAAATAGTAGACATCGGTTACGGGATGCGATAAAAGATGACATTTATAAGAAAATAAACGCAAAAATAGATAAGGTGTTAATAATACAAATAATAAGATCTCCCAGAAGCGTAATAACAAATGATGGAACTAGTATACAGGATATAAAAGAAAGAATAGAAATTGGCATTTATGAAAAAGAAATGATTATTGAGGAATATAGAAATTAAGGAAAAATTGATGGAAACACATTCGTACGGAGCAGCGGGTTTTAGACGATAGATAGATAAAAAACAAACAAAGCGTTCGGAACGTAGTGTTGGAAAAGAATGCAAATAATAGCGTAGACGGGGGAAATTAGTAACAAAGAAGTATTTAGATTACTCTATTAGAGGAAAATTAAAAGACGATACAAACGGGTAAGTCATATTTTCAAATACAATGGAAATATTTAACGCCGATAATTGGACACCGTAGAAAGTAAAAGATCAAGAGGTAATGAAATATATTAAACAAAGAGAACGCGGTGTACAAGCGACCAGGATTTACTATCGAAGGAGAAACTATCCGAAAAATTCTGACTTTCAAATTAGCCGCCCTACTAATCCTTAACGAGATTGAGGAATTACGATGACAAAGTGCTTGAAAGTTCCTATTTATTACGCGGGAATCCGAAATTTTGTTTGAATATTTTTGGTCTGAAAACCCGCCGCTAAATAAATATAATTAATAACGTTAATATAATCGGACGATAGAACGTAATATGGCGATTATGTGTTAATATACCGTCCGTAACGACTTAAACGTTATGTTTACGGAGGAACTAAATCGAAAGACGAGCAAACAAACGTATCATCCGAATTACGAATCCACTTGCTATCAACCTGGTGAATAATTCTGGGGAAACACTCAAATTGTATTAGTCTTTAGCCTTTGTCCGACCGGGTATAAGTTTGAAACTACTACAAAAGACATCCCTTATCATATTAAATTAACCGCTAAATTATCACTAAAGTTGATCAGTTGTGATGGGACTAATAATAATAATGATAATAATAATAATAAAGCTAATATACGCGCAAATTTCAATGGCCATTCTCTTTTACAGTTATCGTTTATCCAACTACTCTAGCTTCCACTTCTTCGGTCTTGATGCTACGAGTTGGTGAAACTGGGATATGTGTTTTTTTTCTTCTATCTCGACCGTTGGTCAAAAGGTCGGTTTATTACACCCAGCGCTACGATAATTGCGAAAAGAAAGTAATAGGAAACATAAGGAAACAGCTAGAGCATTGCTGATAATTCATCTTCATCTATTATTATTATTATTATTATTATTATTATTATTAATAATTATTATGATTATTACATACGTATACATTGTAAATTATTATTCAATTTATTACTTTACTCCGCCTTCTATTCTTTTTCATTTTTATTTTTTTTACTTTTCTACTTTTCCCGTTTCTTACTTTGTTGCACTTCTCGATTACAATATTATTATTAATTTCATTTTTTTTTTTTTTGGCTTCATACCTAAGTAAGTTCACCCGCAGCTAATTCGGATAATAAGACCCGGATGAGAACGCGTTGCCGATAATTATTTTACATCGGTAATGGTTGATGAGTAATTTTCTAGGCCCGTAATTTTCTCGATAAACATCCTGCGCACGTATATTTGAACGGCTTCTATCGAGAGGTTAGGTACGAATTTTATTATACGTGCGTCGCCATAGTTTAAAAACCAGCGCAGTCCTTGATTGTGATTAGCCACGCGTTGGATGTGAGAATAGGATGATGAAAATAACGCGGGTAATATAACAGGCCGTTTGAATATTTTTATTTTCACATATTTTCCGGGGTTTTCATTGTACGCGGAATCGATTTGTAAAATGATATCGACAGAAGTAAACACATTAATACGATGTGATACGTAACGACAGCGTGTATTACGAATATCGACATACCAAGGTTTTAGAAATAGTGATTTTATATATATATATATATATAGTGTGTATGTATATGTATATAAATATGTGTATAGTGAGAGAGGTAGGAAGAGAAAGTCTCTTGTATGTTAATATATGTAGTACTTGGGCGACCGAGCTTTAATTGGTATTTTTTTGATATAAAATCGTGTTTTTTTCAGGAAATATATTTATATACGAATGGCTATCAAAAACCAAGAATTAAACATTATAAGTTATATATATGTGTGTGTGTGTTTTTTTTTGTATATGTATACTTGTATGTCCACTACCCTACCCTTATTGAAATCATCTACATGAGGATTTCTACCAGTAGCCTATTTTGGTCCGACACTGCTTATTTGACTGTCTTATTCGTAGCTATCCTACATTTCGATATGCCTTCCCGCTATCTGCACCGGTGGACACGTCCTGTTACGGTTGAGTCCGGCCCGGGTACTTAAAAGTACACTTACAAAAGTTCATGTACCACCCCACACGCAGTACTAAAAGACGGAAAGTTAAGAATGGCCACCAACATCGAAGTAAATCAGTGCTATGTAATGTCGTTTGTGATACGAATGTGGCAAACAGTTTGAACTATGAAAATAACGATTATGGAAGTATTCCAGAAAACTGGAACCAAGAACATGACGCTGATAGATGATATACTGAGCAGTTTGCATGGCGCAAAATTATTCTTGCTGCATTGGAAAGTAAAATTGAAGGAAAGTCGACAGTGGGACGAAAAGTAGTGGATATGGTAACAACAGGATTTGGTTAACGACAACTGTAAGAAACTAGACGCATCTAAGGAAAGAGAAATATAATTTGGTTTAAATTTGTTGTACGCTATCCTGTGACAAGAAAATTCAACCATAATGATGATTTATATATATGTGTGTGTGTGTGTGAATTCTACTATATAGCTTTTATAACGCGAAGGTATTTGGTGACATTTTCCACAGCTCTTCACGACATGCGCCTTCCAGGTAACCGCAACCAGCATGAGTCCGCTTTCTTTTGTTTTACCCATAGGTCAATCGAAACCTGGGGTTATACATCATCATGGTATTCTCTGTAAGATAGTATGTACGAGTGAGCCATTTTCCGTTGATATGTGACCAAAAAATTTTATCATATTAATTCTCGTAAATAAACGGACTTCCACTTTCTGATCATCCAATATCGGCGCATTTTTCCGTGTGCTGTCTAAAGTATTCTAAGCGCTCTCCTATAAACCGGCATTTCAAAAGCGTTACTTCGCCTGTCATCTGTTGTTTTTAACGTGTACACTAGATCAATAAAAGCGATTTTCGGCTAAAACTTTTTTTTTATTTGTATTATTCCAAATAATACATAGCTCAATTAGTGACTTAAACTAATGGCCTCAGTGGACGCCTATCCTTTTGTGTAATGAAAACTGATTTATTTGAAGTATTGCAGATGCGCCATAAATTAGATGTTCCTTTTGCCCGAGTTAGACTGAAATTTTTAATTAATAATCTCGTTTGTACGTGTTTTCGAAGTATGCTTGTTTTTTTATTTCGGTACCGGATTCCATGCATTTAAATTGGAAATTGAAGATGTCCACTTCACTGTTAAACTCTAATGTTTGCTAAGGTAATAAAGCCGTATAGATTATACGGTAAGGGGTGATATATTATTATTAGTTCAATTAATTTGATCGTAATAAGGAATAATTTTTGTAATTGCATTCCGAATATATGCGTTCTACATTCGCTATTTTATCTTCATTGGGAGGTTTAAAACAAAATGGCTAGTTTATAATATAAACGTGGAAAAATGTTAAAAGAAGGGGAAAAAAAGAGGAAAATCTTGGACGAATATGGACTGAATTTCTATGAAACGAGTTACACTGTTGCATCGCGTTTTACAAGCAAGCGACATCCGCGTCAAATGTACAGGTTAGATTTATTTCTGATATCGGTAGAAAAGTTGCGTCGGATCAGCTGAGCGACGTGCCTTACATGTTTGATCTGACTCCGTCCGATATAGTAAAAGAGAAGACGATTAAGCTTTAACCGAGATTTCTTCTTCTGATTATGCAACGGATTTGTATATCGAGATGCGTTACTTTTATTAAAACGGCCGCATTGCCGGAGGCCGCTTAAAATTACGGACTGACTGCGTCGATTGACTCGATGACAAAACTTAGCAGCCGAGAAAGGAACTAGTCGAAACGCGCGAAGCCGAAGATTATACAATCGTGTTTGTATATAGAAAATGGTATTAACCGTACCGTAAGAAGCCGATGAAGATTTACACGAAGGCGTAATAATATATTACACGCAATGATGAGAACCAGACATGCGAGGTGAGATGTTACCCGTTTAATAACGTCTGAAACGAAGTCGTCGGTGTCATATTGGAAACTAGTTTAAATTAGAGCGTTTCCACTATATAGCTCTATGTACGACTATATACCGCACACGGATATATATATGTATATATTAATATCATCCGACGACTATATTTTTTCTTCTTTGATCTTATTGTCATCGTCATTATTCATATCTCAACTAGTCCGTAATATCCTCGCGAATAGAATAATCCTTTCTCCGCTTTTAGTCGATTCTTACATCAGCGATAGAGACTAAGAGAACGATCTTCGCTATATTGTAAATTCCGCATTTAGAATTAATACGAGTAGGAACTACGTGAACACACGCGTAACAATCGGGAAAGCGACTGCTCTTGAGGCGAAATGATGATTAACCATTGTTATCTTCTTCTGGCGTGGAATTAGTTATTAAACACGGAGGAATGCGAGTCGACTTTTACGGCCGACTATGATAAGTGTTCGTTAGTATTCCGTCTGAGTGATTACGTGATTTTCGTATTGCGATTTGGTAGTCGCCGTCATCGGCGATGGAATATTAGGACGATAACGGAATTACGTAAACGCAGACGGAGATCGAATTAAACGTGTTTCGATTTAAAAGTTATCGTCTTAGGAATTATAATCGAGCGATAATAGTTTATCGGATGGGTGAAAGAGTTTCGACCTTTTATATAATTCCGTCGGGTCGTACGAATTATAGTCGAGCGATAAAATATAGTTTATCAGATATAAGTTTCGACTTTTTATATAATTCTATCTCGGGCATCGTACCGATTTGGGTTCTGCTTTTCGATTCGACTAAAACCGTGGATAACGCGATTATAATTGAAATCTCGGAAACCCTTTAAATCTTTAAAGAATATTCTGACTTATCGAAAAATACACGAAATATTTAAATTCTCACCTCGTTCCATCGTACTAAAATATATAATTTTGTTTAAAAAATATATATATATATTAATTAACGCGCGACCGAATAAATTGCCGGTATTTAGTTCTATTTTAGAACAAAGGTCTAAGGATGAAATCTACCGAAGTTATGAACTCAAAAGCGACGCCGGTTTAAAATCTGTCATATAGCAAGAAAATTACAAAATTCTACGAGCGTACTTCGTGCGAAATTTTTTCTTTAATTACACTTCTATGAAGGTTTAACCTATTATTAATAACACTATAAAATAAATAAAAAAATATTAAAATCGCTATATTAAAACGTACAAAGCTCTACGACTATAAAGCCATTTTCGAGTGTACGTAATTAAAAATAAACAAAATTTATAAGAATTTTTAAAAATCTAAAAAAAATACTTATGGAGATGTACAATATTACAAACAACGGCTTACTTTACTTTCCGTGTCCGGGAAACTCACGTATCTCAGCCCGGTATGTACCCGCGTAAATGGCTTTGTCATTTGCCGACCACAAATCAGCTGTATCGCAATGTTTGTGCCTTAGTGGACAGCATAACCAATGCGCAGACGTTTCCGCAGTCATTCAATAACACCCCATTCTTTTAAATGAACTTTACACCGTGTCATCCCGATTCTGAATCGGTTAAGAGACGGCCAAAATCCTCTACGGTAAATCATGGCCTGGTGCCTTCATATTTGTTTTAAAAAAAAAATTGAAAATTATTATATTAAGTTTCATTAAGTTCTCGTTAATAAGATTGTTGTTTTATTGATTTTTATTAAATGCACGCATACGAATCTATTACATTAAAATGTACTCTAATAAACAAAATATTTCAGTTCCTCCATTTCGTGTTAAACAATTTTCATTGTATATATATATATGTGTGTGTGTGTGTGTGAGAGGGAACAGGTCAGTGAACATTATTACCATAGAGAAGGAAGCAATGCGTAAGGAAATTAAAAGACGAACGCATCTCTTGTGGATAGCTTTTGGAAAGTTGACTACTGTCCTCAAAAATAAGGATATACCTAACAGCTTAATAAAGAAAGTATACGAACAGTGCATCCTTCTAGTTCTAACATATTAAGCGGAAACATGGAACCTAACGACAGCGACACAGAGAGCCTACGAAAGAGTAATATTGGGCATCAAGATATCAGACCAGAAAATCAATACTTAGATAAGACAGTAGACTAAATTGTCGGATCTAGTCGAACGTGTAGCGCAGTTAAAATTGGACTTGGGCAGGGCATGTAGCAAGAAGAAACGAGGACAGGTGGATGAAACGAATAACGGAATGGCTTCCAAGAGAAGGGCGCAGAAGTAGCGATCGTCCGGATACAAGATGGCAGGACGATATACGGAGGTTGTGAAATGAATAAATGGGCCTCGTGATCGCTACAGATGAAAAAAAAATGGAGGTACAACAGTGGAATTATATAAGCGCATCGTGATATATGTATGTTACGTGTGTGTATTTTTTATATAGGCATGTGATTATAGCTCTCGAAACGAATTTTAGCAAAGCAAAATTTAATAATTACTATTTAGAAAGTCACGCGCAACTACCGAAATCGTCTGGGAAAAATTACGTATTTTCGTTTACGTAGAAATAATTAGAGAACCAGATAGATTCGGCTCTTTGATCGGCGCCGGTCGGTTCATTCAATCTTGTCCGTTCATTCGCATTTGCATTTAGTTTAAATATGTTTACTTTTCGACGGTAGTTTTTGAAATATTCTCTTCCGTCCTATAAAAATTAAAACAGCGTACTCAGTGTGTCATTACGTAATATAATCTCGTTATAACAATAATGATAATAATAATGTGCTCGCGTGATGAACGTAATTATAGGCCGTCTTCAGTTGAAATTAGGAGATTTATTTAACCGTAAATAGATATACACGGTCGTAGATAAAAACACGTTCCGATTATGCTGAACGCGGTTTACTCGAATCGTCTTTGTTTTTATTTGGTACACGTCTTTTTTTCGTGTTTTCGCAATTTATAAATCTATTTATCTTTCAATTAACGTACGTAATGTATAAAATTATCAGGACGACGTTAGAAGGGAAAGGGGCACTCCCTGGTGCGCGTAAACTAAAGTAGTACAATAGGCTATTATTCGGCACGACTTAAAAGACGACGATAGTGACGAGTCGTATATGAGATTTCCGGTCGGTTCGAAGTCTTTTAAATGGTGGGAATATTTCTGGAATTAAATAGTCAATTTTCATTCTATTCTCGCGTCCGCCTCCAACGTTTATAAATAAGACTCTTTGTTTAAATTCATATGTATATACGCGCACACATATATAAAATATATACATTCATTGTACAGACGGATTTAGCAATACCGTATTGGAACAATACGACTGTAATTAATCATTTTCAAGAAATTAATATTTTGCTTCCAATATTCGGTCTATAATGTACTTCCGATTTAATTGAACTTTTTTAGTTATGCTAATAATAAAAATAATTATATTTTATATTATAATTAACAACAACAATATATTTGCATAAGTTACAAACATAAAAGAAACACGGGTTAAAAATATTGTGTACCGATAATAACTTACCCCAATAACGCGTTGAGAATATAAATAATAAAAGAAAACGTTGAATGCTGCAGGAGAAAAGCAAATAAAAGACGGCAAAATAAACCAGTTTTCTAATTACACATAATATATGTTAATAGAGGAACTTAAGTCTAAACTGCTAAAAGATATTTGTTTAAGTCGTCGGTTCTTAAATTAATAATACGTTAAAAAAAAATACAAAAGTGAATAACACCGGTGTCGTGTGTGCTTACTAAGTAAAGGAGGTTAATACTAATAAATTAATTTATAATTGATTAATACATAATGTTACGTTTAAATCGTCTGTGTTTATATTTGGAATACATGAAACGAATTTGCCTGAAATTGTAGTTGGCAACCGATGAGACGAGTTCATTTAGTATGAGCATTTAATAAAAAAAAAAAAGTCAGTCGATAGTTTTAGAACAAAATTTCCAATATACGGCAGGTCAGTGTAGCTTCGTGTACGCTGTCGATTCTGGAGTAGCGAGGTTTATTAGACGGATTAGCGCTTTATGGAGGATTATTAGTGAAGAAGGACTTATGATTAAGGATAGGGTACAAGGAACAGAAGGCATTGTTTGTCTTGATTGCAATATTATTTATGTGTTCAATGAAAGTACGTCTATTATCGAAGATCACACCGAGATAACGAACCTTATTACCCACTCTAATGTATTTGTACCATCAGATTGTCAGGTAGAGCCGGTCTCCTACGGGCGAAGAAAATAGCTTTTATTATTATTTGTACGTGATTAAACGTAAAAATTTAAACGTTGATGGGAGCAGTTGTTCGTGGTGTAAAGACATCGTGAGTTTGAAATAACCGAGAATGGATGGCGGTTGCCGGAATCGGAAATATTTTTCATTTAACAAGGGACCGAAAGCAGTGAAGAATGTAGACGCCAACCTTTTCGATAACGAAGACTGCTCGGGAAGAATCGGATTCCTATATTATGCGTTCGCTTTTAATAAAAACAACAAAAGTGTAATAACAACGGACAAACTATTAATAATAAAAAAAATTCGAATATATACAGGGCGTGTGTATATCTCGGAGTCGAATGCAACTTCTATCGCAACATTTTCCGATGATACAGTGGTAATGTCCTCTCACATATGTCGTGAAACGGCAAATCGGTAAGGATAATGACGTGGACAGATAAATGGAAAATAGTTATAGATTAAAAGCAGTCGCGTTATTTTTACTAATCGTAGAAAAATATATAGTAAAAGTAATTAACATAGCGATAGAATAAACTCCAGTTGCTAATTCTTCTTCATCGTTTGCTCGATCCGAGCATCGTGAAATCGTGAACCTTAATTTGCCGAACTTTTGCTCGTCATGCGTTTCTGTTCTCCGCGTATTGAATAACTCGCTGAATCGACGTGGCGTTTGTCATTTTTTTAATTACATCCGCGTATCCCTTATGGACGCTCTTCCTTGTTTCCTTTTTCCTTCGACCATGCCTACCAGAAGTAGTTTTTCGGAACTATCGTGCTGTATAATGTGGCCAAAGTATGTAGCTATTCGTCTCATCACTATATCACATAGAGGCATTTCCGGACGGATTTTTTTGGATCCATGAGACTCTGAGCATTCTTCTCCAGCAGAACATTTCAAACACATTTATTCGTTGGATGTCTGTTGTTTTTAACGTTATTCCGATGCGTATAAAAAAAAACAGGGGAGACAAGTGTTTTCATAAGACGTGTTTTGGTATCCATCTTAACGTCGTGACTCTTCCATATTTTTACGAGTTGACCCAGTGCTTAGCGTGTCCTATTCGTTTTTTAATTTCCTCCGTCGAGGTTCCATCTCTTGCAATTATCGATCCTAGATATACGAACCTAACAACTACTTGGAGGTTGTCCACGTATTGTAGGTTATCAGATTTATTACGGTCGATGACCATCACCTTTAGCTCTGTTTATTAATAGGCCTGCTGTTTTGCTGATCGTTTCCACTCTTTGGAACAAGGCTTTGAAATTTTCAATATTATTGACAAGTTTCCTACTATTTTTATTCCATCTTCCCATCCAGCTATTGCTTCTTTAATAATCCAATCGCTGTATACGTTGAACAAGATGGGACTCAGTATACAACCTTGTCTTACTCCTTCTTCAGGTATAAATTTCTCAGACAGTTTATTATTGATCTTCACCTTCCAACTCGTGTTGTTATACAAGGATTTAATCAGTTCTATTAGATGCTGTGGGACACCAGTTTCATTTAGTGCTTTCCATAATCTGCTCCAGTGCACGCAATCAAATTCTTTTTTGTAATCTATAAAACATATGTAAGCTCTGATATTAAATTCTCGACATTTTTCTATTATTTGCCGTATGTTAAGAATCTGTTCTCTTGTGCCTCTTCCTGGCATGAAACCGGCCTGTTCATAATATATTTGCGGTAATATATAAGGTTTTAGCCTCTCATGGATAATGTGCAACATTACCTTACTAACATGCGACATCAAAGCGATCGTTCTGTAATTTGATCCTTTTTTTTTGTAGATTGGAACGTATATCGACATTGTCCAATCACTTCTTCTTCTTATCGTGTCGGTCATTTATATTCCTTTTTTTTTCCCAATATTTCACTATCTAGACTGATATCACTAGACCATATGTTCGTGTTCCAAATTTTCTGGCATATTCTATATAAAATTTCGATCATTGCGTCACCCAGGTATTTAAACATTTCTGCAACGATTTTATCCTCTCCTCTAGCCTTGAATGGTTTTAACTTTTGTAGGGCGATGTATACATTTCATCCTTAAGTATTGGTGGTTCTATTTCAGTTACCGCAGTATAGATTTTGCTTGTCTTTTTATCCCTATCGTGTACTTTCATAAGCTTTTCGCAGTATTCCCTGCCATCTAGATCTTATTTCATCTCCACATAATGTTTTCCTATTTTCGTTTTTAATTCTTAAATATTGTGGGCTGAAGTGTCTAGTTATAAATCTAATCTTGTGAAACATGTCTTTTACTTCATTTTTATTCTTATTCTGTTCAATGTCCCTACATATATCATTCGGGTATTTATTTTTATCCTTCCTACATTTCTGTTTAACTTGTTTGTTGACATCACAGTATCTTTGTTTTGTTTCTTCACAGTTTATTTCCTTCATCTTTATCTCTTTGCGCACGCTTATCGTCGCCCATGTTTCTTCTGTGATCCATGGTTTCCTTCTATACAACATCATATTCGAGATTCTAGATTTGTCACTTGCCTTTTCAAGCGCATGTTTTGTGCGTTGCCAAATAGTATTGACGTCTTCCTGCGGATGTATTGATTCCCGTATGGCTTGTAATTTATGTATGGCCAAATTTTTATAATTAGTATTATTTCTTAGATACCATTTGTTGAAGTATTTTCTTGTATTTTACCTTTCTGTAGTTTAATCTTTAATTCTGCAACCAACAGCTGGTGATCGCTACCACAATCTTTCCCAGGGTACGTCTTTGTATTTTTAATTTAAGATCTCCATTTTGTATTGATTAAAAAATAATCAATTTGATTCCGATATCGTTCGCCTAGAGAGCGCCATGTATATAATCGTCTTGGGTGATGTTTAAAACCAGTGTTACAAATGAACATTCTTGTACTAGCGCAAAAGTTTATAAGTTGTTCGCCTCTGTCATTCCTTGTCCCAAGACCATACTTTCCGACTACGTTTCGTAATCCTATATCCTGGATTGTCTCTCCAACTTTCGCATTAAAATCTCCGAGTACTACTCTTATTTCCCTTGATGGCATTTTATTCATTGTTCCTTCAAGTGTGGCTTAAAAATTTTTCACAATTTCTTGGTCTGTTTCATTGGTCGGAGCATAGACTTGTATGATATTTAGATTCACAAGGCTTGCTCTCATTTTTATAGTTATTATCCGATCATTGACTGCTTCATGTGCAATTACACTATTATAATGTTTATTATGTATCACGATTGCCACCTCCATTTTATGTTGTGTTTCATGTCCAGAAAAGTATACTACATTATTGTTCCTGTTCGTAAAGTATCCACTTCCTTGCCAATGTGCCTCCGATATAACAATGATGAATTCCGAAATTTCTTGTTCAACAATAGCAAGTTTTCCAGCTTCATTCAAGCCACGAACGTTCTAAGTTCCAACGTGTATTGGTTTCCACATTTTAATTCCAGTAGCCTATTTTCCGCGAGATGCCTGATTTCCCACATCCGCGTGGTCAGTCAGTGATTTAACACTTCCATCGTCAGTCGGATCGCATGGCATAATATCATCGTATAATTTTAGGTTCATGATTTTTCGTGGAAAAATACACCGGTGGTTTTCCATTGCCTTCCAGTGGATTTTCTGTCAGGGTATACTCCCTTAACCTTTGGATAAATATCCTAACCACAAGGCAGTGGTATGTTACTGAGGAGGTAACAATGTAAGGTTTTTACGGCGACCTAAACCCGCCGAGGAAGAGACAGTCATAGGATTTATGCAAACTTTTAATAGGCAGTTCCTCAAGCTGCCCATTTGCATCCTCTTGTCTCTTTATCCTGTCACTAGTGGAATCGCCTGCTGAGGCTTTCCCTTTTGGTCCACGACTGCTTATTTGACTAACGTCTTATTCGCAGTTAACCTATTATCCGCCGCCTATGGACGCGCCCCGTTCTGGTTAAAGCTCCGGCCCCCGAAGGTACAAAGTACCCTCGGTGAGACCAGTTGCTAATACACTAAAGCTGAGAAAATGGAACCGGATATAAAAACGAGAAATCTTCATCGGTTACTCGGACCTCGGTCAAAACTAAACGTAAAAAATAAGTTGCTGCTCTATAAGATGATCTTGAAGCCAGCATGACTTAGTGCTATTGAGTTACGGGGATGCGCTTCGAACAGCAACGTAAAAATAATTCATACGTGTCGAACAAAATTATTACGAATGAGATAATTACCGATATGTCT
The DNA here is from genome assembly GCA_032883995.1 of Coronaproctus castanopsis. NCBI lineage: Eukaryota > Metazoa > Arthropoda > Insecta > Hemiptera > Monophlebidae > Coronaproctus > Coronaproctus castanopsis. Next base: position 138,922,126 of record CM065052.1, read on the forward strand.
TCAACGGCACCATACATAGGGGCTTCAACATTAAACGAAGAAATTCAACAAGCGATAGTTGGATATTCAATCTAAAAACAAAATCTTAATAATCCGTCGGTAACTAGAATTATACACGTAAATTCTTTTTTAAATTAGCTACTTTACTAAATTTCTGTTGAGCAGATCTCTGATTTTCAAGCCATCTGCTTCACACCATCTAGTTGATGATTATATATAGTGTTTGTATATACATTTCTTTGGAATGGAAGTAAATTATTTCCTTACACGAAGAAAATATGTATCGGTTACTTTTTCGCGTTCTATTCGTACGATGTTAGTAATTACGAGGAAAATCTGCTTGTGACTTGTTCGGAAATTTTCATTTAGCGAAAGTTCGGGTTTTCGAAAATAATCGGTACCATTTTTCTAGTTCGACGGGACCTTGTATACTGTAAGATCCGGCGAATGAACGAGTCCTTTCGAAACGTAATAATCTACTGATTTTTCGATCGTGTTAGATAGATTCGAGGTCTTTAGGCTGTTAGATTACGGTAGTTGCAGTTCTTCTTATTATATATGTTATCAGTAACGAAGGACGTTATGTCTGCAATCGTCGTGATGGAAACTACCGAACGGGCCTCTATCATCATCCGTTTATAACTGTTCATTATCTTTACGCTATTAGTCACGACTAGATTTCCGTTCGTTGTAATAATGATAACTATAAGAAGACGATTAGTCGTAATAAAACATTACGCGCCTTTTATACGATTACGTTATTTTTTTCTTTTTACTTTTTTGTACCCTCGATCGTAAGCAACTATGTCAAGTTCTTCTTTGCGACCTGACGTCATAATTTTTAAATCGCTTAAAGAGGAAATCGATAAAATTCTCTCGTTCTTACGTTCGATCTTGGTCAACGCGATCGTATTAATTTCGTTTACGACGATATTGCACCATCGACGAGTTTCATTAACCTTCGTAAAATACGAATAATTATCTTCTACTCGCGCAACTAAACGATAATACTTAGAAATCGATAATTGAAAATTCCCCAGAATACGAACTGAGGAACGTCACTTCGATCTATTAAAAAATTTTGGATTATCTTCTACTCGCGCAACTAAACGATAATACTTAGAAATCGATAATTGAAAATTCCCCAGAATACGAACTGAGGAACGTCACTTCGATCTATTAAAAAATTTTGAATTATCTTCTACTCGCGCAACTAAACGATAATACTTAGAAATTGATAATTGAAAATTCCCCAGAATACGAACTGAGGAAGGTCACTTTGATCTATTAAAAAATTTTGGATTATCGGTTTCGGGGTTGTCGAAGATATATCGCGTTTTTACTTCGATTCGTAGGTTTTCGGCGTAAATGTATTTTAACCGAAAGAACTGAGCCGAATATAAAAATTAATTGATAACGAATGATTAATTCGCGTTATATATATAATAATAATAAATAATGAACTTAAAGTAACGCGAAATATTCGGGGGTGCTAACCGCTTGTGGAAGCCTATTGGGATTGAAAGAACCTAGTCGAATATCTAGGCAGTTATATTCGATTGATTCAAAATTTTCGGAATAATAATGTTAGAGATAAGAAACTATAAATGTATTTAAATCGAAAGAACTGAGTCGAATATCCACGGATTTGATGGAAGTAAATACGATCGATCACGATAAGCCTTTGTCTATCTACTACTGGATGAAGACTTCCCTTAACGTTTTCCAACACTTCTGTATTGCGCTTCCCTCAACAAATTTTTCCTAGCTACCTTCGCTATTTCATTGTGCCATCACGTCATTAGCTTTTCCTGTTTCCTTTTTCTGTCCATCGGTAACCGTTGTAAGAATCTATAAAGTGTTGAGTAGCTGAAACAAAAGAAAACATTCAGTATAATACAAAATATAAATAGGAGTGTGTGGTAGTTTCCGGCAATGTGTAACTTAAAAATAGGATGGAATAAGGGATGAGAAACATATTAGACCATCAAGAATGTGTGTAAAATGAGTTTTGTGTAGTATATGTGTAAATATAAAAATGAATGCTGTACAAACAAAATATAAATATTGCTAAGATAAAGATCAATCAAAGAAAAATAAATAAAAGGTTACGTCTAAATATCATAGAGAAAAAAAAATATATATTATCAAAATTAAATTTATTATAAAACAAGGATGAAGACAAGACTGAATGAAATAACTCAATGAGTGCAACTGCAAACAAAGTAAGCTAAACAGAGATATTCTTAAAAATACTGATAAAAAATCAATTACGAACATGTTAACTATTTAATAAGGAAGTGTATTTAATTATAAAAAGTAAAAAAAATATATATATATACATATTATATATATATATATATATATATATATATATATATATATATATAAAAATTATAAGAAAAACAATTGTAGACAATATTATTATTAATGTTGCATGTAACGGTATTACAAAATGGATGGAGGCAATGACCATGAGAAAAAAAAAAATATGCGGATTCACGGTTGAATTAAAACATTAAAAACAGGACAAAAGGTTGCTAAAAATTTTACCTACCAGTTTTAAATTTTCTTAGCATAGACAACTCCATATATGACAGAAGACCGGCATGGTTATGTTTAGAAAATACAAGAGGTTTTCCTCTATGTATTTTAAATTTATTTCTAAGATCATCAAACAGGGGGACTAACAAACATTAAATGCTCAATATCATCTACAATACCAAAGGAGTCCTCGCTGGAACAGCAAAAGGTACACCGAGAACTGGAGGCAAGATGGAACCTATGAAGATATGAACCAAATTTACCATGGTCAGAAAGCACCTGAGCATTGTAAAAGTTAATATTAATATTTTTAAGTTTACAACGCCAAAACCTTTGGGAAAAACACAAAGGTTTTCGATAGGAACACTAGGAAATGATTCCAAGATATACGGATCCATATTAAGGAACTGGAAATTTTTGACACAAGCAACGTCTCTAACAACTCTAAATTCTGAGATGATAGAGGTGCCAATGACAAAAAGATCCAGTGGCTAGATATTAGATATAACATTAGCCGCAGAGGTGGGAAATTTTCGGTATAAACATGAAATACTAAGAAGAAACTTCCTCTGGCACTTGATAAAAGAACATAAAACGTTTTTATTAATATAAACAAGAGAGTCATATGCATAAAGTGACTGTATCAGCCCCTTATACAAAATGACCCTCTCTCTATATTTAAACCCAAAAGTATTAGGCTGCAATCTTTTGAGCTTAAAGAATATGGAGTCGCATTTCCTGTGGATATACTCAATATGTGGAATAAAAGATAACTTGTGATCTAATATTAGACCAAGATATTTAAGACGATTTGTATGATTAATTGGCTGACTTGAGATTAACTTTAAATTTTTAACAGAATGTACAATTCTCTGATCACCAAAAACAATAAAATTGCACTTGGTACAGAAAAAGACAAACCTAAATCACTAATTATATTTTCTAAGAACTTGCAAACGATTTCAATTAAATTAAGATCATAATGCTTGTCAACCTTAGCTATCAAACAGAGATCATCTGCATCACTTCAAATTCCTTGTAAAGGACAAAAACTGCTCCAATTTAAGATGAACTCTAGAATACAAAATATTCCACAGTGTGGGTCCCAGGACAGAGCCCGGTGGCACCCCACACACCAGTCTTCTGCAACCAACAGGGCTACCAACTGCTAATGAAGCATTTAGCAAAATAATTAATAATAGTATTAACAATGAAGGGATTAAAATTAAATTCTTTTAAAACGTCAATAATTGAGGACCATCTGCAGCTATCAAAAGCTCCCATAATATCGAAGGAAATGACAACTGCAGACGAGCCAGACTCCAATGAGTGCTGTACACTAGAAACCAGCTTGTAGAGAGCATTCTCTGTGGAGAGACCTCTCCGGAACTCAAACTGATGACAGTGAAAAACACACTTATTGCCAGCTTCCTTTAACATGTACTCATTGATTACCTTTTCAAAAACCTTGCCAATAGAATTTAATAAAGATATAGGTCGATATCCACTAAGAGTACAAGGGTTTTTACCAACCTTAGATAAAAATTTTATATTGGCCAGCTTTCAACAATCTGGGAAAAGTTGAAAACTTAAACATTTATTAAAAATAGAACTAAAGAAACCATGAAATTCATCATCAATATATTTAACAACTTTATTATTAATTCTGTCCAAAGAAGCAGCTTTATTATTGGCAAGGCCCTTAACAACATTTGTAACCTGATCACAGGTAACTGAGGGAACAACTCAACCTAGAGTTGAAAGAGTAATGAATTGTAATCGTGGAAAGAAATGATCAAGGAAAGGGACTTATCCTTATCATTAGAAAAAGTTGAATTTCCTACAATAATATCTGGAATCAAAATAGGCTTATTTTTATTTAAAATATATTTGTAGGGGCGACCGCATGCAGTGCTATCCTGCACAAAATTCTTCCAAGAATCTAATTTAGATTTAGTAATTAGTTTTTTATACTCCAACGTTAATGCTCTAAGAGTAGAGTTATAAATAAGTAAGTATACATTGTTTTTACATTTATTTATTTTTTTTTTTTTTTATAAATTTACGTGCCGTGTACCGCAATTATAGCTTTCCGAACAGAATTAATCCTTTCCTTCAGTAATTGAAGTTTAGGATTCTACCAATCAACTGTAGGAACAGTAAATTCAGACTTTGACAGGCTAACAATTCTAGATAGATAAACATTAAACTTAGAAACTGAGGTATTTAAGCTATGAACATCAACAGACCTTACGGAGCCAATATATTTTTTATTAATATTATCAATAAATTTTTTCCAGTCTAAAGCCTTGAAAGTGCTTTTCAAAGGATCAGGTAAATCGAGAGATAGGATAGAGCAGATATTTTTGTGAGGGGAAATCATTCAGTGAGAAAGTAACTAAAGACTGTACTCTGCTATGAATAATGAGGTAGTCAATGATGCTCTCTCCATTATAATTAGAAAAAGTTGTTTTTTTGCTGTTCATGATTACAAAATCATTGCAATGCAAAAATTCAGTAAATATTAAAGAATTTTGTGTAGAAGTCTGCTTATACTCCATGAAAGGCAACCTTATATTAAAGTCGCCAATCAAAATGGGGAAAAGTAGACAATTTTAGCCTTAATAAAAGAATCCATTGAATCGATATGACGAAATTTAGTTTTATTTGGTGACAAATAACAAGAAATGAACAAATATTTCCCTATAATGATGATAATTATGTTATTTACGTTTAACAGTAACTTATGCTGAATGTTATCTTTAACAATAAAGGCTATCCTATTGTTAAAGTAAGAAATATATGGACGTTGAACAGAGAAAGCATCATGATAAACATAAGGTTCTGCAATAACACCTATGTCAGCACAACCGTCCCAAAGAGACATGAAAAAAAGAAGCTGACAAGCATAGTTATCAACATTCAAGTATGTAAGTTTAACCTCCAAAGTCAATTTTTGACCTTAGGTATTCAACTGACTTAAGATAGATAGGACAATTTTTACTTAGAGTAACATGATCAATGCCCCCTAAACACTTTTGAATCATATCATTATTAGTAAGATTAACACTAATATTCTTAAAATTACACTCTTTTGAGATGTAAAAGTGTAAACAATTAGTACATGAAGTATCCTTAAATTTAGTGTGAAAGTTTAGAAAATCTGCTTCTGCTTTACAAAACTTTTCGGTGTGGCCAAAACGACAACATTTTTTGCATATCCTCGGCATGATGGATTCTGCAAAAACAAGTGATTCCCAGTTAATCCTGAGACGCTTGTCCTCAGGCAGCTTCTTGTATTGCAAAGAAGTAATACGAACATAAATCCGACTACCATGCTGATTGGTGACCTTGCTAACTGATGAAGGTGTTTCGCCAAATGACACTTGAAAATGCTGTTTAACATCATCTTTCAGAAATATTGTTGGTACGAAAGATACAAATAGTAGTTTCTCCTGGTGAACCTTAACGTTAGAAATTCTGTCACTAATAATTGTTGTCAATTTATCAGAGTCCGTCTCGGAGGCCATATTAATAATGGCGGTATTTTTATTAATTTTTTTATAAAAATACACATTAATAGCCTCCTTTACAGGACAAATGTTTTTTATTAAGTCCCGATCAAAAACATCAACATCGTCACATTTAATAATTATTTTATTTTTATTTATAATATTTTTCTTGCTTACAACATCCCTGTACAAAGGTCTGATAACCGACACTGGAGTAGGAGGGGTGTGCAGAACATCCTGCAACACCTTCTCAATGGCTGTTTTTTTTTGTACTTAAAATCTTTTTAATCGACTCCAAAAATCCAGTTGACTCAGCGATCACAGAATCAATTTTTAGTGATGTAGAATTAATTTCCGCTTTTTCTTGTTTTGTTACGCACTTTAAACTGGGAACGAATGTTATTAGAAAGCTGCTTTAAAGAGATTGCCCAACTCATTAACCGAGTCCATAACTACCTGCGATGTGGAAGGCCCCACATGCAGAAATTATTAATAAAAAAAAAAAAAAAAAAAAAAATGGAAGAAGTTTTAAAATAATTGAAGAACTGACAATTCGAAAAATGAAATGCGTCTACATACACACAGAAGAAAATACACTTAATTTAAGGATAAATATCAATAATAAATGAGAACTATTTTGTGTTAGATAACAACCTACAATTTAAAGATAAGATAATGAAACGTACTAACGGTATCAGCTGTCGAGATAGACGTATTTATGTAAGTAGGTATAACGATAATTTGAATGCGAAAACCGAGCAATGATTGGATAGCGAAATATACGAGATAACACGGATAAGTATTCAATACGAGTTCAACGATTAACTTACACGCACAAAACTGGTAGAGTACTTTTTATTTAGAAATTTAGTATAACCATGTACAATTATGTAGGAAAACTATGTCGACCGTCATAATTATTTACATATTTTAAAAATCGGTAATTTTCTTCTTGTGTTTCTTTGCAGATCGAAGCTTTCTTTACGGCAATGTACCTGTATTTTCTTGTTAAAAGTAGGACCTGTGTAAAGTTTGCCACCTCTTGTCTTTCGAACCGATCGATGCTCTTCGTTAACATTATTTCAGTTTCTTCCGAATGACCGTTTGTTGAGTTCCTATCGGAGGTGGGCGACTTATACATATTTTGTTGTACAGTGTAAGTACCGTACAAGGCGATCATAATATGACGCCCCAGCGTTGATAGTCACACACACCCGGGAGAACTGATTTTAATCGTTTTGTCAGGTTACAATGCAACCTCGCGTGTTTTTTGTGGTCTATTATATTGTTACTAGTACGCACATGGTGTTGTTTGATATTAGAATTATTTATATTTTTATTTTCCGACGATAATTTTTTCGAACCCGGTACCTTCAGTATAGAAGTTCGCGCTCTAGACACTAGGCTATCCCGACGTAACTAGGTATAAACATTATTTTATTATTTTGTTTTTCATCGCTCACTATAATCAATTTTTCCCTAATTAATTGGCTCGAATTTCATTGTATATTTATATATATAATTCGAATAAGTATTGTTAAACTTTTCACAATTAGTAATAGACGCAAGATCCAGTCAAAGAAAATGTAAACCGATATCTATACTATATCAATTTTCATATGTATGTAATAGGTATATATATATATATGGTTTTGTTGGAACTATTTTAATTGGTTTAGGTGCGTTTACACTGGAAGGAATTATAAAATGACATAAATCAATTATAAATAATAAACGACATTTCCTTAAGGCGCGGTGCTGGATTAGTACGATGTTCATTATAGATCGCAATTGTTTCCTTTTTGCAATTAGTACGCAAATGTTTACTAATGTTCGTATAACATTGAAATCAGTGTGACCGATAATGCGAGTTCCAACGTATCGTGTTGCCCGTTGCCGAGCATATCACGTTACAGACGATTAAGAATTTTTTAATAATATTTATTATGACAGTTCGCGTTTAATCTAACTCAAACCTGGCGGTAATATTTTCATAAGGTCGACTAATTTAATATCGTTTCTAGTTTTATTAAACAACGTGCTTTAAATAAATTCAAAACATGATTTATCTTCTTATTTTCAATATCTTAATTGTAATTTGTTATACTACGTCGTATGATATATATTATATATATATATAAATATTCGTAAATGTGTATTCAAACTCCACCACCACCCCCGTTAGTATAGTGTATACGATAGACTTATCTATATTTTCCAATATGTCTCTCTGATTCTGTTATACTGTTATATTTTCCGCTCATGAGAACCAAATTCCTTTTTAAACTTCGACCAATCTTAAAATTCGAGTTTTTGTCTAGTTATTCTGAAAAATGCAGAACTATATTCAGGCAGATAATAGAAATTCAGCTGTTTACTACGTTTCACGGAAACAGACACCGTAAAAACATTATAGTGAATCCTAAAAAAAAACTGTTATTACTATTGAAAATTAATAATACCGTACTTACAGATTAGAAACAATGTCGTTTATAAAGTTTTGTTTAGCAGATGAAATTCTAGACCGCCATTTTTGGATCCACAAAAATATCCATTGGTGTTGGTGATATGACCGGTTAACCGGTGCGTCGGATTAGCTGTGTGTGGACGAGACGAGTTCTACTGTACTTTAAATATTAAATGTCCTCACCCGCTCGAAACTAGGTTACGGTTCGTTTATACCAAATATATATATATATATATATATATATATATATATATATATATATATATATATATATATATATATATATATATACTAGATACTATACAAAATACAGGGTTGTTAATTGCATTAAAGACTTTAATAAATTCGTCAACAGACAGAGTCTGCAGTACATTGGTGGTATCTGTCTTTATACTTACGGACGAAAAGTACTCGTTATAAAACGGTCAATATAGTATCACCTGCTTGCAGACAATTTCGACCAAGTGTTCGTTGGGACCCATTTTAAGCGTAACGGAAGCACGAAATCCGTACAATTTACTTAACGGATCCGTCTCTAAAAGAACCAGCTCGTGTTGGAGGTACCTTCTCTATAGGATGTAACATTTTCAACTTGTCTCGAACATGAACCGAGTTAATGGTCTTACTCGAATTTATGCTACGAATTTTGGAGCTGCCATCTAACAATATAATTACTCAGTTTCGTCACGACTGTGGACCGTATACTGTTCGGTAAAACAGTTGCTTCAGGCTGGATTCCGAGTCATTGAGAGATATGTGTCCGTGACTATGTACATTTTGCTTCTCGATCATTATTAGAACAGAACTTTGCAAGCAACTACTACGATCAACAAATAATGAATTCGTAAAATCAATCCTTTCAGAACCGACCCAGATTTTTTATAATTATTAATAAATACCCGGTAGTTTGCAATTTAAGTATGTGTGACATCAGCTGGCCGATACCGTAATGAACAGTTAAAGAATCTACCTTGGGCGTACACGCATTACACGCATCTACTGAACAATGAGCTACCAGTTTTATGCGAGATCTGTTGATCACTGCTGACGATCCACCATATTATGTTAACCTGCTAGTGATATTGTCAGTATCACGGCGTTCATTTGAGCACATCTGTTTCGAATGTACATCGACTCAAAGTCCTTTCCGACTTTATATAAGTTAATCTTACGTATGCTATAATATTTGATGGTCTGTTAAGCATTAACTAATCGTAAAAATGAAACAAACTCGTCTATTCTTCAACTCTATTTGATAAAAATTATAGTTTGTACAATTAATTTATTAACAATGCGCCGTTTTAAATATGTATATGTATACACAATTGTAAATATACAATTTATTTATATTAAATATTTTTTTTATTAGTAATATTTTAAAAATAACCTTGATTACCAATTTTTCATTATACACGCGTTAGCCAGAGATAATCATGCTGAATGTAGACTATTCCTATTTTGGAAAATACTTATTTCAATTGTCTCGACAGGGATTCGCTTTACCGCTATCAAGGCTGTCTGAAATTCGTCTATTATTAGACGTTATCGAACAATACGACGAATCGAATTTTAATATGGAGGTTAAAATCGTTCCGTATGAAATAAAACATGAATATTTGTTATAGTGTAAACTGGTTTTATACGGCCTACGCATAAACGTACGTTATTTTTCTACTAATATTCTAATGAGATTCATCTGGAAATTATTAGTTCGCCGTCTAATATTTCCAATTTAATATCTTACAAGCCCAAACGATGGTCTAATATTTATTCCGTAATATCGGTAATTTAAAAATATTTCTGCAACACTGGTTAAATAACTACCTCCGAAGACAGTTGTATACCTCACCAAATTATTCAACAGTATATTTATAACATCTTATTTACCGAAAGAATGAAAAATTACCAAAATCATTGCTTCACCCGAACCCGATAAAGATATATCCAACGTAAATAGCTATTCGTCCTATCAGTTCATTAAATACTTTAAGTACGTTAGGTGAAAAAGTAATAGCCAATTACAAAAGTTTTCTTCATTAAATAATATTTTAATTGAGGAATAATTTAGTTTTACAACCGGCTGCTTATCTGTGCACCAGGTTGCCAGAATAGCCGACTAAATTAAAGGCAATTTAAATTTAAATAAGCACACTGGGTTATTATTAATTTATATTGAAAAAGCATGTAACACTGCTTGACACGACGCTATTTTATACAAAATGTTGCAATTTGTATATATCCCACATATTTGATTAAACTGATACAGCCCTACCTAATAACAATGGTATTTTACGTATCTGATCATTTCTACAATTCCGTTTTGAAAACCTATCATGCTGGAGTTTCACAAGGGAGCATGTTGGACCCTTACCTTTTCCTAATCATATTAAATAATATACCCAAATTTTCATTTATTAACATTTATGTTACTGATGTGATAAAACAGGAAGCAATAAAACATGCAACGAAGTTACATGATCACCCTAACTGTACAGCAGTCAATTTGCTGGATAAATCATCAGAGCTGCGAAGATTGCAAAGGGTCAAACCATTGGACTTGATCAAATAAATCCAATTTCTACATTCTAGGCCACCTTCAATGGAAGGAGTGCCGCTCAAGTAACTGCAGATATCATACTCACTATTGATAGCACTAGATAGGTATAGGGAAAATTTAGCCTTATTCTACAGTTCCTACACAACTGACACAATATTTAATAGATTATAAAAAGCCACTTCCATCATTTGTAAGTACTGCAGACGTCGGAGTCTAAAACTAAACATTAAAAAAACTGAGGCCATCATCTTCACTAAAAGGCAACCGCCACTTATATCGGATATAAAAATCGATGATCGTTACATTAAATGAGCTAAAGAAGTTAAGTATCTAGGAGTCATTATGGATACCTATCTATTTTTCAATAGTCGTATCAATCATCTCATAGATAATGTACATAAAGCTATTCAAATAATTGCGCCTAAATTCAACCGGAAATCCCACCTCACGGTCGCAAATAAAAAAATTATTATATACAACTATCATTCGCCCTAGGTAAACTTATGCATACCCTGTCTAGAGTTCATTTTCCAACAGCACTTATAGCTATTACGAAACCACTGTTGCAGAATCTCAATAAATACCAACAGATATACCAAAATTAGAGGCACGTATTTCGTATTAAATGTAAATTATCTATTTAGACATATTGGAAAACTTTCAAAACAATTCTATGATAACTGCAAAATGCGCAATATTGTTTTAAGTATTTATATTCCATTTATGTATAAAATTGTGAACTTATATTTAAATTAATATTTTGTGTTTTTTATATTTTATTTTTATTTATATATCGCTTGACAATGGCGTAGTTGCCGAAAAGCTTTGCGAAATCTAAATAAAGGTTTAGTGATTTTAACCGTTTTTTTGTAATTAAATAAATTAATTCAAGCCATAGTGGATTACGATATTGCAGCCTACGAATTAGATATACTCGTTATAAGCACCGGTTTTTAAATTTATCTATATTCTAGTGTTGTGTATCGAGTCATAGTAATAAGTAATCTAGCACATTGTAAATAGCTAAAACTATAATTCGGCGATATTTTATTTAACTTAAGTTTATTTCTTTATTTGCATTTTTTTTTTTAGATATCAAATTACATTATATTATATATGATTTTTCTTATTTTATTTATTTCCAAGGTAAATTTTATATACTCGGCATTGATAGTTTTGTAATGTAAACAATTAATCTTCTTTTTCCTCTATATAATTACACAAAACTTAAAAGTGTGCGTTATAGGCTACAATTTAAACGGGAAAAATTTTTTTTAATCGTCACAACCCGAATCATAATCTAATAATTATAATATATATGTATATATACATACTGGGAAAAAAACCAAATCCACTAGCAAAAATACCAGTTATCTGAAAGTAACGATTATAAAAGAAAGATCGGATATTGGATAATTTGAAAACTAAATTACATTATGAAAAATTATTTACTTTCAATGTGCATTATTAAATATGTGCAATTTTTCATTTAGCGGGCCATCTGCTTTAGTTTGACCCAACTAGCAGAAAACTTTATTCTGCATTGGGACGTTTCGTGTGGGTACGAAATAACCTTACGCGGAAGAATTTTTTTAAAGACATTTTATCGCGTATTTTTTATTTTAGGGGGTTACCCCAGGGGATGTAGACTTTTCATTTCATAAATTATTAAGCGCTCGATTATAGGCAATTTAGATTACTTCAGAACCGATTTCAGATAAACGGTTTCAATTTCCGGCTCAATTCTTATGTTTAAATACTTCGTTAAAACCGATCAATGACTGCACACATATTTTTATCTATTATTTTCTTGATACGCGCGAATAATCATGGGCAACCGACATTTTAAGTTCAAGGTTTGACGGCCATCGACGAAATAAACGAATAAAAATGAACTATATATAGCTTGCGGCTAGACATAGAAAACAGCTTGTATATATTTATATATATATATATATATATAAGTGTGTGTGTGTGTGCCAACAATTACATGTGTATTGCATTTAAAATTTCTTACGGGTGTGTTATGTTGTCATGATTACTGTGTCAGGACCGGACATTCGTCAATTTAATTAACTAATTTACCATCATCCCATGTCAAAAAAATGAACAATGTTTCAATACAGCTAGATTATGTTCTTATCTTAACAAATTGTCAAATTACAGCCTTAGGCGATTCAAAATAATTTTAATGTTTACGTAGTTTTTAACTCGAACGGGTACATTATGTAATGAGCATAATTTAGATTAGCGTACAAATTTATTTATTATAAAAGAAAAAAAAGTATAGCTATATAGCATTATAAATGAATTACAAAAAATTAGTTAAAATTACTAAATTTTTATACAAAAATATCGAAAACTATATATTAAACCATTATCAAGGGAACATAAAATAAATAAAATGTAAAATATACATTTTATTTCAAAAAAATATAAAAAAAAAAATAAAATAAAAACTAAAATACTTAATTTAGATGGACAATATTGATTTTTTTACGCAATTTAATGTTTCATACACTATCCACACACTGTGTCTGCCCCTCTTTACTGAAGAGGCGCGATCTATCGTACAAATTATGTACAAAAATATTATTATCACGCGATATTTTCGAAAATAAATTTACGAGATAATTTTCAACTAACTATCGAATGTGAAGGAAAAACCAGTTCTTTATAAATCGTTGCGCACTAATAATAGCGAATTATTATTATTATTATTATTATTATTATTATTATTATTAATTTTCATTATTTTAAGTTATAAAATATTTAATCGAGCACGATTAAATATTCAATATAAGTCTCAAGCGCTCTCCGTCGACATTAAGATTCGTTTCATCGCTAGACTTCCCGAGTATGAAGCACGAATTATAACTAGGTCGCGATGACATAAATTAAAACGTGTTAGTCGGATGTAGCTATAAAATTATAAGGACACGTGTTAACTTGTAACTTTATATTATGTAGGTCCTGGCTTAAATCGTGGGCATCATTAATAAACGCCTACTATGGCAATTCAATAAATAACGTGTTCACTATCGTGTAGTTATTTCCGTTTCTGTCTTTAAAGATATACAATGAACCTCGTATTAAAATATTATATATGATACATACACGGTTTCTGTATGTGTGTGCGATAAATATAATAAGACATATATATATGTGTGTGTTGCAATCTTAATAAAATATTAAATAAAATAATAATCCTAAATACTTAAATATAAACAGTAACAAAATAATATAGAAACTTGAAAACTAGTGGTAGGTATATTCTATTATGGCATGTACTATTTATTTGTGTAAATTTAGCCAAATCCAGACTTTTAAATGTACGTTTCGCTGAATTCAGCAATTACTGCGCTTCTGCGTTTATGTGGGGCTGCGCTCACCAATCGCGAATAACTTGGTCCACTTTCTATGAATTTTAGTTCCTATCTAAATCTAAAACCATCTGGTATTAGTGATAAGTCGTATGATTTTATTTTGAATTGGATATTGCAACATAATAAACTGAAAATCGTAGGTCTACAACATGGGCGCACCAATCTAATTCCCTGAGTATGATTTCCAATATAGCAATAAACAATTTCAGCGATAATGTATCATCATATTACACCTCTTCCCATTGGATTTTTTTTAGTTTTATAAGTTAATCCGCATCGACACAATGACGCACGTTTGCAATCAGTTCTATACACTCCTCGCGAATTCCCATAGATACGTAATAATAACAAATCCATTATAATAAATATCTCCATCCTTAAAATCTATAATTGAAAAAGATGTTTATTTATAATTTTGTCACATTACATACAGATACAGCTAAAGACACATAAATGTGTATTTTTGTGATAATTTATAGTAAAGATACGTGTAATATATTATAAAATTACAATCTAATATTTCTATATATATATATACGCGTATAATGAGACATTATCCTTGTATAATAAACTAATTTCCAGGAAACGATTTCGTTATAATATAGTACTTCATTTATTACGGACGAAACTTAAAACCGCCATGTTCATTAATGAGGTCAATTTTTTAGGCTTTTGTCCTTTCGATAATAACCCCGTTTAACTAATAGCAGCACAATAGTGGTAATCCCTAACTTGTTTCGTAAAAACGGTATTAATAATTATTTAGGAAGTCAAAATCGTGGAATTTTTCGTCTACAACCTCACTTCCCCTGTTGAAAAAGGAAAAAAATGTGACTGTAACGTCATAACGAGGACATAAAACGACACGGGTAACTATGTAAGAGCTCTAGTAACAGCTTTTACTCGTTTTGACAGTGTAATAAATGTGAACCATCAAATATTATACGTCGTTTGTAATACCCGTGATCAATACCAATATGTATATATATATATATATATTTTATATTGATATAAAAAACAATGAACAAAATTGTTATTTTTTTGAATTTCTAACTAATAAGTAACCTGGAAATATATATTTCTCGTAAAATATAACCTATATATATATATATATATATATATATGTATGTATGTATGTATGTATGTATGTATATATGTATGTATGTATATATATATAAGTATTATCTGGGAAAAATGTTGCGTGATAGTTCTCAAACTAGAATTACGGAGCATCGGTTACGAAATAATTGATCACGTTTCCGAGTTGATACAGCATTATAAGAAGATGTGTTACCAATTTCTCTGTGTATCTTTGTCTACCTGACAACACATAGACACGTAGTCAGAGGGATAGAAAGAAAGAGAATGATATATCATGATCCATGTAAACTACAGGATGGGTGTTACTTTCGACTACTAATGTAACACAATAATAATAGGGCCGGACATATTTACTACGCATTATTTTATGGTAGTAATAATACGATATCATCTACCATGCTATTGATAATGAATCTGTCGCGTCGTTTTTACAAATATTAACATGTTACCTTCGGTATGCTGAGCTTACTTCTTATTTATGGGAAGTTTATGTTATCATATATATATATATATATATGTGTGTGTGTGTGTGTGTGTGTGTGTGTGTTATCCTCGGTAACTCTTTCGTGCTCTGCTTGCATAATCTTAATTCAAATCCCATTAGGAGTAAGAATTTTTCATAGTGAAAAGCAAAAGCCATCTAATTGATCGGAAATGAGTACCAGCTTGTTCTGGAATAAAAAAAGTTCAGTAAAATAACAGGAAACCACTTCGTATTGGATTGATTGCAATATGTCGCTAACGGGTTCGTTATTAAACTCCCGTTTGATGGACCTCTGAACTTTCGAGTTGATAATTTCTTCATACAATGTAAAATATGTATACTCGCATATCTTCGGAAATACTTATTTCGATAATAATGCCGGTATTATTAGTTTTATAACTGAATGTTTATTCAAAATTGTTTTAACCACGCCAAGAAAACCTGGATTTGTGAAACTAGGTATATTTATCAATTTTTTATAGATTACAGCTTGTTTCTACATATTTCTATCGTATTCAAATGAAGAATAATAATTCTAAAAAAATGTGTTCGTCGTTTAAAATTCACTGAAAAAGCTATCAAAAAATATCGTCATGGTGTCAACGACCGGTGCTGACGTATATAGAAAATTTATTGCCGTTATTAAACGACTTCCTTATTAACAACAATTGTTGCATAGTCATCGTCTTCAGAGTAATGATAATTATTGTTATTACTATTCTCCTTATTATTACCACTATTGCAATTATTAACTCTTATTATTATTATTATTATTTATTAATTATTATTATTATTATAGGTAACTTTTAGTATTTTATTATTTTAATTTATTATTATAACAAAATAAATAATTCTTATTATCACCGATTCACGTTGTTAATAATATAGATAATACCTTTATTTATATAATTTCCGTCTGTATTGAATTTAACTTTTAATTTTTAACGAATTTTTTAGAATGATTAGATTTCGTTTTATATATTTAGGTTTTATTAATCGATTTTTTCACACGATTAAGATCCGAAATTTATTGTATGTAAAATCCTTTTTTCAAAAATTTGTTTTAAATAGGAAATTATAGGTAATTATTATTATTAATGTTATTATTAAAATTCTTAAAAATTCAAATTTATTAACACTTTATTTTTCGTTATTAATATTATTACCATTACTAACGTTGTCGTTATTATTGTAATTATTATTATCATTACT
Source organism: Coronaproctus castanopsis (assembly GCA_032883995.1). Taxonomy (NCBI): domain Eukaryota; kingdom Metazoa; phylum Arthropoda; class Insecta; order Hemiptera; family Monophlebidae; genus Coronaproctus; species Coronaproctus castanopsis. The sequence goes on from CM065052.1 coordinate 138,939,389, forward strand.
GTTAGTGTTGTTATTAGTAGTATTATTATTAATATTATTATTAGTTAAACTTCATAATTATAGTATGCAGTCTCGTTTACCTCGTTCTTTAAGATTGCGTTTGGTGTGCGTAAGACTTTAACGTCAAATCGAACGTTCGCATGTGTGAGTGTGTGCATACGTATAAGGTATGTATATGTTTATGTGTGTATAATTATTTGCCGTTATTTGTATATATGTATCAGGAGATGATGATCATGTGTATATATTAGTATTACTGTTTCACACGGTTTATTGTTATTTTGGGAGTGTATCTACAGTTACTTAATTTATTTTGCATTTTTATTTATGTTTTTCGCGCGCATTGTGATTATTTTAATTTGATTTGTATATTATCAAATAGTTCATTAAGGAGCGTTTTATAATTTGTTTATGATTTTCCGTTTATTACTAACATGTTTGTAAATGCTACAATTTTAATTTGTTAGCCGGCGCTCGCGCAGTTTATGCGCACAGTCGGTCTATGTTTTATTTTCATGTATGTAAACTTTTTAATGAAATGTCATAATAATAAATTGAATTGAATTGAATTGAATTATTATTATTATTATCGTTATTAGGGGGTTTCGCATTTGCAGACAATAGTGTAATTACGACTGTTCATAAAAACACTGAAATAGCAGAATGGCGTATGAATGGAGATTTGATAGATGTAACCATAATGTTACAGTCAACACGGTAAAAACGAAATGTATTATATTAAAAGCGATTAGGGATCTCGATTTAATATAAACCTAGTATAACGTTGCAAACGAACTATGGAATATTCAAATGAATATTGTGAATAAGATAAAATTGGGAGATTGATAATTTGAAACATACAAATAAAAAATATAGAAAAGAAAATGCTAACATTTTACACACTAACGAATTACGTTAGGCCGGAAACAATTAGAATGGTTGCGCTAGTAGAATCTAGATTAAGATATAATATAAAAGTTTGGTTAGCATCTAAAACCTGCATGGAAATAGTAAATCGATTAAAAAAGCTTGAACTTAATAAGTAAACACAAAGTTAAAACTAAGGGAAAAACATTGAACGAGCTTTGACAAGAATATAATATATAAATGTAACTGTTTTATACGTATAACTAGCCATTTTACGTTTGTTTTTACATACAAAACGGACTAGCATTCAAGTCGCTAATCATATGCAACGCACATGCGAGCGCATATGGCATTATAGGGAGTGGGGTACCATTGCTTTCTCCGTGATAATTAATTATGTAATGATGAAAACTTTCTACGTCGCGAGTTGGTTTCGATCCCTCCACCGTCGAGTTGACAGTCGAGCACTCTAGCAACTATGCCACCCTGACACGTGTTTATAAAAGTTTGAAACTATTTAGTAAAAATGAAAAACATAAAACTAAAAGAAAATACTCGGAATGACTTCTCTTCTTCATCATCCGTCATCTACATTACGAATGTCGACAATCCACTTGGCTACAATCTTTTTAGACACAGCAGTCCGGCGTAATTAGATAGATGAACAGCCAAGTCTCCCGTCCATGTATTTTGTGGACGGCCCACTGATCTCTTGCCGGAGATTTTTCATACTTAGGTGGTCCTCTTAGAAAGTGTTTGAAGTGTATCTATATAGACGGATATTAAAAATTCCAGTGAATAAAAAGCATCCAGAAATAGTTTCGCAGCTTCCTTTCTTGGATATAGATGAATACTTCTGGATGCTTTTTATTCGCTGGAATTTTTAATATCCGTCTATATGGATACATCTCAACAACTTTACACTAGTCAACTACCGGTAATGAGAACCAAATATGACGAACGATCGACTAAATACGTAATGACAAATTCCTTAAATACGATGTAAGAAAATATACTGGAAGAGAAAAGATTAGAAAAACTGAAGATAGAACTAAAACGATGACTACAGAATGATTTTTTTCGGACATACAATACGTACAAACGCTGATGGAAATGATCCTACAAGGAAGGATCAATGGAAAAAGGAAGAACAACCGATGACCCGTTATACCGATCAAATCATGAAAATAGGTGGATTGGATTTACAACAAATTATGAATCTAGCGCAGGATCGACGCAAGTAGCGACGTCTAGAAGATTGCATTACATAAGGTCGTGACATTCGGATAACGAAAGAAGAAGAAGAAGATGTGTATATATAATTTTCCTGCAGTAGCATAAATTGTAACGTGAAAATGTCGTCGCAAATTAAGAAATTTTATGTTTCTTTTATTTTTTGTAACGGTACGCGAACATTTGTTGCATAATTCGATGGAAAATATATTCCCTAACCTGATGGGATGGAAGCATGTTTTCCTACTCGTCGAACGGAAACTTTATTCAATCAATATCAGTAGTAGTTTAGTAATAGTAACAAAGGCGAGATTGAAAATGTGAAAGTGGATGTAAGATGTATTGTGCGAGTGGGTGGGAGTGTATTTTTATATACCTAAGTTATGAATAATTATTACATAATTTTATTAAAATGATGTAAATTATAATTATATAAGTAAATCCGTCGGCAAACTAATACTTGATCAAACACGTTGTTATTATATAAATATGCGTGTATTATTAACAAAATATCCCGCTGCTTTAAAATATAGATGGCACATATATCAATAATATCCCGGTAATCATAACTATATTATCTCTCGTAGCTATTTCCCGAATATCGAATATAATGCGCTAATGGACAACGAACAGAAAATATTACGTCTCGGTTTTTTTCATGAAAGCATCTAGAATCAGATAAACAAAATACAAAGTTAAATGTTATTCTAAAACATTTTAAAAATAGCGAAGAAGTTGAACACGACAAAATCGCGTATAAATTAATTAAATTAGTTCGCAAATATATCCAAATCTTGTTAAACGTTATAATATGAAAAAATAATTACGCCGTGGCATACTTTCCAAAAATACGGAAAGAAATTATTACGAAAAACCTGTTAAAATCTCAAAATTTTATCGACTACCTTTTAAAGGCTTTTAGCATAATTTACGAAAAATTATTTAAAAATACAGTTCTAAATAAAAAGTATTTTCTAAATAATTTGCCTTCAGAACCGACAAGTGAACGGAGTACTTCCAACTAGTACAAAAAAAAAATGAAATTTGATAATCATACAGGTATCTATCCTTTTTTCTTCTAAAAACTGAAAAAAAAATACTATTCGAAAAAAAAAAAAGGTATTCAGTACATTGCGCCACTTTATTAATGACAGAAGAGTTACACTAAAAATAAGCGATGAATCTGTAGTAAAAACAACGAATATGGGTTATCCGCAGAGTATTATATTGGGTCCGCTATTTTGTAACATGTTTTTTAATGGGGCCCTAAAACTAAGATATATGAAACATACGAAAAGTAGATGTGTGCGCCTATGTATCTAAAGCTGAAATAGAATTGCAAACGAAACGTTATAGAATGCATGGTTAAAGGCCGTAGAAATACAGACCTTTGTCGGAAAATCTTTCGCTGCACTTTTTGCGAGTTATCAACTCTTACAGGAACAATATAAAAGTTACATACGGACTGTCCTAAATTAAAGTTGTGGAATATTCTAAATATTTAGAAGTCATAATCTACAACAATTGATCACAAAAATGAATAGGAAATATCGCCGGTTGTTAAGAAACACTTGGAACTTTGATTTTAATTATAGAATGATAATATACAAATCTCCGGTTGAAAACACTGTACGTTACTGCTGCTTAATATTATATTCGGATTGTAACAAAAAAATCTTCTATACGAAGGAAATTGTTAATAAACGCATGTCTAGGGTATAAAACCGTATATCGGTAAATTTATACGGGTACCCGCTTGAATTATTAATAAAATGCAGAATTTTTCAATTTATAAATGAAAGTTTACATGAAGAAATTAACTATTTACAACCTACAATACTAACTATTAACCCCAGTAGTTAATATTAAAAAACTACTATATGCTGATTTGTGGCTTCTTGCTTTAATTTTATTAATTAATAATAATTTAATTAATTTAACCTACAATAAGTAAGCCACAGTGAAATGTGGCCCAGTCACTTCATATATATATATATATATATATATATATGAATATATATACATATATACATACACACATATATATATATATATATCATATATAGTCATCAGTCGTAAGACTGGTTTGATAATTTTCATCACAATTGACGAATTTGCTGTTTTCCGCTTCATAACCGAATGTCTGGAGCTGTCACTGTCTTCTGTTAGCTTTGTATATATTGTTTCTTTGTTCCTCCCTTTCCTCGTTTTCCATCTATTATTTCTTCTATAATTATCTTTTGTAAATATATATATATATATTTGTATGTAAAACTCCGTTTTATAATTCTATTCATTATCATTCGTAAGCTAATTAAGCGATGTATTATATTATGCCACCACTCGTCTGTCTGTCATTATTTATTGTTATGCCAGAAAATTAGTACTATGTTATGTTGTCGTTAAACATTTTCCGGATGACTAGACAATGAACACTACGAAACGCTTCGAACGTAATAATAATAATAATAATAATAATAGTTGAAAATTAATGCCGGTACACTAGATGGAATTTCAGAGTCCGACTTATATTTAAACTGTTCGATCGGGGGTCAAAACGATTCATTAATTATCGAATTTCGGCCACTTTCTTGAGGCTTTCATTTTTTTTGTCCATTTCAACGTACTACTCTTGAATTTTACATCATCTTTTTTTTCCAGCCGCATTAACAGAAATTATGTAATGTAAACTGTAACCCGATGATGAATACGTACTAATTTCATGTTTATTCAGGCAACGGGATTTTGAAGCTGCACAATAGAAGTAAACTCTAGGTTCATTAATAACCGGTTTAGAATGAAGTTTAAACTTTAGAATTATCAGGAACTAAAGAAACTAAAGGATAAGTGATATATGAACTGGTATCGGACAACTCGAAGTTCGATAATATAATTGTATATATATATATATATATATATATATATATATATATATATATATATATATATATATATATATACTACATACTTATACTTATATATGTACATATATGGATTGTAATAATTTATTTTAAAATACAATAAATTTGTAAATACAGATTATAATCATAGTTATTTGATTAAATTGAAACTAAACTTTTCAGCAGTTACGTCATCTTCAGGCTATTGAATTTAAACAAAATAATAATAATCGTAAGAAGAAGAAAATTAGAAATTTATTTATAAATCGTTTATACGTAGCATATTTAATAATTTCACGGTGGATGAAAGTAAATTCACAATCGTCTATATAAAATGGTAGATTAGGTTGTGGTTAAGTTGTTTCTAGTAAGATATATTTTTTTATCATTATTATTATAATTATTATTTTATTTAATTTGAATAATCCGAAGAAGGCGTTGAAACACTTCGTTCAAACAACTAATGTATGTATATTGTTAAATGAAGGAACTTTTATTTAAAATGTTCAAATCGCTAAATTTATATTAAAAAACAGCCAGCTTTTCGGCCATTAGCCCGTTTTCAATTGTACATAAATAAATAAATAATAAATTATAAGAAAATACTCAAATTTAGATGTACAATCGAAAATAAACCGCTATTTACATCCGTTAATACAATAGGAGATAAGGATAAAACATAAAATTCAATCGTTGATGAATTAATTCGTAGTAATTAGTAAAAAACAAATAAAATCGTATAGATCTGTTGATAAGTATCTGTTTACGACTGCGTACGTTATATGTTACTGTTAAAAATTAGCATATTTTTTATATAAGTTTTCTTATCGTTATTATCCATAATTAATTTTATTATTATTTATGATTATTAAAGTAATTTATAACTTGAAAATGGCGTTACTATGAAAAAATAAAAATTTTTGTTACATTGTGTTTAGCAATTAGTAATTTCGATTGGTAACATTATAATCAATGTTTATATATAGATAAATAGAATATATGTCTATGTATGTACGGTTATATATATATGTGTGTGTGTCTTTATAAACATAAGTATAATTTTGTAAATAAAACTAATTCCTAACTGATATAGGAATTTATCTATATACTAAAATTGTAATATCTCTCCAATGGCGTGACTCTATATTTAATTTCAAGGTTTTCCGTTTTATGCACGACAATTTATTTATTAATACGTTATTCCTCTGCTAACGCAATGGTAACTGCTTATATTTTCTCAAATTATTGAAACGTTAAATGCAACATTAGCTGGGGTGAAATTTTGCCTCACAACGCATATAGCAGAACTACGAAAAATTAATTATCTACAGCAGATAATGAAATTACAAAACAAGTATATTTCAATTAATCGTTTTTTTTTTATTTAATCCATCTCTGGCTATATGTATATATATACATGTGTGTAATAAAAAACATGTGTGGAAAATTAAATAATTGCTCGTCTTCTCTTAGGACCAGTTGTAAACAAACAACACAACTGGCATCTATAGTGCGGCCACGATCGTGTATCATTGAGACATTTGTATACCAGGGTCAGCTTGTTTATTAATTACACGTATTTCAACTCAAGTAGCTTATCGTGTATGTATTATATATATATATATATATATATATATATATATATATATATATATATATTTCATTCACACTAATACCTTGACCTTCTCTGCAATTATTTAACCAATCCAGTCGATTCAATTCTTTCTACCTACACACGAATATATTTTTTTACTTTTTTAATAACGACGATCATGATGCGCAAAAGACGACGTTTTTAATTTGGTAACAGACCAGCTAAAGGCTAATCGTCTGAGTTGTGTAATATCCGCGTTTGTAAATTTTTAGGAATTTGTAAAAAAATGTTATTTAAAATTAGTCAATTCTGACGTATTTAATTCGCGTTCTTATTATTGTTCGTTCTTTATTAGATCTCAACGTGAAAGAAAATATCCGAATAGGAGACAATACGGACGAATCAGATCGTCGTCGAGTTTTTGAAATCAACACGAAGAAGCGAGATAAATTAGCGCGTCGTGGAAATTGGTCCGGTCCGAAATTATGAGATACCATAAAACGGCCACCTTTTCAGGCAGCTTTTTACTAACGGTGAGTAACTAACGTTCGACTCTAAACGCATTTTATTTTTTTTTTTCAAAATTCAACCGAATCAAAATTTTATTTTTTATTATCGTCAACTGCCCTCACATGCAACGCCCTTATATGTGGTACATGAAATTTTAACGTTTATAAAAAAATTTATTTTCCGGTTTACGTGAAATGCCTTAGTTTTAAAAATTGAAAATGATCTATAGTTCACCTAAAAAGCGTTATTGTATAATAAACACCCTGTAGTATAAAATGTGTAATTTTATAATGTAAGATTGAAGAGATTAATGAAAAAAATGATACCCCATTTTATATTGTAGTCGCGATATCAGGAGAGATACTAAAACTAGTCCGTGGTAAGATGTTTGCTGCTTTCCTGTAGGCATAGAAATTTCGGAATCTAAACGATGCCTTTGAAATATTCCGATGGAGGAAAATGACGTGAATCCCGAGGTATACGACGAATTTGGCCGGGGGAACTTTGAAAAATAATTTTAAAAGACTTGATAGAAGGAAAATGGAAAAAAGGAAATGCGTACGTGTCTCGTAATGAAACGATTCTTCAAACTCACTTAGCCTTCGAGTACCATTCAAAATGTTCCGTGATTTTTTCGGTCTGTATTCCATCAATCTTTTGGTCGATTAATGAAGATCATTTAATCAATGCCCTCTACTAACTTTCAAGCTGTAATTCCTTTCTTTATCTTTATATATACACACACACACATACATATATATATATATATATATATATATATATATATATAGTTCGAACGAAATCAGAAGCTACAATTTTCGAACCTATACATAAAAGTTTCCTTATTATGTACGTCGATTGAATATTTAAACATAGTCATTAATAAATGACTACCTTAAACATATATATATATATATATGTGTGTGTGTGTGTGTTACAGGTTACAAGTATAATTTAAGAAATAATTAATGATTCTCACAAGCGAAAGGTCATTTGCTCTCTTATAATTTGTGCTACGTTAATATTAGGTTATATTTGTATATAAGTATAAGCGGTTGACCTAATCCACCGAACCCGCCATAGCATAAAGCCAAACTTGTAGGTGATAAACATCTAAAAACTATAATTAAACAGATGAGTTGCTCATTAGAGCGTGTCAAACAACAGAACTGGTCGATCTAGCAGCGAGATACGACAGATCACGCCCTAAAATTGTCACCCAGATAACATCGTACCGCACAAGTAGACGAGAGGAAATGGTTCTAGCTAGGATCTCACTAGGCTAACGCACCACTGATCAGTAAAGAAAAGCAGACGTTGTGCTCTTACCGCCAGCTCTCTGCATTAACGGTAGAACACGTAATCACTGAATGTCAATAATTCAAAAACCAAAGAAGGCAGGCGTCAATTGCCGGACTCAATTGCTACAAGACAAAGAAGACATATAACAGAAGCTACTAAATGTTTTAAACCTATCGAACCTATTGAAATTAATATAATTAAGTACGTCACTATCTAATAATATTTACCTTTTCACTGTTTTCATAAATATAAGACTTTAATTTCATACTGTAATGTAGACGCAAATGACCAAGAGTAGTCGTGCGTCGTTAAATAAAATGTATAAATAAATAAATATAAGTGGTTGTATGCATAAATGTGATTAATATGAACTTACGTAAAATATTTAAAAAAAAATACTTTTCCTTGTATCTATAAAAATATTGCAGCAATTTCTTTATGAACCTATTTATAAATTAATAATTTACAAATCGTTTATTCTTCCGCTTTATGTATATATATATATATATATATATATATATATATATATATATATATATATATATATATAATAAAATGTTCCAAAAAAATGAATATTGAAACTGGATGTTAATATTGCTGCTTATATTCGAAAACATACACGAATAATAATAATAATAATAATAATAGTGACAAACGTTTTGGACAAGTGCAAATGTGGGAAAAACATCCAACAGTTAACGATAGTTTAAGCGGGTGTGAACCGATTAATAATAGTTTGCGAAGAAATTGAAATAAAAAATAGCTTAAATAAATTTAAAGAATCGTGAAAAAACAAAAAAATTTAAATTATATCGGAATAGAAATATGTCCTTATATTTTAGCGTTCTGCTATACACGGCCTCGAATACTGAACGGTATCAGCAACATTTCTCGTAGAACATCGTCATCGCCATCTGTAACAAATTCGTTTTTACAAATTCTTCTAATCGTTCAGATACACGTAAAACTAAATTACCAAATAATATTAAATAACTCACCCACAATATTCCTTATTATAATTAACCTGCCAGTAATTATATTTCTCTTCTCGTCTTATCAAAACTTTCCTCCTCTATTAGTTCTCCTAATTGCTCTCATCCTATGGATGTCCATTTAGTGGCCGATGCGGACCATGTTATCCTCGAGTGTTCCCACATAGTAATTTTCGTGTTGCATTTTATCAAGCTCTTCACAGCCTTAAAGTTCCGTTTCCTATAAATATTGCATTTCTCTTAGCTCTTCAAAATGCTGAAGTATATACGGCCTATACTCCTACATTTTAGATTCTGGTATCATTATTTAATTTTACACATCCCTTCATTACTTCCTACTCTGCCTAATTTATAAGTAGCCCTTTCTTATTCATTCCATAATATACAGACATGGGTAAACTGTATGGAAGAAAAAAATAATAATAACATTATGTACCGTAGAATATGGCAAATTCCTTGGACAGTTAAAATAACAAATTCCTACAATGGTTGAACAAAAAAACATAAATTGTTAATTTAGTGAAAATAAAACTAAGATATTTTGGGCACATAATGCGGAATAACATGAATTGCTTCAACTGCTTATAGAGAAGTGAAATAAATGGTAATCGTAGGCGTGGCCGGCTTAGAATAATGTGATTATAAAATCTAAAAAAGTGGTTCAAACTAGATACAATGAAATATTTCGGAATGTTATGGATAATGATCAAGTCAAGCAAATGATCGCCAACGTTCTTTGAGGGCACGTGCGCCAGAGAAAAAGAATAATAATTCCACTTTCTCAAGAGTGGAAGTACTACTATTTAATAGAGTCATACCTGAATAAGTCGAACGTTGAAGGTTTAAGGATTTTTGCAGAATATACGAATTTTACCGCAAATGAAGACGTTAAATTATATACGAGGCAAAAGTGTAGATTTAAAAAATTTGACTAATTGTTACCGAGATATAGCAAATTTGAAAATGTGAAATATGATGGAAACCGTCATTTATTTTTTGGCCCGTCTGATTGAGATGGGGATGGTGTTTAGATATTTTTTACTTAAACTTTAGCTTTCAAAAGTACCGGATCATTGTAATGATTGGAAAGAAACCAGATTACACTACATACCGACGTACGCCGACCAGTGCCATAATTTTAAAATTTGGAATTCATCAATCTGTTTTAGATGTTGACATATAAGTTATTATGATCTACATTTTGCTTCCAATATCACCGACAACTATGTATATTCTACTAAATATTCGCTGACATTAAATCGTTCCAATTATTCGCTAAAATAAAATAATCAACCTAACCTTACCTCTATAAGCCATTTGTGAGGCGAATGAATTTTGAATGACAAACATTCAGATTGTCGTCGGCAAATTTTGCGTATAACAATAAAAGCATTAATATAATTTATGTAAAAAAAATCTTCAAATATAAATAGCCGAAAAATTGAATCATGTTCAAAATTTGTCTGTTTTGAATTAATATTTATGTAGCAATTTCTTTGCAACTGAAAAAACCCCGCATAGAATTTCCTTATATGTGTATAAATAAGTAAAAATTCTGCGTGGCTTCGTGTAGGAGATGACTTTTCATCATGTTCCACTTTCACAAGTGAGAATACTACATAATCACTGATGATCGTTATAATTATTTCAATTATGCTATTAATATTTCGAACGTCTATGCAGAATATTAGGAGTTCTGTCGCAAGTGGAAAGTTATAAGCAGGACAGATGTACCGATCGAAACGAGTCAAAATATAACTTCGTTCCTATATATAACAATTTGAACATTCGAAAATGTTACGTTTATTCTATTAAACATCCACTAAGCAATAACCTAACATAACTCAACCCTTATCTGGCCTCACAAGTTATTTGTGTCGGGTGTATTTTTTGAACAAATATAAAAAATCAGGTCTATTGAATTTTGCGTACATTGAGAAAAGTTTTATCATACAATTACAAACATCGTTATTTACAAATAATTTTATTCCACGTTAAAAAAAAAACACGGACATCGGATAATAATAGCCGAAAAGTCGGATTACGTTTAAAATTTTATATTTTTGAAAGAAATAAAAATCTCCTCCTATTTATAAAATATAATATTAATTCCAATACCGAAAACAGATGTTTCGCCTATCATTCTAATTTGACATACATACAAAATATGTCAATTCTATGATTTAATCGTGACGAAATGTAATCCTCCGTAGATAGCTCTTCTTTGGAAACCTTAAAATTAAAAAACGGAAAATTTTGCAATATTAATAACCGTTCGTGCGTTTAATCACACGGAGGAGAGCAATCCTTCGAAATATAACCTGCAGGCGTCGTCTTATTACGGGCGATATGTACAACCCGGAGAATCTGTTCGTGACTTATAAGAAAAATCTCATCATCCGTGTACGGTCGTATAATTAACGTCCATTTTTATGGATATAATTCCGCGTCTAGCATGCAGAATATTTATGCATCTTTTGAATGTACACATAGCGATTTTGTTTTCATAGTCAGACGATCCTAGGTATTAGATAATATCTATCACTTAAATATATGTTTTCATTGAGACTCATTTATACATACATATATGTATATATAAAATATTTAGTAAAGTTTCAGAGAAGGAACAATTTCTCATACTGATACGACTCTCATGAAATTGCTCGTTTATTCGGTATCGAACTTTGTCAAGGAAACCTACAATTAAATTTGATACCCGTCGTTATGATATTGCGGTAATTTATTGAAACGTGCTTTGAAAATATAGTTAATACGATATATGATTAAAAAAAGAATCAATACGAACTACGATTGCGACAAGTGCTAATTTAAAGTGAATGTGTGAAGAAGACAGGAAGAGAGGTGATACTGATGAAAATGAATGAATAATATTATAATTCGGTACCGGCGATAATAAGCGTGTATTAGAATTTTCTCTAACATCGTCGTTACGTAATATTAATTATGCAAGTTAACAAGCGACGGTTTACGAAAAGAATTTTTCACCTTAAAACTCAGATTCCGTGGATTTTTTTTTTTTGGTTCCCCCAATCCGTACTTATACGGTGGGGCAAATGTATTAAATAAATTGTGTTTATAAGGGTGCAGGAAACTAGTGTTCTTAATGGATAACTGTGTGTAAGTGTTGAGTAGCTGAAACAAAAGAACATTCAGTATAATACAAAATATAAATAGGAGTGTGTGGTAGTTTCCTGCAATGTGTAACTTAAAAATAGGATGGAATAAGGGATGAGAAACATATTAGACCATCAAGAATGTGTGTAAAATGAGTTTTGTGTAGTATATGTGTAAATATAAAAATGAATGTTGTACAAACAAAATATATATACACGTGCACATATATACATGCACATACAATTTAAGATAATGATTAAAAAAAAAGTAATATTGCTAAGATAAAGATCAAACTAAAGAAAAATAAATAAAAGGTTACGTCTAAATATCATAGAGAAGAAAAAAAAAATTATATTATCAAAATTAAAATTATAAAAAGTAAAAAAATATATATATAGGTACATATTATATACATACAAATTATAAGAGAAACAATTGTAGCCAATGTTATTATTAATGCGTTGCATGCAACGGTATTACAAAATGGATGGAGGCAATGACCATGAGAAAAAAAAATGCGGATTCACGGTTGAATTGAAACATTACAAACAGGACAAAAGGTTGCTAAAAATTTTACCTACCAGTTTTAAATTTTCTTAGCGTAGACAACTTCATATATGACAGAAGCATAGTTATGTTTAGAAAATACAAGAGGTTGTCCTCTATGTATTTTAAATTTATTTCTAAGATCATCAAACAGAGGACAAACAAACATTAAATGTTCAATATCATCTACAATACCAAAGGAGTCCTCGCTGGAACAGCAAAAGATACACCGAGAACTGGAGGCAAGATGGAATCTATGCAGATATGAACCGTGGATTATGAAAGTAAATGAAGATATAGACCGCATAAAGATGTTGGAAAAGGAAGTAATTTTAATAAATGCAACGAAGGAGATAGAAAAAATTTAGACGGATGAAAGAACGTTATGAAACAATATTGGGTAGGGAAAAAAAACAACATAAATCATTATTCATAAATTTCGATAATAATAATAGAAATAAAAGATACCGTCGAAATTATTTAATAACATTTATAACGCACGTAATAAAGGAGTACAATATAAATATTATCGTCGCCATTATTAGTACAGTCCTAAGATCGATCATAATAGATACAGTAGAACCAGTGACGGCTCGTACATAAAGGTTACATGGTTGCGCAATCATCGGAAGACGTACTTGTAAATCAAAATTAAATAATAATTTAAATTGAAAAAAACACACATGCGCAGAGCACATGTCCAAAGTTATTTCTTGAAGAAATTTTAAGTGTTTTCTGTTTTACGCAATCGTCGTAGTATTAGAAGGTTTGTTGAAATTGTCACTGATTATTATTCAAGGTACTCGATGCCCTTCTGGTTCTACTCTATTCAAAGATTTCGACTTTAGGAGGTCACTTTATTTTCGGTATAATTTATTTTTTAACTCGATAGTGACGTCACCGATAATGTTGTTTAGATCACGAAGTAATCGTTGACGCATACGGTTAATTCAACTTAGGTGTGTTTTCTTTATTCGAGTCATTTAAATTGCATACAATCCGTAAACTTTTAATATTAAGAAAAATTAGCTATTTTTGTAAAAGCGACATTTGGTTGATTTTCCGAAGATATTTTATATAACGCATTAAAAATTATGTAGCCATCTAAAAAAAAACTAATATTATACATAAAATATTACTTTATATTCTCCTGTCTTCGAATCGTTAAAATGTATAGTTTTCTTTAAAAACATGATAAAGTGTGACTGAGGGAATTAAAGGTCTTTTCTGTTCGATTTGCCGAAATAACTGTACCCATATTTTTGACATATTATAGCAAGTCTATTTTATTGTTTACGTATAAATTTTATATTATTGGATATTTTTATATTTTATTTTCTATTTGTTATCGTTTATGTATAAATTTTATATTGCTGATTGTTGATTATGTTGTTTACCCCACATTCACTATCAGATTATTTAAAAATACTATTTTATCATTTTGATAATTTTTGTAAATCGTGTACCTAAATAATATTTTTTACATTTTACATTTTTATAAATTTGTATCTTTGTGATTTTTCATCAAGAAAAAAATTTTAGTAATTTTAATTGCTTTTTTATTTATTGTAACAGAGCCCACACAACAACTAAAAAGCCAATTGTAGTGTAGGACTATAGTTATTAAATAGTACCTGAATAATTTAAAAATTTAAAAATAACAAATAAAGAAATGTAGTACAAGTTAACGTATTCACAAATACTCGCGCACTTTAAAATTCACGCAATATTTATGCTCAATTTACACGAGTTTACTCCAAATTCACGTGCGCATACTGCTCGACCGATTAATAAATAAACTGAAGGAATTTATTCACATACAGATATACATTAAAAGAGGAACGCATACCACGTAATATAAATCTTGAAACGATCAAAAATTTACAGCTACATTACTATATATATATATATGTATGTATATGCATGTACATAAAGAGCAATAGAATATAGCACACCTCTTCTGAACTAAAACAAAGCTCATGTCCCCGCCGTAAATTATGTTCAGGATATTAAAAATACATGTATTATCAACAAATATATATATATAGAAAGAGAGAGAGAGAGAGAAAAGCGTAAAAAAGAAAATTATACAAATAAAAAAGCTGGCGGCAATGCAGAACTTAAAACTAGGTTACTCGGTTCACTAAAAAATCGATTAATCCATTAGATCGTTCATTTATCTCGGTACTATGTAGGAGATTGTCGATGTTAAATACTCACCCTACTGTTACGTATAATGAAGAAGTCTTAATTTAGTTATATTGTCCTTCTGTAGTATCAGCACTTCACATTCATTACACTTCACTACATATCGTAATGCACACATTTAAGGTAAGTACCGTACATACACGGTAATAAAGATATTTGTTAGCTAATCTACTGTATTTATTATAATACAGATACTGAATAATGAAGAGAGCATACATTAGTGCATTATAAAGCAACAGCCCGTAGGTTCTCAAATACTCTCATAATAAAAATAGGTTTTTATAGAACTAACAACATAGCTCATATATGTGAAAAATCTCAAATTTTCGTCAAAGTGTATTCTCACATACCGCACCACACATTTTTAAATTATCTGCTTTCCATCCATGGTGTAAATGTAAATGATTCTCTTTGCTCCACAAGACCAAACTTATCTAGCTCAAACTGCAACACTTCACAGTCAGCTAATGAACATATGGATGCGTATATTTTCAGAACAGCTGCAAATAAAAGAAATTACAGGCAAATGTTCTTTCCAATATCATTGATAAAAATTTGAAATAGGAGTAGACCCATATTTGAAACTTTTAATTTTATTTAGCTGCTTTCCGTAGGTTAATACTAGCGGTATTAGCATTTGTGTCACTCGAGAGTAGAGGAAAGGTAGCCCCATATGTGTGTTTTCGGTTATTGGAAAATCTTCGGTATACAATACATACAACGCGGATCCCAACACTGAACCCGGATGGATTTCACATAAATAGTGTACTCATCGACGCACGTAGAAAAATTAAAACACACTTCCTGAATGAAAGAGTTAAAATTTCTAATATACGTCTACTTTGAAATTTCAAAAAAATAAAAAAAAAATAAAAATAGGACGGTGTTTTAATGCGACACATGGTGATAAAACATAAAACTTTCTATTGGACCAAGTTTCAAATCGATGTTACTTTTCATACGGAATCTGAATTTTTGTGTATATAGCAACAGTTATTTATAAAATAATTTGACAGCAAATGTGAGAAACGGTCGGTGAACTAACGATAAAATTTAAAGTTAAATTACGAACAATTATGAAAAAAACGTTATTTAGAAAACATTGTAAATAAATAAAACACAAAATCGATAATATTAAACGAAATTATAAAATTTTACACGCGGGAAAACATTATAAGAAAGAAACCCACTAAAAGAAATTGAAATAATAAATGGAAAAGATAAAAATAGTTTCTCAAATTCAACGATAAATTTCGATGAAGAATTAGTTTTAAGAAATATAAATTTAATCAATTTTTATGTTAAATATTTTTCATGCTATTTAGTGTAATTGTATACTTATACATTTTATATTGCTGATTTATTGATTGTGTTTACGTTCACTATTAGATTATTTTATAAATTTTTCATGTAATATTGTACATCTAAATTAAGTATTTTCTTTCATTACATTTAATTTCTTGTTTTTTTTTTCTTCGTATATTTTTTATAAATTGCGTATATTTTTTTATTTTATTTTTTACATCCAAATAACCCAGGATAGCTTTGTGTGGTCTTTTTTGTTTAAAACTTTAGCGATTTTATATTCGTTATTTATTTTTGAAAAAATCTCTACATTTCACAAAACTATTGTAATAATACTCCAACTTGTACTGTCTTTATATAATAAGCCTTGATCGTAGTTTTTACATACTTTTGTTCAATTTAACTCGTTGAACTTGCACTGTCATTGTATAATTTTTTTTTTTTTTGGCCCAGTTTTCACCCTTTGGTCAGTTTAAGTGGATTGTTCAGACTATAACCTTATATTATTAGCCTTAATATAAGCCTTATTCCATAGTGATTACATGTTTTTGTTCTATAATAGTTTTATCGTATTTATATATACTCATTGTATAAAAATATTGTTCTTCGTATATGTATATGAATTTGTGTGATGTGTTTGTGACGTGAGTGAAGAAAAGATTGTATTCTAAAGCGTTTTATTTTATGTATCTAAATTGCTATTATTTCGTTGTTGTACGGACATCGGAAATGTCTTAATAATTTTTTGAATTTGTAAAATAAATAAAATCAATCGACGACGATAGGTAAATTAACGATCGATCCGTTCTGTCGAATTAATCTGGAACCATAACGACTGGATAACGTTGATCAGTTGTAACGGTAGTCTAGATATTATTTATCACTTCCGTCTATCTTATAGCGAATCCATCGAATAATACAGTTTCTATCTTACCTATTATCCGTCTCTATATAGATTCTTTGTCATCGTTGACGGCGGATTACAAATGACGAACGAACATATATATGTGGGGTATCTGTCGGATTGTCGATAATGCGTTATGGGAGAAATTTGACCATTAAAACGATGTACGTGTATATTTTTTAATGTAAACACGGCGATTATTATCGATCGTCACATATTGTCTACGCCTCCTTTTATTAAACCGGATTCTTTTCTTTTTTTTTTTTAATTTTATCCATCCTGTTAACGCGCACGATCGATCTTTCCCATTTACGATGAATATTGAACATTGAACATTGAACATTGACAAAGAAACTATATAATCCGTCCGTCATTGTGTTACCTGTAGATATTTCAGATAATAACAACGAGAACCACGATTATTGTCCAACCTCTGTTACTAACGTGTGTATATACGGTTTTATATTATTATTATTATTATATAGAAGTGAAAATCAATTATTGCGAATTTATCATCTTTTCAAAATAATAAAATCAAATCAAATAAAAGACGAAGACTATCCTTTTTATTATAGCTCGTTAGTTCGTGCGGAAAAACCACGCGTTGTTTACACAAGGTGTATTATTAATCTACGTCTAAATTGCGTGTCAGTGACGAGGCCGCCTTTTATCGTTACAACTAACCTAACTATATCCGCGATTTAAAAAAAAAAATCTATTATTATTATTAATCAAAAGGGGATATGAGATGGAATTAAGTATTGACGATAACTTCGAAACGAATTTGCTAGGCAGCAGCAAGACCTCCGAGTATTGGTCTCAGGCGTGTATGAATACGATATAAGCAGAGTTTTTCATCGGATGACCGCAGTTATTATTATATAAATATGTACTTAACAGCCGCAGATACCGGTTGTGAGGATGCAGTTTAGAACGTTTAATAAATTGGAATGTGTTTGATTGATCGTGTTAAAATGATTATCGAAGATAAAAAATAAATATTTATGATATAAGATTGAAGAATTGTAAGTTAGTAGAGAATTTGCAGATTATTGGTCGCAGTAGCGGCGATTTTTGAATTTGAGATATGTTTGTAAGAGCTGATGTGTTCGTTTAGGAGATCTATTATTAATTTAAATTGAATCATTTTAAATAGAATATTTTTGTAAGGCCTGTCAACCAACAACAATCCCGTATACTTCTTAAAGTTAAAGTTATCATTAATAATTTTCGCCCATGAAATCGTGTATTTTCAGAAAATATATTTAGATAGGAATTACATACGATTATACAACCGTAACGTACATAACTACTACTATTTTAATCGCGTACAACTTCGTTTCATAAATTCCCGGAATTATAATCGAGAATATAAATTTTTTAACTAATATCAGAACGGGAGCCGCTTA
Organism: Coronaproctus castanopsis; assembly: GCA_032883995.1. Lineage (NCBI taxonomy): Eukaryota > Metazoa > Arthropoda > Insecta > Hemiptera > Monophlebidae > Coronaproctus > Coronaproctus castanopsis. The sequence goes on from CM065052.1 coordinate 138,958,294, forward strand.
ATGTTTTTTTTTTAAAAATGAATTATGGAATATTTGTTTCCTATCTCCTTCTAATCTAGAACTTACGTGTCTAATCCGTCATCTACCTGATGTAATGAATGCGAAAAAATAATAACATTTTTTAGAAGGAGTCGGTCCAGCGACAGAAGTCTCACGAAAGCATTATCCGAAGTCGGTAATACGTTTTCTCTTTAGCCTTCTAATCGAAGATTGAACTTGCAAACTTATCGCCAGCGGATTTTCGTCAATCTCGCCAGGTAATCGCGAACAGCTCGTTGGATTACTTGTTCCACATATTGTATCTGAAGATCTTTATGCAATGTGTGGTTAGTGACCTACCATGGAGCGCCAGCTATTCTTCGTAGTATCTTATTCCGGTACCGCTGTATTTTTTTAATGTTGCTCTTAGAGGACCATCCCCATAGCTCGCAGCCATATAGCCGGATTGGCTTAAGTATCGCATTGTATAATAAAAGTTTATTTTTAATATCTAGTTTCGATCATATCTCGATGTTTAATTCAGTCCTTTTTGCCGTTATATGTGACGACCATGTTAAAGACTAATCAAGATGAATTCCTAGGTATCTAACAGAAGAGTCTTGAGGTATTGTTGTTCCACTTAATGAAACTTGATGTTTTTTTGCGTTCAATTTTTCTTTTAGTAAATAATACATGTTTACATTTAGCTTCGTTAATTGCTATTTTCCAAATGCTTTTCGTCGTCTATCGCCCAATTTCCGTCACGCGTTTTGATTGGATCGTTTCTAGATGTTGGGAGATTCATATATTTAGTTACTTTCCACAAGGAGTAGTTGTAATCCTTATAGATAATTTAATTACATAATCGGTAAATGAATCGTTTTTAAATTTTTGAGCATCTTGAGGTTTTTCGTTTGATTATTTAGTTCGAGTTTTGTCTTTTGCGCATCTAGTAATCATCCATCGTTTACGCAGTTGCCTTTTAATAGCTACTTGTTTACGTACAAAGTCAGGATAAATTATAGTTTGACTGACTTAGCGGCGGAGTACTCGAATAAGCAGAATTTACGATGAGGTTGGTAAATAAATTTGTTGCGTCGTCGATACTAGATTTTGTTTTTAGTGAAATAGATCGACTGAATCATCTAATAGCTGTTTGTTCAAATCAGTAAATTCGTTAGTGTAGGTTTTGTTTCCTTTATCCAAACCTGGTCACTAATCTTTAATATCACAATTAAATGGTCCGAAGGTAACCAGGAGTTGTCATTAGTGACTTTAAAATAAGTTTCCGAAATACCTTCTATTATAAAAAAAAAAAATCTAAGAGATCAGGAATCTTATTTTTATTCGTAGGCCAATAGGTAAAAAATCTTCGCTGCAATGTTCAGTATCAATAGCAGATTTTAAGTTGTTTCATCTAGGAGTAATTAACCTAGACGCCCAATATGCTTCGCATTAAAGTCACCTCCAATAAGAAATCGCTTACCCATTCTTTTCATAAAATCTATGAACTGAAGAGCTTGTATTCTATGTTTTGGAGGACAGTACAGTGCTGCCAAGTATTTTTCCCGACAATTTTACAGTGATACAAGTAGCCTATAATCTTTACTGAAACCTGGCATAGTATTAGGAGGGATGCAGCTTTTAATAATTATTGCTGTCCAGCATGCTCTTTATTGTCACTGTCCAGCATGCGCTTTATTGTCAGGATGTGATGTCCAGTATGTATTATAATTTTTAATATTTAAAAAGCTCCTATTTGTGAAATGGGCTTCTGATATTAACATAATATCAATATAATTTGATTATAGGTAAAATTCTACTTTTTTTTTTACTTAAAATAATTCTTTCGTAATTTAAAAAATAGTTCCGAAAGATCCGATTTAAAATCGAACCGGTACCCGAAAAAATGACGACGGGAAAAAATAGAAATTTCAAAAATTGTACGGGGTGTACTCGGGGGTAAGGGTCCAAAATTTCAAAATTAGTAATTACCGTACGGATCGTTTTTATTTACATAATAAATTACGGGCCTGTATAAAATTTCATACACATCTTTAGAGCGTCGTGTTCGAGGTAGCCGAATGTATGTATTATAGTAGAATTATTCGTTCGATAAGAGATTTCATCGGAATTTTTTTTGCGGGGTTACCTTAAGAGGCGCGTTTACGAAACACATCCACGAGATCTGGAAGACCTGAAAACTCGGATTTCTGAAGAAATTTCAAACTTCAACGACCTACGCTCGAAAATATATTTGAAAATTTTGTAAAGGCTGAATGAATGTATCGTTGTAAATGGCGATCATCTGAACCATATTGTATTCGACAAATGACTTTAAACTAATCTCTCGTTTTCCTATTCTGAAATAAAATTTCATTCAAACATTTTGTAGTTTTCGAGTTATAAAACCATCCGTCTTCTCTGGGTCACACTATACTTTGTGTGTAAAAGGCGTAAGCGGAAAATCCGATGTTGCGCTTTCGTCATATTATTATTATTTTTAGAATTTAAACATATGTACGATATTTTTCACGCTTTTTACGCTTGATTCGAAATTTAATTCGTATGCCACGTTTTGCATCTGAATTTTCCCGTTCTTTTAAGTATGACAACCGTGAGTTAGTTTTCCTTAAAATAACCTTAATGACGATTAATATTTCAGCGGTTTTTGAATAAAGACGTTTGCCGACCTCAATTTCGCGTAAATCGATGACACGTTATATTCGTGGCTTTGTTAAATTCTATTTCCGCCATTATATTTACATATATTATTCTATATCGACTTGAGTGACATCGCGAGAACGTGCGGATACTTGATAATTTTCTTTTTGTTTGTAACAATTGTATATTTTATATATATATATACATGTATATATGTTGTCATCATCTCTCGTTACTCGCGGACGGTTATGAGAACCTTTGATTGACAATCATCTACGTTTTTTAACGGATATGAGACACAAATCCGATGCGATGTGTAGTTGAAAAAGGGTATAATTGACAACACGTACAGAGCATAACAGTTGCTTTCACACATTCGATCGTCAATTTTGTCAATAATTTTCGATCGTGAGCTGTATTTTCACATCGCTTAACCATCACGTCCTTATACTGTAAAAGTGATCTCCCGATCAACTTGCATCCATTTTCTAGAATTCTAGATATTCATTTCGCAATACTTTTTTGAATTAAAGCCTAGTACATGTCCGTCTATTTCCAACGATTCTTAACGAGCAGTTAGCGTATGCAAGGAGTTGATGCTCTTATCGGCACTTATATCTTCGATACGCGGTACATCTATCTTACCGAAAGAATTCTTCGAAGAAACTACTAATGACGTTGGTCGGATATCTTAATCCGTTTCCTGTTTCTCCAGCACACAATAACACCGAAAGAATAATTGATTTATATCTGGACGATTAAATGTCTATTATTGAACACGATTTTTTAGGTAGTTTCCGATACGAATCGTTCATCTTTTTAAACGTGATGAGGTCTAGTTGCATACTTATTTATTTATAATGTTGCCTAAGTAATTGAACGAATTTACTATCTGTTAGTTAATCCCGTTTTGTTGAATATTCATTAAGCTGCAAGATTTCTGTTTTATTCAGATTTACGATAATACACACACAGCATTCCGCGGCATCTTGATTTTTGCTCACTAACGCGTATTTGTCTGCATATTATTTGTAGCAGCAAATGACATTTTTTGTCCTTGTATTTAGTCAGATTATATAAAACTGCATCATACCGGAATTTTATTCGTAATCCGTGTTTCTTTCAAAATCCGACGTTCCATACTTGTATCAAAGTTAGACAGCGTGGTGCAAGAATGTATTTCTGTTTTACTTCGATGTTTTATTGCGTTAATCCTACATCACATATTATAGAACTCTTGTTTTGGTCGTGAAGCTATTTTATTGAACATAGCATCTTGGGTGGTTATCCAACAGATTTAAGATCCACAATCCTTCTATATTGACAAAGTTGAAACCTTTATTAAAAATCATAAAAGCCAGCAAAATCAGATGACTGTTCATTTTTCGACCAATTGTCGTATCGTGAAAAACCATAACATATGTGTCAATAACTTCAGTCTTTCTTACGAAATTTTAGCGAAAATTTTACCCCGTGTTGTGTAACAATCTTGTAACCCGGTTATTTTTACATTCCGATTTGTCTCTTTATTTTTGTAGATTGGAATTTTAGCTGTTCGTTTAAAATTTTGGGGTATTCTTTCTTCAAACCACATCTTATTGAATAACATGTAATCAGACAACCACATCATTTCCACCGACTTTGTAAACATCCGCTGAAATACTGACAAAATCTATTTGTTATTTTTTAATTCGCTCATTGCTTCGCGCTCTCATTTTGGTTGGTGGTCCATCGATATTATCAATTTGTTATTTATTCGGAATGACTTGAAGTACTCTGGATTAACTTGAGATATATTATTTGCCGGCTATTTATAATTAATCGATCTCGTGACTGATCTCAATAACTTCGATTAATCTAGAAATCAATCTTTATTTATTTGTAAACCCGAACTGTGACTAATTTCCTTGAATACGTAAATACGTCATACATGTCACTCACTGAAATAGTAATTTATATTTAACATGCGGTTATCAGACAGAGCCGTTAAAATGTTTACAACGGAGTAGAGAAAGGAACGACTGGAAGAGCATACGAAGAAGAATTAATAAAGAAAATCTTCGAAATTAATTGCATTTACAATAATTACTAATGGATTTGTTCATACAGGTATGTATGTTACAAAGGTATGCACCGTATACTCGCATACAAATCTTATGTACGTATATAATAACAGAAAGAGCAATGAACAATGAACAATAATATATTTGCATATTTAAATATTTTCTGTTTACAAAAAAAGTAAAGTTACCATTCAATAGAATTTTCTGTACCGAATATATCAACGATTCTTTCCAGAAAAAATTAATATGAAATATAATCTTATAAAATATTATTTAAATTACGCCTTATTATAAGATTGCAGGAAAAATTTTTAATACAAAAAACCTGCTCATTAAAAATAACAGAGTGCGTACACTCTTACCGTATCAACAATATACTTAAAAATATCTTAGCTTATTTATTAATACTAGAACTAGAATTTATAGCTGGCTTACTATAGAAGGATGTGTTTTATACGCCTATGCTTATATCTTTTATACCTGTGTCGTAAAGCTTGGTAATCGTAATTCCCTATAGAATTTACCATTGGAATGTCGGAATATCTACAATCGGCAAAAAAATTTTTCGTTTTATCCGTAATCATTTCCTGTACGTAAGGGAATTTTAACGCATCATGGAGAGATTTTATTGAAGTAAATCGAGGTTTATTCAAAATTATTCGAAGGCAATAGTTTTGCACTCTTTGCACGTGGTTTATATTACTACTACTAGTATAAGACCACACTGGGCAGGCATAGAGTAGCTTTGGTAAAATTACCTTTTTCTATAATAAAAATTTGTTTTGCGTTGAAAGCGCAGATCTTTTATTAAATATAGGAAATAGACAACCCATTTTCCGTATTGTTCTACTTACACAATCGTTAATATGTTTTGTAAATGTGAGTTTTCTGTCTATGATGACGCCTAAATGCTTCACATGTTCCTTCCAGTCAAGTTCAACGTTTTTTATTTTAACGAAATGATTTAATGAAGGCCTACGTCTGGTAAAAATTATTGACTCTGTTTTTTCATCGTTAACTTTTATTTTCCATTTATGGTAGAATTTAGACATGACATCAATTGCTTTAGTTAATCTATTACTTATAGTGTCTATTCTATAAGAAGATACCATTAGAGAGGTGTCATCAGCATAGAGATTTATATCTACTCCTGGGATTGTCGGTAAATCATTAATATATACAATAAAAAGGAATGGGCCTAAGATACTGCCTTGAGGCACCCCAGCTTTAACGTACCTTATGTCAGAGTTATGGTTTTTCAGTTTCACATAGAATTTTCTATTCATCAAATAAGATTTAATAGTAAAAACAAGATATGGAGGGAAATTATATTTAATTAATTTATATATGATTCCATCATGCCATGTTGTGTCAAACGCTTTTTCTATGTCCATCAAGACAACACCCGAATGTTTATTCTGGTTAAAGTTATCAGTAACTTTGTCACAAACATTGGCCAGCTGGATTGTCGTACTTAGTTTTGGTCTAAAACCGTATTGCGAGTCAGCTATGATAGATTCTCTGTCTCTAAATGCCCTCAATCTTACTAGTATTATTTTTTCAAAAACCTTACTTATATTACTGAGTAAACTCACAGGTCTAACATTTTGAACCGAAGATGAATCTTTCCCAGCTTTTGCCAAAGGTACCGTTACCGATACTCTCCACGACACAGGATAATAGCATAGGCGTAAACATGAGTTAAATAGAACCTCCAAGGCGACTATTGCTTTTGTTGGTAGATTTTTGATCATTTTTATGCTAATTTGATCGTGACCAACTGAATTTTTCATCCTGAGAGTGGAGATAAGGCGTTTAACCTCTTTAGGTGTTGTAAGATCTACGAGTGAAATCACTGCAGGAGTGTCAAGTGAGTAATTGTTTATCGTCTGCTTCACCTTACGTTCATGATACCGGGTTGACATCAACACATTTTGACTGTGAACAGTACTAAAATGCTCAACTAAAATTTCCGCTTTGTCTTCAACGGAATAAGCTATCCTACCCAAATTTATTGGGTCTTTAATAGGCGGTAATTCGGTTTGGCCTCTACAGAAGTATTTATTAACTCTCCATAAACTATTATCAATTGGAGAGAGGTTTTTGAGGAATTTATCATACTGTAAATTTCTTTCATTTATTAACTTTGTTTTAACTACCTTATTTAATTTGTTATACAGCTTCTTATACTTGAACTTATGTAGATCATTAGATCTTTGATAACATTTACGAACGTAGTTTTTAAGTTTAATAATAATTTTTATATCTTTTGAGATCGAATTCACTTTCTCCTTTGTAACAACCCGCGGAATGGCACTGCGCGCAGCTTGCATTATGACGGAATTTAAATGTAGAATGTATTTATCTATAGATTGCGGATTAAGTAAAATATGTTCCAGTTTGCTCTGGAATAATTGAAAGATTTAGTTAATTTATTGTACTTTAACTTACTACATATAGTAAACATTATCGGATTATGATCCGATGATAGTTCACTTAAAGATAAAGGGTTACTTAATTGAGAGTAGTTCTTGGCAATGACAATATCAATGATGCTAGGCAAAGAAGTTGAATTCCCGGGGAAAAATGTAGGCTCTGATGGTGTTTTTATCTGAAAGTTTAGTCTGTTGCACATGCTTAGGAGTATGTTCCCTGCTCTGTTAGCATTATGACAATTCCAAACTCTATTCTTTGCATTTAAATCTCCAATTACTAAGACATGTGTTGATGTATTTAATAAGGATCTGATATCACTTTCGAGACTAGTAGGTTTTATCGGCGGTCGGTATGCTGCAAAGATAACTAATGATTTGTTTCCTAGCTGAAATTTTGCTCCCACAGCTTGTACCTGACTGGTATGCGGTATAGGCAGAGGGGTGTAGTGTAAACTGTTGTGAACTATTAAGGCTACTCCTCCCATTTTGTTTGTTAAATCATTTCGGAGTATTTTATAGTTAGATAATTTGAAATTAAAATTTCCATCAATTTTTGTTTCCGAGAGACCAACAATGTGTATGTTATTGCTCAGCATAAACTGTTCTAGTTCTAATATTTTATTTCTAACAGAGTTAGCATTCCAGGCAATTACGTGCACTCCTTCTTCACACGTATACAGATATACACATTTATATGAACGTGTCGGTTACACATTCGATAATTATGGTAATTACGGTAACTATATCAGTATCACGATTTGACTTTAGTTTTGATATGATACTTTTGATGCATCGTAATATGTTGCTAATACCTAGTGATTTAAACGCTGTTATAATATACGATAAGTCACTATTACTCTCGCTATCACGATTGCTTTCTATACATAGCCTGTGCATAAGTACGTGTCGTTTTATTAACATTTGTTTTTCTTAAATTATTATTATTATTATTATTATTATTATTATCATTAATATGATTATTTCTAAAATGATAAAGAGATCCGACGAAGTATTGCAATGGCTAAAGAGACGTTTAGAAGAAAAATACATGTAATAAAGCAGAACACACTGCCTGTAGAATTACGTATATATATATATGTAAGGAGACACGAGGATGCAGATGGGCAGCTTGAGGACCTGTCCACTAAAAGTCTGCATAAATCCTATGACTGTCTCCCCCTCGGCGAGTTTGGGTCGCCGTAAAAACCCTACACCGTTACCTCCTCAGTAACAAACCGCTGCCTTGCGGGTAGGATGTTGATCCAAAGGCTAAGGGAGAAAATCCTGACAGAAAATAAGAAGCAGGACCAACCAGCCATACTATCCCTGCTTATCCAATAATACTATTACACTATATGTGTATACATATATAAACAACTAAAATTCAATATTAAAACCAGTAATAAACAAAGTTATGACATCAGAATACAACTGTAATCACAATAGCAATAACAATATTAATGGTAAATTTCTGACTTTCCTGCCTGCTCTTTTACCATTAATGCCAAGAGACCCGATCGTCTTGGTCTACCTTGCCACTGGCTCATCTTTTGGTATTAAATAGGCAACATGAATGTGTCTTTTGCGCCATCGCGTTCATGTTCATCCCCCCGCGCTGCTACACTGTTTTATAATTATGAAAGTACCGCAAATGAAACTGCTGGATCCGCGGGACAGGCTCTAACAGGCATGTCAGGCAGCGGACGACCTACTGTAGCAATACAGACTGGTTCGAGTTCCCCCGCACCTACTGGGTGCGGCACTATCCAGGTGGGAACACTTTTGCGACATGTCAATCACAGTAGAAATAAAAACAAAATTTGGACGTTTGCCTCATGGAATGTGCGAACATTACTAGACAACAAAGATTTACCAACAAGGAGATCTGCTATTATATTACAAGAGCTACAAAAATACAATGTTGATGTAGTTGCCTTAAGTGAAACGAGATTGCCGGATGAAGGAAAGATTATAGAAAGTGTTGCCGGATATACTCTATATTGGAAGGGTTACCCTGCTAACCATAGAAAACAACACGGAGTCGGAATTTCTGTGGCAAATAATTTAGTACGATATATTACTGAGGAACCAGTAGGCATAAACGAACGTTTAATGACTATGAAAATTTGCCTACCTCATTCACCTGAAATAACGGTAATTAGTATCTCACAGGAGTGCCTTATCTTGATGGGCGATTTCAATGCAAGAGTTGGCTCCAATTTCCAAGCATGGAAAGGCATAATTGGCCCTCATGGCATTGGAAAAATAAATGAAAATTGAGGTCGCCTATTAGAATTTTGTGCAAAAAATGGTCTATTCATAACAAATACGAACTACAAGCTCAAGGACATACATAAAGGAGCTTGGGTCCATCCGCGTTCTAAGCAAATATAATCACAAAGCAGAAGAACAGAGCAGATTGCTTAATAACCCGTGCATTACGAAGTGCTGATGGGGATACCGATCACATATTAGTGCGGTCAAGATTTCGTTTTAAGCGCTACTTTAAGCATCGGCGCACAAAAGTTGACAACCGCCAAAAATTAATTCGCTACAACTTGAAGCCCCTAAACAATAAACTTACTGCTGAAAAGTTCAGAGCTGCCCTAGAGGAAACTGCCACAGAAATTAACCAATCAGTCACTACATCGACATCGTGTAGTGACCATTGGGAACAAATTAAGAACAAGATAAATAAAGTGTGCAAAACAACTCTGGGCCACGCAAAAATGAAGCAGGATGATTGATTCCAAACTATATCTGAGGAAATCAATAAACATTTGCAAAAGAAAAAAGATGCTTTCGTTGCCTGGATGGCTGACAGAACAAATCAAAACAGGCAAAAAGAATATAAAGCTGTAAAGACATTCGTTCAAAAAAAAAAAAAACAGAAAAATCAAAAATCAATGATGGTTACAAAAAAGTAAGGAAATTCAATTGTTAGCTGATATCAACAATACACAAGAATTCTTTAGCGCAATTAAAACCATATATGGGCCTAAGTATAAACGTAAAACTGCTATCCGAGATGCGTCTGCTGGGCTTCTAACGAACAGAGCAGATGTGCAGCAAAGGTGGAAGCAATATTATACACAGCTACTAAATAACGATAATCAAATTGATTACGAGGTATTTAAATTTCTTCCCAAAAGTAGTATAGTTGAAGAACTTGACCTGTCACCTACTATGAATGAGCTTCGTACTGCAGTTAAGGGATGTAAAAATAACAAGTCGCCTGGTATGGATGGCATCCCTGCATTGCAGTGTTTACATAGATTATACAATCGCATATGGATTGAGGAAGTCATCCCAAAAGACTTTAAGGATGCAGCACTAATCAGCATATACAAAAACAAAGGCGACAAGGCAGATTGTAACAATTAACGGAGAATCGCTCTGCTATCTGCTGCAGGAAAGATACTTGGTAAAATAATTCAAAGTAGATTAACATCACTTTTGGAAGCGTATTTGCCAGAAGAGCAATCAGGTTTCCGTCAGCACCGAAGTACAGCTGATCAAATTTTCTCTATAAGGCAAGTGATAGAAAAAGGGCGTGAGCAGAACAAAAATTTATACATGGCTCTTATTGATGTCAAAAAAGCATTTGACTCTATAAACAGAGACGGTCTATGGACGTGTCTAAAAATAGCAGGATGCCCCCCGAAGCTGATGTGCTTACTACAACAACAACTACATACTGGAATGCAGGCAGTTGTTATCTGTGATGCTGGAGTCACGGATCCTTTCGAAATAACGTCAGGAGTTAGACAAAGATGTGTGCTCGCACCATCACTGTTCAATTTTTACATAAGTGTGGTCCACATGGTCTTCAAGCAGCACATCCCTGACTTTGGTGTAAAAATTGTTTTTCAATTTGATGGCGGCCTTTACAAGTTAACTCGGCTTAATTCAAAAAAAGCGACAAAAGCATTTACGCTTGGCAACCTGCAATATGCAGATGATTATGCTTTAATATCTGAACATAAAGAGAGTTTACAAAAAGCGTTAACGCAACTGCAAGAAACATACCGGAAATTTGGTCTAGAAATAAACTGCAGCAAGACAGAGATTGTGCAATTAATTTCAAATAACACAGAAACAGCTAATTTTCATCTGGGACAAATAGACTTAAAGAATGTGGAATCTTTCAAATACCTCGCGGGAGCTGCATCAGTAAAGATGCCAATTTGGAAAACGAAATAGCGTACAGATTGCGAAATGCATGTTCAGCATAAGGAAAGCTATCGCTTAGGGTATTTAATAACAAAGATTTAACAATTAAAACAAAGATGGCAGTATATACAGCCATAATACTTCCAACATTGTTGTATGGAGCTGAATCGTGGCCAATCATGCGGAAACATCTAAAAAACCTGGAAACGTTTCATCAAAAAATGATAAGGAAAATATTAAACATCAGCTGGAAAGATTTTATATCAAATGAAAAAGTTTTTGATATATCTGGAATGCAATCTATAATGCAAATATTGACTTCTAAACGACTCAAATGGGCAGGTCATGTCATCCGAATGGATGAAAACCGAATACCGAAAAGATTGTTGTACGTTTCTTTCGGATTGGGAAAGCGACATGTTGGAAGACCAAGATTGCGGTATAAAGACGTCATTGCAAACGATTTAAAAATAGCAGGAATAAACCCAAAACAACCAAACTGGGAAAGAAGTGCCGGAAACCGAAAGGAGTGGATAGCGATCATACAAGGAGCAGTCGAAAATTTGGAAACTCGCCGGCGGAAGGGCAAGAAGGAAAAGGAAACGTCGAATCCAAGCTTTGGAACAGCAGACGAAAAGCAACATCAATTCAAATGCCAGCATTGTGATTTCAACAGCAGCCATCACATCGGCTTAATTTCATATAATCGGCATAGACATCAATGAAGGACAGTACTCATACTCGGAGTCGAGGGAGTTCAGAAGAAGAAAATATATATATATATATATATATATATATATATATATATATATATATGGACAGTAACACTGTACGCATCATAATCATGGACTTAGAAAAGGAAAGAGATTTACAGAAAATTAAAGCTTTTGAAACGCTGGTACAAAGAAAAATACCCATAAACAGGTCGAAAGAATGATCAAGACAGACACTGACGGACACAATCAAGTAGAAAGCGAACATCAAGAACTAATTTGAATTGGAAAGGCTAACAGCAAAACGGAGATGAACTTCGATTATAGAAGCTATCCAGTCTTCAAAGACTGATACAGTGATTGATATGAAAATATATATATATATGTTTGTATGTGTGTATTATCATGTCTGAGTTAGTCATATCTGGATAGTTTTGAAATTATCGATGGATTCTCAAAAACTAAAAAATGTACCCCATTATACGACTTCCCTGGTAAAAATTATGAACGGGTTAACTCCAGTGTGCTCCTGCTATGCTGGAAACATCAGACTCCTCGTGAATAACATCGTTTTATCTTTCCTAACCCAAATATTTACAACACGTTTTACGAGTTTTTTTTTTTAAATATTTTACGGACACTTTATAGAAATTTGCTAATATTTGGATAGGAAGTTAATTTTTGAAAGTTGCATGCTATTTAAAAAACTTGAAAGTAGAAATGGCAAAGTATAATTTTGTCGCGACTTCAGAAGTGAAAAAATTTCGAATGCGCAAAGTTTATTCTTTTCATAAATTTTTAAACCGTTGTAACGAAACTCTCATGTTTATTTTTACAAGTTAATATCGTGTTCGGCTGTTTCTTATTTCTTTCGGCTAGATAAAAATCGCGATGTAAGATTTTTTTTATACATCCGAGCCACTAAACTGTTACCATAATCCGTAAAGTTCTATTCACGAAGCCTTACTAGATCACGAAATAAGCTTTTTTTCTGCGGACGACAAATTATGAGACACAGCGTAACTCGTGAAGTTTTACTTCGACATCCTCGCTACGTTTATTGCGTCCCCGTACATCTAAATCCGGCACATAAATTTTCAACATAGCATCTTATATCTATTTATATATATATATATATATATATATATATATATATATATATATATATATATATATATAATGTAATTGTATTATCCAAATATCGTTTCGACTGGCAATCTGTTAGTAAGTGCGCGACGAATTAATTCATGTTGTTTAGATTCTGTGATATTAACTTTTTCGAATCAGTTCTTTTATATATATGCGTACCTGGTACTGTCAGTCAACGTTTTCCGACGATATTTTTAGAAACGACACTAAGTTAATAAAAACTCTATTTCTACGTTGAATGATTTATATTCGTTACCATTCAAAATGGGTACTTTGAATAATTTCGTTGGTGCATAATTGTCCAGAAATGATGTAATTTGCGCAGGTGATAACTATTCAGCTTTTATCACCTGCGAGGTGTGATTATGTATATATATAGCGAGTCCCAAAAATGGCAGCCTTATTTAATTTTAGCAAGTACGGATTATGTCAGACGGTGGTAGATTATTTTTCCCTAAAAGTATCTTATAGACATAAATTGAGTACTTTGTAATATTTTTATCGGAATATGATTTTAAAATGACAATTCGTTCGATTAATAGATACTAGGCTATTTTTCTGCTGATCATTAAAAATGAAAGTACAGTTCAACAGATAGCGTAATAACAATCCCTCTTGCAGGACAATTTGAAAATATCTTCGGATTATTTTCAAATTCTTGTGGTTAACTTCTTACTTATTGCACATTATTTTAAAACAAATAACTCTTAATGCGCATAAGTTGCTATTTATCTTTAGAAAATCTAAACGAAGGTCGTAATGAAATTTAATTGAATAATTTCTCACGTATATAAACGAACTTAAATCATGATAAGGACCTTGAATGATGATTAGAAAGAGAAAAATAAACGTAATAGTTACGACAGAAATAATATAATTATATTTCGTCTTTCTCTTTCACGGTTCGTAAGGTTTCCTAAACTACACGTACATGATGACACGGATCTTGATTCATTCTCGCATATTATTGTCGATGAACATTGCTCCCTTTAACGAATAAATTGGCATATTTGCCGGTAGTTCGTTTGTTGTCAACTAAAATCGTTGACGTGCGCTCCAATAGATCGAATGAATCTCGTCGAAGCTCCGACATTTCACTCACGCTTCGATACGCACTCCCGTGATTCGTGTTTTTCCTCCTAATCTGTCACTTATCTTTTTTGCTACGCCATTTAGAGTTAACGATGAGTTTATACTTTGCTCGTTTGAAAATGTAATGAATTTATTCGAGAAACGAACGATAGTCGAAATTATTTTCGGAATATTTTCTTATTTTTATTGCTTACATAGCGAAAAGGAAGACCAGAAATGCACGCCTTTAAGTACTGAAGGTTACGGAAAATATTGTGGATGGATTAAATCATAAACAGAGCGAGATTTATGAAATAATAGAAGAACAACCGCAACTGATAAACATTACCGACAAGATAAACTCTGATGATGATAGTTAGACATTTGAAATAGTTGGAAGAGAATTTATTGGAAGGAAAAAGTAGACAGAAAACAAAAGAGTAGAATATAAAGAACACGCGGACGTGATAATTAAAGAGCAAAGGTAAAAGATAAATGCCGTTCAAATTAGGACTATATTAACTGCCAGTATGTTATTCACCAACCTTTAGATTAATGAGAAATGATAATCATTTAACTTTAAACAAGTCTCGTTATTTGTAAAGCATTAAACATTTAAATTATTTCTGTTCTTTTTGCTCATATTTTATCCGGTACACGCTTTTTTCTTTTTTTTTTTTAAATTAAGTCGAAACAGATTCACCGTTATCCAATGGTAAAACAGAACACGGCAAACCGAACACTGAAGTCATTGTTCGACAAGTGTAAAAAAAAAACATGGGAAACGCTGAGATTTTTTCCGTGTCACCTAAAGAGGAAATACAACTGAGAGACAAATTAAACTGGCCGCAGTAGAGAACACCAAACAGTCCGCGCACTGCTAAATAAAAACAAAATGCGTTAAATGGGTTATCGACGATGAATGCCAGTTTGGCGTAAAGCTACAGCGTATACGCGCATCTGTTAAGAACACTTGAAGCAACTATTTGTTATTGAAAATTTTCATATACAGTATTCCAAAATCGGTAATATAGAAATTTACTCTTTATTTTGACTTTGCGCAAAATCTCGCAACTTCGTTCATATGAAAGTTACTATCTTCTTCCTCGAGCAGTTTTCGTAAGACATAAAAATAATAATGATAACGAAATTCTGCTTCAATTTTAATATTCTGTTTTTGTGACTGACGCCTGTCGGAAAATCTTTTATAGTATAACGATGACCGTCGGTTATTAAATGAGACAATTTTAGACGTTCACGGTAAGCGTATTTTACGTAATCGATAATCACGTTTTTTTTTTATAAAAATTTTGGTTAATTTTCAGGCGAAAATTTTTTTTTTTAAATTCGCCGTGAACCATCCGGTATTTTAATTTTTATAATTTATGGTTTCCGTAAAAATATTTCCTTTTCGCGAATATAAACTAATTATTTTTGTTAAATCGAAATTAAATCCCGGTTATTTTTTTCTGAAAAGTTTTCCAGGAAATTTATTTAAAAATTAGCACGCTTGTTCCGCGTGCCATTATTGAATGACATCTCCTATCCTGTCACGAAGAAATGTATTTTAATTACAAAAAAAAAAAAAAAACAGATTTGAGCATGGTTTTTCAGGGTGCCATTATTGAATGACATCTCCAATCCTGTCACAAAGAAGGTTTTTTTAAAATTTTTAAGAAAAAAATATATTTTAGCATGCTTGTTCGGAATCTCATTATTGAATGGCATTTCCTATTCTATCACGAAGACCGCAAGACCTCTATATTTAAAAAATAAAATAAAATAAAATCGGATTAATGCGTTGTCGCAAGAGAGTACGTCAATTATTTAAAATGCGACTAAATAACAACAAGGCAGAATTACGTTGGAAAGTTAAAAAAATAATCATTTAATGCAGCTTTAGATCAATTACTGGTTTTTACAAGTTTTGATACTTGGAAGAATATTTCAAAGGCGCGTCGTATAAGCTGCAAACTGATTACGAGTCTAGTAACCGAAAGAAGAAACATATCTCATTCAATAGTGATGTAATGTGTGACATCATCACCTTATATTAAATAGGTATATTTGTTTTGTAAATAGGACGACACGTACAAGTTACCTATATTATTTTGGGTATTTTATATATATATATATATATATATATATATATATATATATATATATAAACATACATGTATATATATATTGTGTACGTATATATATATATTCTAAGTGTATTTAAACGTGTGTAGCTAATACGGTGTAATCGTTCCAGAAGGCAGTTAAACAAATAGGCATATAAAAAAGTGTATATTGAATATTAAGTGACGTGACGTGTATATATAACACACACATATATATATATATATATATTGTTCAATATGTATATGTGTGTGGAATTTGGTATAGAAATAATTAAAGTCTTTTGGCACTCAGTTTTCAATCGCCGTGATTACACCGTGTGCGTCCTTAATCGAATTCGTGATGAGTTCCATCGCCAAACCTGCTTGTATCGCTTCCAAAATTTCTTATCGTTTAAGTCTGCATTGTAACACATAATAACATTCGTACGCAATATATATATATATATAAACATACATAATGAGGTGTGGCTCTTTCATTATTAAATAGTTACGTTGACTGGAATATGTTCATTACACCGTTGTAACTGTCTCCCTTTGATTATCTACGTGACATATAACGTTGCGAACAGAACTAAATAATAACCGGTATTTTAAATTGCTCGATGCCTTCCAGCATCACTAGTAGTAATAATAATAATAATAATAATAATATTAATAATTATAATAAATGAAGATAATGATAATAGCGAGTTTCAAACTTAACACGCACGATGATGGTTTACTAAATTGTTTGATTATGAACACTTTTCCAAAATTTAATTTGGTTCGTCGCCAAATATTCGATCAGATCTTTCCCGGCATGTTGTTTATTCAAGCTAAAAAGAAAGAAAACGAATTATCCGGTAAATTAGACGGTTTTAAACGAAAATTCTAGGGTGTTCGTCATAATCAGTCGAATAACTCGTATTTAAAAAACTGATAATTTATTTAATATACTATTTTTTATTATTATTATTATTAAGAAATTAAACTCTAGTGGAATAGAACGACTTGAAAATCGATAATAATATTATTCTTAGAAAAAAAAATATTTTCTAAGAATAATATTAATAATATCGTCTACCGGCTAATCCGGACTTAACAAGTTCCACACATTTTGCAGTTCTTTAAATTTCAGGCAGCTGCTCTTTTATATTTAGTCTCGGGTTTTTTTCTGCGTGCTTCAATTCCTTCATATTTTTAATCTTTACATTGTCGATTTTGTTCTCGGTATAAAACATGCCAATTTTTATTGCGTAATGTTTCGAAAATAATTACATTTTTCATTTTCAAACAGAACGGTGGCACCGCAAACGGAATAGGCAGAATTTTTGACACGTGTAAAAAAAAATAAAACAGTATTTACAAAGCGTCAAAAATAATCTCCCCAAAAGGCATGTTGCGGATGTATATAAAATTCGTTTCCCGCACAGCTTCAGCCACAATTAACTAGAAGCATCAATCAGAGATTAAAAAAACACAGAACAGATTGTAAATATAACAGAAAAGATACATCAGCACATTATTCGGAAATCACGAAATACAATTTATTGATCTTTTCGAAATCTTATCCAAAATAGATAACTATAGCTCCAGAATTGTTCGAGAAGCAATTAATTCTAACGCAACTTGGGTTTACACACCCTACATGGAAAGATCATATATATAGCCAAACAAAAACAACTACATTTAAAGTACAAAAAAAGTTAAATTGACTACTTGGAAAATACTCGAAATTGTCGATTGAGAATAAATTATTAATGTACAAAATAATCCTCAAGCCAATGTGGATATATGGCGTTGGGAATTCCACTAGTAACATTATTTAGCGATTCCAGCCTAAATTACTACGTAACATCTCATTGTTACCATCGTATATTCAGAACGATGACTTACACAGGGATATTAAGATAGCCACCGTTAAGAAGGTGATGAGACAATACAGCGATAGGTTACATGCAGCAAATAACGAGTCATGTGTATCCACTGGCAGTTGGTCTTGTGGATAATGGCACGCCATTCAAACGTCTTGGACGACATAGTCAGCTCGAACTTAAGAACCGAATTTAGCTCGTTATATTGTACACACACACATATATATATATATATATAAAACTCTCACTTAGCGGATAGTCCCCGTTGGGAAATACCGCATTAATACGTTATTGTCATCATTGCTCCTTATTATCTTCTTTTAGATAGATCGTATGAAAAAATAAAAAGAAAAAAGAAATATTTATAGAAAACAAAGTTTTAAATTCTGTTCGATTCGAATCATAGTTTTTTTAAAAATAATTTTCTAAATAAATTACTTAAAATATTTGGTATTTTTTTTGTTTTCCACCATTTGCCTAATCTATAGCCCACCGTTATTATTTCATACGGCTTTGTTCGTTGCGTATCTTACGATATCTTCAATTACAAAAATAAACCGCAGTAAAAAATTCAATAAATTTTATTTTATTATACTTAAAATGAATTGTAAATTTATCGAGGTCGATGCGAGTTATTCGATTGTAGAATCAAAATACCGCTTAAAAAGAAAAACTCATTTGATGTTTCGATAGTTTGAAGTATGTAATGTACACTATTCTAGTTTTGAATTTTGTTATCGTAGCCTTATCAAATTAAAAATCTATCATCCTCGATTGTCCTAACGGTTTCAAGTAATTATTTTCGTGCCATATTTCCTTTCATAAATCTTCCGTCAATTACTTTGTCAAGGAGAATGTTCATTAAATAATAGGACGCGCGCTGATCGGAAACCGGTTATAATAGTAAAAAGGAAATTCCAGCAGTAAATAATAATTATTAGTTAATTTTAATCCGGAGATGCGTATTAACGTCTGAAGTATCTTCTTCTATATCGGAGGGCTATAAAAATCATATTATTATTATTATTATTATTATTATTAATGACGCGATACCCTTGAAAATTAATGGTTACTTCTACCTTTCTATTCTTACGACTTAAAGCCAATTATTAAAAATATATTCATTTTTGATATTCGACTATTATTCGAAACTGAAGTAGTAATAAAAATGTTTCTAAAATAATTTTATTCTCGGTCAAATTATTTAAATTTGCTTATTCTATTAAATAAATTTTTTCCCGTAATTGGGGATGGTTTTCCAGCTTACACAGCGACATTTCGTACAACATGGAAGTTGACATCTTGTGTGTAAAGCTTAGCGGAATGATTGTAAATTATTACGATGGACGAAGACATTAACAATGAATTACTCTGAAAGAAGGTCACTCGAAGAACGAATACACGGTGTCCGGGTTGCAGATTATTACGTATTGAGCAGCGGACAGTATGAAACTTATTTAATTTTTGACGAACGGATAAAACGATCAAACGGTGACCTGAATAGCGATCTACTGATAAGTACAATTCATTTACGGGGTTAATCTTTTCAAAAAGTTCGTGTATAGCGGTGTTGCTTTAGACTGTAATTAAAAGCTGACCCAGAAAAGACGGATAGTATTGTGTTTTTTTTAATTGGGACTTACACTTATTTTTAGAACATAATATCGTACAGATAACCGCCATTTGCAACAATACATTTATTCAGTATTTTCAAAATTTGTTAATACTTTTTTAAGCATAAATCACTGAATTTTTGAAATTTGTTCAGAACTCCGAGCTTTCGGGTCTTCCAGACTTCGCTACTCCAGCCCAGACGGTTACTCGCTTGCCGTGTGAAGGCTTCTGTCCGATCGAATTCGGATTATAGTCGGATCGGTAGCGACAGTTCTGTTGACGAATCCGGATAGCTGAAAATGAGCTTCAGCGCTCATCGAACGATTGTTTAAATCTATCTCTTCGTCTTGGATTTTTTTCAGCATCGTTTCAGCAAAAAGTTTTTGTTACGTATGGTCGGTACTTTTTAATCCCTGACTTATTACCAGTTTATAAGAGTAAAATTTCAAGGCTTCCAACAATATACTGCGAACAGATTCTCTCGACAGATCTAAAGAAGCAGCATGACGACGAGCAGAACGTCCGGGACTCCGAATTATGTCCGAACTCAATCGATGTTCGTGGAGGTACGTACGAACCGTTTTTTTTTTTGTCCGGGACGTTTTTTATCCGTTGCAGAAGCTTGTTTACCCACCTTAAAATTGAATTGCGAGATGGTATAATTTCGAATTCTTTTCGAAACTCTCTCTGCAATGTCGTAATCGATTCACACCGCGTTCTTCTCGTTATCGGATGTCATGATAACTGTAACAATAGGAAAACGAATCTCTCGTGTGTACATTATACGTGGAGCATTTGCGTTGTAGTAGTGTTACCAACTGCGCTATTCCAAAAATAAAATCGTTCGTATTCTCTGGGTCACTACAATCCACGGTATTATTATCATCCGGCACCAGCAAAATATTTCGAGATTGTCGACCTATTTTTTTTTTGACACTATCTTCATGTTGGTGAGTTTAGACACGTGTCTGTCTTTATACATACGTGTTAAACGAGCAATTGCGTTCCTTAATTTTTCTAGCCAACTCTTTATCCCCTGTATTCCGGAGAAGTGGTCCTAGTTAACCCGGCGTTACTCGCATGAAAAAATGTGACACAGTTCCTCGCATGTGAGAATTTATCTCACATGAAGGCAAATTCCTATAATGTGAGGAGTAACATTTCATTTTTTGTCAAAACAATAGAAAAAGTTTTATTTGAAAGAAAATAGTCACTAATATAAAAAGAAAATTGTATAAAAAATCTCACAAAATACAGTCACACGGATCACCGCTTCGTTAGAATTATTCTCACATTATACTAAAAATCGAATTACACGGTTACTCGCATCGTTAGAAAGATTCTCACATTTATGTTTTCTACTCAACAAAAACACATGTACCACTTATCACAATGCATTGACATTAAAACCTTTTGGAGAGGATATTGGAGAAAGCATAGCCGGCAGGTACTAGGAATCCTGACAAATACACTTCAGTGATTCCCAAAATATTGGCATAAAAGTGTTTAGTGTGAGAAAAAATCTCATAATGCGAGTAACGCCGGGTTAAATAAGATGTTGTTTTACTTCGACTTCGTACCGTGCTCTTGAAGGAGTTAATGATGGCAATTAATGGCTTCTATCA
This sequence comes from Coronaproctus castanopsis, assembly GCA_032883995.1. NCBI lineage: Eukaryota > Metazoa > Arthropoda > Insecta > Hemiptera > Monophlebidae > Coronaproctus > Coronaproctus castanopsis. The sequence continues at coordinate 138,979,759 of CM065052.1, forward strand.
GCAATTCTATTCAAGGATAGATCATTTTTTACACTTATTTTTTCAAGTAAATTATTTACTTCTTCGTATGAGGATACTATCAATGATTTGTCATTAGCATACGGCAGATTGCATATATATATATATTTTTCAAACACCGATCGTAACTTTACGATACCTTATGGATTGTTTTTATTTTTTATTTTATTTACTTTTATTCTATACCTATCACCGGGGGAGCGGTACAGATACGATTTTTGATGAATTAATAAATAGATTATTTATTCATCAAAAAGTATTTCAAAAGTATTTCTGTAACGCTACTCGGCGATACGTGTTTAAATCGGAATTAAACAAAATAAAAACTATTTTTACCTTATTTCGTTTAATAAAATATTAACTTTTGCTTTCTCTCACATACGGTAGTTTTAATATTGCTTTCTCTTTATTAATATTCTTTCACTTTTTTTTTATGTGTGTGTATTTGTGTATGTGCGTATATTATATTACTATCTGACGAATTTATTTTTAATATAATTATTATTTGTCGTATCTTTAATTCATTATCGCCGTATTTTTTATTTTATCTCATTCGGAAGTTTTTACATACATTTTATATTTCGTCTTTATTTTACCTGGAATTATAGTTGTTTCATGTTCTCTCGGTTGTTAAACTGTTTTCAACTTTGTGAAGAAGACCCGTGTATGTATATTTTATGTGTGTGTGTGTGTGTATTATAAATCGCAATATATTAAATAGTTGGAAAAGTTATATAGCCATCGTTTTTCGCTTTCTTTCCGAAAATGTAGATCTGCGTGTCGTGTTAATGATGGTGAACTTGTAAGAATGTTCTCACAAGAGCAACCAGAATAGAATACGACTTTTAACCGGCTTCAGTGGACTTCACGTTTTATTAGGTAATCTTGTATTTGCCTAAATGAAAATTCTAAAGTGATTTATACCAATATAATAACTTTGCATAGAGTTCGAGGAAATGTGCTTATGATTTAAATTTAGATATTTTGAAAAATATAAAACGACTGTTTTTATCGACATTCATGCGCGTGCGTGTTGGTTTGTGTACAGATACATTTGTGCGTAGATTCCGCCATATAAACTTGGGGCACGGAACAAAAAATTTGATTGGGGCCCTTTTTAAATTAAAAAAGTAATAAAAATTATCATTTAAATATGCTAAGTAGTAGGAAAAATGTACGTTATAGTTAGATTTTTCCTTTCCTGATTATTGCGGAGTGTGTAAGGGATTTTTATTGTATTAACACGTTTCAAGTTCACATGTATATGGTATTGTTGTTTATACCATTCGCCATTGTATGTGTCGAATTCGTTAGTTATAGTATCGTATTTTATATTATTTTAACGTATAAAGAGTAAAGACAAATTATTAATTTGTAGGACCCTGTCGAGAAGCTGCATAGCTTGGCGAGATTCTTGAATGCAACGAACATACATATGTATATATATATATATATATAATATATATTACACATATATTATATATATATATAAAGATAGATGAGTATAGACACTGTATTTACATTCGGTCTTCTGACTTAAAAACATAAGGATAAAGGGATTATAACTCTTTAAGTTCTTGAGGCTCTCTTTTATCTGAGGTCAGGGGTGGTTGTTTCCTCTTGTAGCAGACCTAAATGTATTTTTGATGGGTGTAAATTCCTAATCGCTCACAGTATTTTTTCTCTTAATTTAGGGATGCATGAGGTTGAAAAAATTATGCTACTTGATGCGAGTTCAGGAAGACTGCGATCGAAGTAATTTAGTCGGAAATTTTACTTTTCCACGGGCAAAGTAATTTTTACTATATATATATATATTTCTTAGTCACTGGTTTTCATGGATAAGAAATCGAAACTATTAGTAGGATTTTATAATGTAATCCCTACAAATGTGTTTTTACCAAGCATCTGCGACGGACTGTTTTCCATACATTTTTAACACGAGAAGTTGATTTACATACTAATAATAAACACACAATCACGTGTATATATATATATATATAATATATATATACAAATATGATGTTAGTACGCTTGTATAGGTAAATCTTCGTAAGTTAAAATTTTTTTTACTTAATAATTAGGTAAATAAAATCGTTCTCGAATTGGTAACATTGTTCATTACTCTTCTAACACGCGTACTTATGAAAGGTATAATTATAAATCGAATTAAGTTTAAGATTTATTCGCGTAACTTTAAACAAATTTCGTATGGAACCGGTTGAGAAAGTGTAAATCGCTCTATTTTATGATTACTATCATCATCGTTATTATGTCGGAGGAAATTAATGGTGCCTTTAATCGTATATTTAATCGTATATTACCTTACATATTGGCGAGGAATACGAGTCTGTCACGATATCGCCGCTTCCTGCGTTTTCATGTTCAACCTTGCGTAGAAATAAAGAGGATAACTTTACATGTATCTCATCATCTGCTCGTTCTGCCTTAGGCGTTACATAGTATATGTAATACAATAAACGCGAAAGGATGATGATAATTGAAGGTAATCTCCATGGTCCGATAATTGGGACAAACGAACAGAAAAAGAAAAAAAAAACATCAAGTAACGTAGCGTACCGAAAAGTGACGGTCGGCCTAGGCACTGAACTGTATCATTCAGACTCTTTATGATACATGAAATGACTTTGAACGTGTGCGCCCTCTACCTAATGTTAGAACTTGACGTGTATTTATACGGCCGTTATTGTGAATCTTTTCGAATAAAATTTAATTAATACGATCAAGTTAGACGGAGAAAAACGGATGGAAACAATGAAATATAGGTTACCGGATAAATAATACGCTAATATTATCATCATCATTTTTAATCTAATATCCTAAAAACTGGATATCTCCAGAAGAAACTGTTTATGCGGATTTACAACAACCTTGAATTTTTGAAACTGACTATATTTCTGCATTGTTCGCTACGTTCTCCGATATCGAACGTTTACTTTACACAAAGTCGTTTTACGTATACGTACAATTTAATGTAAGATATCTGTTGTAATGTAGGCTAGAAGTAAGATTAGTTGGCAGAAACAGGAAAAACGTGTAGTATAATAATTCGTTGAAAAAAATCGAATATACACGCATCGAATGTTATATCGAGGACGAAGGTGAAACATTACAGATTTAGTAGACACATATGATTTTAAAAATATGGTCAGAAAGTGAAAAACGAAAATGTCCTTCGAGACAAGCGCCGATAACACAGGACGATGTTAGTAACTTGAAAATTGTGTTTTCTCGGTACTTGTGTACAACAGTTGCATTCTCAAAAGCGAGCAAGTTGCACCCGTTCGAAATCGCCGAATTTTATGAAAATACCTTAGTTTCTGTACACGATATATGTTTTAAATGGGAACATACAGCAGTCACCCCTTGCACAGTTCTATTAATTACAACCGTCTCTTCTTAAATTTCTATGTTTCTACTTTTTTAAAAACGTCAAACTGAAAGCAATTGTACTTATCAACAGATTGCGATTCGGTATTACTTTTAGAGAAACTCCTTACTATCACCTCTATGCTGGACGTGTAATTTACAGTCCAGATCGTGTGTTCTTCGATTTTAATTCTTTATTCGTGTTACGTTCTAAACTATATCTTAAATTTTGCGCTCATCATAGTCCTCCATACAATGTATTCCATACAACGTATTCTATCTTCTTCATCTTGATAATTTACTCGTGTTTCCATACATATCGACGATATTTCTAGAGAACTTGTCTACATTTATACAATTACGAGTTAGTTCGTACGTACAGTTCACGTCGGGTAAGCTATAAAGGCATTTGAAAAAGAAAACAAGAAAAGAAAAACGCGGACAAGTAAAGTCACGAATGAATAGGTTTGTAGAAAATTTTCCAAAAAAAGGACGTTAACAAACACTGAACTACAACATTGCGGACATATAATTTCTTTTTTATAAACATAAAATACAATCCTCTTCGACCGGTGAAAAACAGCGGCCAAACAATTGAAGAAAGAAAACAACACGAAAATGACGCAATCACTTAAGCAAACTAACCTTATTGATCACCAAAATTATTATATATATATATATATAAGTGGCGTAGTTGCTAGAGTGCTCGACTGATAACTCGACGATGAAGGTTCGAAACGAACACGCGACATAGAAAGTTTTTCATCATTATATTATAATTCTTAATTATCACGAAGAAGACAGTGGGTACTGCGTATAAATATATATATATATATATATATATATATATATATATATATATATATATATATATATATAATATACAAGATAACAATCCATACAGTCTAAAAATATATACACGTATAGACAAGTACGTTTTTATAATATGATAAATTAAATTAAATACTTTGATATGGGAACAAAAGTGGAAATAACGGAATAAAGTAGTGTACTATAATAATAATATGTCTGTAAGTAGATGAGAATTTTATCTTAACCATAGAACAGAACAAATTTATTTCAATAAGTAAATTTTTCACAACTGAATTCACTCGGCTAGCTACTTTAATAAATAACCTTAGCGAGTAATTAAGAAATATAAAACCGAATTAAAATTAAACTTTTACGATATATAGATTACGTACGGAAAATTAAAACGAAAAATAATTAACTTTAAATTAGTCGTAATAATAATAATAACTTAAAATTTTACTTTCAAGTTTCTGGTTTTCGCCCTTTTCGTTCCATTCCGGGAATTTCATCCTCCATTATTTCGGGTGATGTATTTTTGCCTAGGTCCATCCCCGCCATCTTTTTCCATTTACTCGTCCTTCGATGATCGTCGATTAATATTATTTGTCACTGCTTATAACATGTCCTATCCAACTGAATCTTCTTTCGCTTATATATTTCATTATGCAGCGTTTTTCGTTGATAGTCTTAATCTATGTTTCTGTTTTGTCTGTCCATTTAACTTTTTGCACGTTTTCGTTAAAACCAACATAACGCTTTTTATTGTTTTTGTCTGCATTTGTTTATGACCCAGATTTCTAAACCAATACAAAAGCAAAACGTAACACTTTATTAACCTTTTCCTTACTCCTGTATTTAAATTTTTAGATCTTAACAATGATTGATTTTTTATAATTGCGCTTTTCACCTGCGATATTCTTCATCTTATTTCTCGATCATTTCTGCCATCGTCTGTTATTATTGAGCCGGGAGTATTTGCACGTTTTTACTGGGTTTTTCATTTTCTAATTTTATATTTAGCCGTTTATTTTTTTTTTTATCGCATTTCATTTCCGCTGTTTTATTCTTATTTATCGTCACGTTGTAGCGTTTTTAGAATCAAGTTTAGCTGTATCAACCCGACAGGTTTTTTCACTTTTTGCGATTATATATCATCTACAAATCTAAACGATTTCATCTTCATTCCTCCTATGTTAATTCCTTCATTACTGATTTATTCCCATTCTTTGAGCGACTATTCTATATATATATATATATATATATATATATATTATATATTAAAGAGCAGCGGTTATAAGCCACAACCTTGTCTTACTCCTTTTCTAATTTTTGCTTCAAATTCTGAGTTTATGCTCTTTATTTATTTGCGTTTTATATAACTCTTCTATCCTTAAGACCGATGTTTTTACTTGTTTAAGTTTCATCTAGAATAGTCCAGTCACATTTATCGAATGCTTTTTCTAAATCGATCATTGCAATGTTACCTAGTTGGTTTACTTCCAACTTTTTTTCAATCACCACGCGTCCTAGTCCTAGTACAGCTTCTCTTGTTCCTCTTCCTGTTCTAAAACCACATTTCTCTTCATTTAATTCGTTTTCTATTTTATGTTTTATTCTGTTTAATACTATTTGTGTTAGTACTTTTGAGCAATGTAACGATAAACTTATCAGCCGATGTTCTTCAAAATATATATATATATATATATATGAATACGAATTCCTCGATTGATAAAGTATGATTACAAAAATATATCGAATGTGTATAGTCTAATGGCGACTTTTAAATTAAAATTGATAGAGAACCTTCTGGACAAGTCAGTACACGATGATTTCCCCCCTTCTTTACTTTCCCTAGCAATTCACTGACCAATTGGACGAATAGTCGAATCGGCTAAAAGTCTTTTTACCGTTAAAATTTCACGTCGCGGGTGGAATTAGAACTTCGGTCGTGTTGAACGCATTACCGTTATACGCTACCGAGCAGATCCTTCATCTAGAACCATTCTATGTTAATTAAAGTTGTGTTTTTAGAATGAAAAAAAACCGCTTGTTCAACTTCAAGGTCGCGATACTTACCTCTTCTTATGTAAAAAACTTGTAAACGATGTACGAAGGTAACCAATTACGACTTATTTACGATCATCGTAACAGATATTTACATGGACGCGGCGTGTAATAGATAATACCGGATTTGGAGATGGTTCGTCGGACATCAACGAGACGGTTGGTGCGTTATACCTTTATCGGTTAAAACCGGTAATCTAAAAAAATATAGTGTTAACGTTGTCGTTAATATAGTCGAAGAAGCTGTCTGACGACGACGACGACGACGCTATACAAAACGATGATGACGCAATTATGTATGCGCATCGAGGAAATAAGAAAACAAACATAAAAACAACAAAATATTTCGGGATATTAAAGTCTTACTAATAGATATAGAAGAAAAAAACCCAGTATATTTCACATAAATTACATAAAAACGAAAATTTTATCTAATAATTACGTAACGCCCACGATGATTTATCGTGTAGGAGAATTACTATAAAAACGCATAAAAAAAAATAAATGTATACTTATAATATAATGATAAAAAACTGTACAGCGAAAAAGAAAAAGTTATAATAACAATAATAATAATGTATTTATTTTTTAAATGCAGTTCCAAGAAAAGACAGCTACTTCCTTTCTGCAATCTTAAACTTTATTCAACATGTGTAGAGGTTTTGGTTAAGCCCTGTTACGTATATTACTTAGTAACAACCAAGTCAGTAAGTTTGAAACGTTTAAGCCTTCTTAAGTCACGATCTGTGGGTAAAAGTGCCAAGGCCTCCGGATTTGAATGATGATGAAGTCTTCTGTGGTGTTGATCAGCGTAATCTTGTAGTACTTCGTTGACCCATTTGATCTGTAAATCTGCATGGAGTGTATCATTTCATTGGAACCAGCGAGCATTGGTAGTTAGTCGACGAAACTTATTCCGAGCTGTCTGGATTATTTTACGATTCGATGCTTTAGTACATCCCCATATTTGTATCCCATATTATAATATAGGACTTATGGTTGTGTTATATATTAACAACTTATTCTCCAGCTTCATTTCAGAGTGCCGTCTAAAATAATAATAATAATAAAACAAAAGAATGACACACGTTACGCAATAAGTAAATATAGAAGAAATCGTAAAACGAGATATAACCTTACTAAAGGCTACTATTACGTTTGAGCATCCTATGTTTATATTGACTGTACATAAATCGAAATTGTATAGAATCGTAATTACCTACGGTAGAAATTAAATGATTATCGCGGATTAAGCAGTAATCGCGGAACTTGCGCGTTACATTTAAGTATGGTCCTTAATATAGGGCACAAACTGAGGTGGGAATATTTAAAGGTTAAATACGAATAAATATTAGAAACATAAATAAATAAAAATGTAAAAATAATAATTGATAATTAGCCGGAAAAATTTTTAGAAAACCTGCGATTCTTGAAATGAAAATTACTTAAATAAAAAGGAAGAATATATACACAAAACTGTTGTCAAGAAAATTATAATGTGATGAGAAACAAAAACCTTAAAAATAAAAATTACTGGAGCTATCGCATCCTTTTAACTCTATACTCCTGGAACTTCAAAAAGCCGTCTTTGAGCGTTCATCGCAAATTTTCTTACAATCATTTTCAAGTGAGACTAGAATCTACTTTATCCCAATCACATACACTGTTGACAGGAGTTCCACAGGGATCCGTCCTGAGCCCAACACTGTTCAACATTACATAAACTGATATCGTAAAGCAAGTTCAAAACCCGGTAAATTCGATCCTCTATGCGGATGACTTATGTATATTTCTTCAATGCACTAATGTGGAACTAGCAGAGGGTATCCTCCAAAGTAAAATAAACGGACTTCAACAATGGTCCCATAAGAATGTTTTTTTTTCAGCAACAAAAACAACTGCAATCCACTTATGCAAACAGAAAAATTGTGACCGCAAAGTCAATCGGATAATACTTACAAACGAAGTAAGGTATTTATGATTGATATTCGATAACAAACTTACTTGGAAAGCGCACATTGACTCGCTGAAGAGTAGTTGCTGAAAAAAGTTAAACCAGAAACTATCGCATACAAATTATGTACGACCTAATGCTTCCGCTAGAAAATCGTTGCTGAAATGTTTAAACTTTATCCATCACACAGCTTTAAGATTATCAACTGGTGCTTTTAGAACTTCTCCAATACTTAGCTTATTATGTGATGCAGTGGAGTGGCCATTAGATTTACGGCGTAATTACTTAACCATATTAGCTTTTGCCAAACTAAAATGTACAAATAAGACGTTGTGGGAGGACGACGAATCATCGAGCCACTACATGATATCTATTTCGCAACAATTAAATATCGAAATACCAACATTGGTCAGGAGCTCGATCTCTGCTGTACCCCGTCATGGTCTTACACAATGCAGTGCGAAGTACAGGGCAGCGAAAGAAGGTTCAATACAGCCACTAAAAAATCGACACTATCTAATGCAGCGATGCCGTTTATGCTCAATCGTCATTTCAATAACGTGTGGAACAACGATTGGCAGAATCTGATTACATAAAAAAATCACGCCGTATAAAACCGTCAACGAAGCCGTGGTGTTCTTCACATCAGTTAAGCAGAAACCAAGAAGTAACGTTATGCAGACTGCGACTTAGGCATACTCGTCTTACACACTCGTACCTACTAAACAACGAACAAGAGCCGCGGTGTTCCTTATGCAGTTATCAATTATCGATCGATCACCTACTGAAAAAAATTGGGATACATTTAACTTAGAGCGAATACAGAAATAAATGAAAATTTACAGTTATAAGTATTATATAAATCTATATTTTAATCTTCTATGTTTAGATATTTAATATACATAAATTATAGTAGCCTGGAAATATCAATTGGGTCGGAGATAGAATACCAACAAAAGTATGTTACGACAGGACGAATCGATATGTAAGATCAACTTATTTTTGCTTAAATGTGGTTTACGATTGAGCATCGGCTGAATAGCACATATTGCTTTGCTAGTTTTAACAGTTATGAGTTTAAATACCCTGAGAAATTCAGGCGTTCATCAAGACGAGTCAGCCCACTTGATTCTTAAACCAGAAATAGTTAATTCCTCAGGATATATAGTTCTCCTACCGGGGAAATAAACCTCAGTTTTCGGGGGATTGATACCGATTTGTCATCTGGTAAAATAACGTATAAGACGATTTACAGAGGACTCAATTGCGCATCGTGAAGTATCTGGGGATACATCTTGAGAGTAAATTAACACGCAGCAGACATGTCGAACAGAAAAGAAGACATCTTGACATAAAATTGAAGCAGCTGTATTGACTTCTTTACGGACACTACAGTCTTTCTTTCGAAAATAAACTTTTAATTTATAAAATAATGTTAAAACTTGTAGGGACATGGCCGGATGCTGTGGGGTTGCGCAAAAAATAGTCATGTAATAGGATACAACGATTCCACACTAGGGCCGTTAGGCTACTCGTTGCTTCTCCGCCGATATGTTTCGAACTACGCATTACGTCACGACCTTTTCATTCCTTATGTTAAAGACGAAGTCAAATGCCCCGTTGAGCAGTGTAAAAAGCGCTTGGAGTCTCACAAATACACTGACCATCAATTTATTAAATAACAGTCTTCAGATACACCGATTGAAACGAACCAGGAATTTTGATTTATCCTAATTTCTACCGGAATTCATTTGGGAGCACTAATGGGTGTTGACCCCTCTCACGCTACTTTGCATTTCATAACAGTTACTAAATGGCCTATCGGCCAGTTGTAATTATGTTATTAAAATAAACAAAAACTAACGTTCCATGCTTTCAAATAATAATAATAATAATAATAATGGAATTTCATAAATTTTTTATTTAATAGTTTGTACAACTACGTGACACATTGACAGATTGTTTTAAAACCTGTTGCGTTAACTTATTTCGTCCAGTATTTCAATTGAAACTTGCCTTCGTCATTCTTTTCTTAGTCGGTTTTTTCAATCTGTGTAAGTCGTTTGTCCTGTAAAAGAAAAATACCTTGTTTTTGCAGACATATATATATATATATATATATATATATATATATATATATATATATATATATATATATATATATATATATATAATACAGGTATATTGTTGGGCATCAAGGCTTGTACGTATGATAGCGTTTACACGCGCCGCGTGTGTCTTACATTAATCGTTATTTCAACTGTTCATTATTTTGTAATAAGGTCGGTTCAAATATTTTACTATACCGGTAATTCTTGTCGTTTTTCAATAGACGAACCACTTAGGTTAAAGTAGTATAATCGTTTCGTCCTGATCGGTTATTCTTCATTCCAACGATGTGTCCTTAAGACATCTTCTCAGACATCTAGTATGACCTCCACTTAAATTGCCTAGATAACGTGTAATAAATGGTGTACGTTGTATGGTTGTACTAATTTATCGATTAAAAAAAAATCAGGGGGAAAAAAAAAAGTAGAATGCCGAACATACTTTAAAACTTTTTTTATTATTATTTAGTTCAAGTTTTAAAATGGAAAAAAATGAAAAGTTGCAAATATTTCGAGAGAGCACGAACAATTCAAGTCCAAATGAAGATGATTGAATAATAGAAAATGTACCTAGTACAGTATAAACGCGTTTTTATCTTTATATGGGGAAATACAACTGGCTTCAGAGTTACGTATGCTACACGAATTCACACTGCATACTATATTACTATATATATATATAATGTTGATGTATTGGAGAGTAGTGATTTATGAATTTAACAAAACAAAATAAAATTGAAGATAATCACTAAAAAAAATTTTTTTTATTACACGAATACGAAGCTTTTCGACTATTAAGTCATTTTCAAGCTTACAAAAGCTTGAAAATGACTTAATAGTCGAAAAGCTTCGTATTCGTGTAATAAAAAAAAATTTTTTTAGTGATTATCTTCAATTTTATTTTGTTTTGTTAAAAAAAAATATATATATATATAAATAATTATATATATGTAATATGTATATAATTTGAAATGAATGGAATGTAGTGATTTAAAAAAATGATAATCAACAAAAAAGAAGTTAAAATCACTAAATTTTTATTTATAAAAAGACCACAAAACTTTCCCGCTATTAAGCCATTATCAGTGGACATGAAAAAATAATATATATATCATCATCATGCATAGTCGTCACCCTAAATAGAGTATCGTGATTAGCAATCGGTCCCTTGTTTTGTAATTTTCCGCCACCCGGGGCACAGGTTGTTGTCACTAGAGTCACCTTCTCTAGTAAGTAGTTACTCAATCGTCATATGGTGCTAGTCCCACCGACGAAACAACAACTACGTGAGTTTCCTTTCGGCGGACTTAGCCGCTGATTAGAAAAGCTAAATTGGAACTCACAACTCATCGCTGATAGGAAAATTGAGGATGGTTCATTTGCCGAAGGTGTTCCTTCCATTAAATAACGTTAAGCTTTTTACTGCATTAATAACAGCAGACTATCAGCAACTCGCTCGTGACAATGTGCCTCAGTAGGACTGGTAAATACCAATCTAGAGCGAATAAGCGAGTGTCCGGCGCCTTAAAACCGGGTCCTTTCGGCTAAGAGAGTAAACCCTGACAGAAAATCCGGAGGAAGGCAACGGGAAACCACCGCCGTACATCTCCCAAGAAAATTAACATGAATTCCGTAAATATATATGTAATTTATAAAAATATGAAAGAAAAAAAAATGAAATAAAATTTTAGAAAATGATTAATTTAGATGTACAATATTACGAAAAATAGCAAAGTGAAAAAATAGATGTGATTAGAAAATAATCCGATAATGAATGTGGTAAACAACGCAATCAACAAACCAGCAATATACGTGAAGAATTGTTTTAAATAGTTAGAAAATAAAAACGTACTGTCTAGTATAACAAAATAATTACATTTATAATATACATCTTAAAACTAATTCTTTATCGAAATTTATCGCCGAATTTAATAAATTATTTTTATATCATTCTTCTATTATTTACACTTTTTTTTCTAAACCGAAAAGTTTTTAAAAATGTAGTGATTGTAATTATTTTTAATTGTTTATTTTATATATATATATTTTATAAATCTAACGGGAAATATAAAATGCGTTTATTCCACGGGGATATGTGTAGGATAATTATAAGAGAAAGTAATTTTTCTTTTAAAATGTCTTCGATTAAATAGTATTGTCAATTAAATCCCAATTTATTGAATTATAACCGAATATTACAGTCGGAAGCAGTTTAATAGTTTAAAATTGAAACAGAATCTTCGGACGAGAGTTGTGCGCAATTTTTAAACGGCGTGTTGTCGAATTGAATGCCGTTTAAATTGACGAAATTCACGTCGGGTGAATTCGTCAAAATTTCGACAGGTATTCCCTTCCGTGTATAAAAGTGAAATTAACCCTTTCGGCCCCCCGTTGGTTCACTATTTCAAAATTTTGTTTGCAAAGGACCCAGTGGTTACAACTTGAAACCATATTAATTGTAATTGCCGCAGAGCTATCAGTACTAATAGAAAAAATTACATTTTCTTAATACGAATCTGTCATTCGACGGTTGTTGTGTTGCATTGAAATGTATAGTGCAAAATGTTGGTATTTTCCTAATTTTCATGTATTTTTTTCATTTTTTCATATTTGTTTCATTTTTTCATTTTTTTTATTTTTGGTAATTTTTGCATTTTCCACTTTTACACGTATTTTATTATATCTTTTGGTAGGTAATATAGAGATTCATTGTTTATTATTTAATAACATAAAAATATCTCTAATTGAGTTTTATATTACGCGTTTACTGCATTTTATAATGCACATTTTATTTTTTTTGAGCTTTTTTATTTGTATTTCTGCGAGAGATAATGGTAAAGGAATATATTGATTAATATATTTGAGACTAAAATAATTTGTAATTTTTCACATTTGTGTCACTGTAAGGGTCCAGTTTCACAGTGAAAAATTTTTAATTATACCAAGATTTTTCATATTTAATAATTAAGTACATTAATAAATATAATAACGTAATCAATTATTAAAAAGATATTAAAAATTAATATATTGGACGCCCCAAAAACTAATTGGTGGTTTTTCACGTTTATGTTTCTGCAAGAACCAGTGGTTTCATAGAGAAACCAAAAAACCACTACATAAAAAATAGATAAAGTTTTAATTATAACAACATTTTTATGATATTTAAAGAGTGATCGCATTAATAAATATAATAATGTAATCAATTATAAAAAAAAATACTAAAAATTAATATACTATTAAACGATTTAGAATCTCAGACGAAGTTAATATTTAATGCGCGACTTACTATGAAAGAAGAGCAGCGTGTAAACTGAATCGCCTAATTAATATCGTTTATCGAGAGATAGCTCAAGCGAATACACGATAAGAAATTGGAGCGATTAAAATTTTAAGAAAGTTCAAATTAAATTTGGTCTCTTTAGATATTTAAATTTTGATTATTAATTCGATTATTTAATTTATTTATTTAATCGGATTATATTAAAGCGTCGTGTTTAATTGCTGCGGTTATTGTTTGTATATTTTTTAACTACTTATAACATTTAGGAATTATAATTAAGTGGCTGATAAAATTCGAAATTTCCACTTAATCGAAATGTTCAATTTCAGTGTATATACATAGTGTTGCCGGTCGCCTACGGTATAATGGTACCGACTGGGAAATTGACGCCTGTGCAGCCTGCCGAACCGAGTATAAATCCACCGATAGTGCCATCTTCGTACAAACTAGTACCAGCTCCAGTTTCCGAATACAATGCTGAAAATCCGGAACCGGCTCCGCTCGATCCGTCTTACCTACCTGTTCGTTATGATTATATTCAATATCTTAAGCCGACCTCAATCGTATACGTGAGTTTAATCGTTATTATACCGATCAATTTAAATAATACTCTTACGTTGCACTATTTATTATTACCATTATGTTGTTTAAAAACACACACACACACACATATATATATATAAACGGATTCGCGTAGTTATATGTTTTTATTTCGAAAATAATTATATAGCTAAAACTAATCTTTTATAATAATGATAGTAAATAAGAATCAAAAAATATTTAAGTTAAAAACTGTATCAAATATTTAATTTATCTTAAAATATTAATGTTTTAATAATAATGTCAGGAATAAAACAAGAAATTTATGATTATTTATGTATAATTGTTTAAATAATATTACAAGGTTAATTATTAGGTTTTCTTTCGAAACGGAAGATTAATTTATGAAAAATACAATTCAGTTAATTCGGCGAGCATTAACTGTTGACGTTTGCCATAACCTTATGAGTATAAAATAATATAAATGAAATGATAAATTTCACTATTTAAATTTACATACATATATTCAGAGTTAAATGAAATCATACGTTAGAAACTGTGTCACGAGTTCAGTATTATTATACGGTAGATTCACCAAGCCATTTTTTTTCGGCGTTTTATGCGGATGATACGGCTATATATTGTACGTCGTATCGTACAGATACTATTCAAAGAAGGCTAAACATAGGACTTGAGAAATTAAGATCATACTTCGATAATTGGAAAATTAACATAAATGTTGATAAAATACAGTCAATATTATTTACAAAAAGAAGATCTAACTCTCTAACTCCTATAATGATTAACAACACACCCATAGAATGGAAGGCTCTGATCAGATATCTCGGTGTTATTCTAGATAAAGGTCTTACCTTATCTAAACATATAAAACACGCCGTTAATAAAACTCACGCCTGTTTATTTAAATTATATCCGATCTGTAATAGGAAATGCTAATATCGCAAATTAGCTAATTATCTACAAATGTATCTTAAGACCGATAATGTTGTATGCGTGTACCGTGTGGTCTTACGCAAGTCTCTCTAACTTATCTAAATTGCAAACCATGCAAAATAAATATTGTAGAATCATTCTTAAATCTTCGTTTTACGCTAGAATAGTTCGTATGCACAGAGTTTTGAAATTATGTGCATCGGGTAATAAATCAGCAAACCAAAACATTTTTTAATGATTGTACCCTAAGCGCGTATCCCATTATAAACAATATAGGGGACTACACTCGCGCTAGTCTCCAATTAAAATATAAGAAATATAAACATAAAAGAATTAAACATACATTATTACGATGCGTAGCATAGTTATTATTTAAGTTTAAGTTTATTTCATGTATATAATTATTTATTTTCCTATTCATGGCTACTCTGATATTATCTCATATTCCATTTTATTCAATACTTATTTCATGCAGGTTTCGGTGGTGTGGTTTTTCCTGCAGTTTATTTTAAGCTTCGTTTCTTTTATTTATATTATTATTTATATCTCGATAAAGAATCTTGTTTTATCTCGGTACGTTTTGATGATAATTGTGGTTTCTTATTTCAAATATAAAAATACACTTTTTATTTATTTATTTAACCATACTCTGTCGCAATCTTATTTCTTCATTCGTACTTTAATGAAAGATATTTCGATTGAATATTATTTCATAATTTTTTAATGTAGTTTTTTATAAATAGTTACTAATTTTGTTGAAATTCTGTCTGAATAGATACCTGTCAGAATTAACAACCCGTCCATTTGGTACGATCCAATTGTAAACGAAATCAACAAACCATCGGAAAATTCGCAAAAGTATTTGGAGTCGAAAAAATACTCGAAGACGCCTGCTAAACTTTTGAAGAAATACGAAAATTTACCCGCTCATTTACAAAAAAAGTATATTTATTATTATCTTAATTCGCAGGTGAAGTCATCTTCTTAAAATATTTGCTCATATTATATATATATATATATATATATATATATATATATATATATATATATATATATATATATAACAAAACGATCTAAGCAATAAGTTTAATTATTTCATTATTGTTAAAAAAATTAAAGTAATGAAAACTTTTTAAAGTGCAAAATTAAGATTATTTGTGGAGCTCGTAAAACGATGAAGGTAAAATTTTTAATAATTCATCTTTTTCGTTAATATTTATTCACTCCACAATCGTCGTTTGTCGATAATTTCAATTTGAATCGTCAAACTGTCGCTACCACCACTACTGTTGTTACTAAAATTAATGACGAGGATTTAATCATATTTTGACGTTTATTTATCAATTAAACGTGTACCGCCTATTAATATAATATTGTCGCTATTTCTTTCTAGTGCGTCGTTCCGTGAATCTTTATACATTTCTGTGTAAAATACATTATATATATATATATCGTATTATATAATTAAATTTCTTTTCAATAACGTCGATTTAGTTATTATATCGAGCGGAATTAATGCGGTTAGACCGTCGTTTATGCTGAAAAACATGTTCGGAAGAAAAGTAAGGAACTCAACAAGGTGTATCGGGTTTAAGGTAGCACATCACAGCTTTGTACGAGTTCCACGTTCGTGCTTTACACAATGGCCAAACCGGCGTGTACTTATACAATTATGGAAATAGCTTTTATTCGACAATTCCCATCTCAGGTACTGAAATACGTAGTTAACGCACCCTGGTACATTCGAAATGTTCATCTTCACTTGGATCTGAAAGTACCACAGGTCATAGATAAAATACGACTAATCGGCTATTAATTTTCCGGTTAATAGCGACGAAGTCGAGTGAATCAATCGGTAGATTTTCCTCGATCCCGTACATTGCAATCGTTAACTGATAGTTTGAATCGGGGAGCGATCATTCAACACGCGTCATAATATTATGCCTCCCATCTGAATTGACTGAATTGATTATTAGTTGTTTAAGTTAAATTGCGATTTATCTGAAAGTGAAAAAATAATCATAATAATTTATCAACGTTAACGCGGATAATTGTTAATGCGGGTCTCGTAAAATCGATACTCGTCGCGTCTATTGCGGATATATTAATTTTGAGAATAATTCAATACTCTTAAATGTTTTCAGATTCATCAAAGATAAACGATTTTTAGTCACATAGCTACACCAACAGCTTTACCACGTAATAAGGATGTGGAAAATTTTTGCTCATTTTAAGTAGTGACTTATCTATAGCATCGGAAGAATCATTAAGAATTAGAACGCTCCTGGATGGATCGTGAAGAGAAAGTCGAAGAAAAGCTGTCTCTAAACATGTAAAAAAAGTTTGGTTAACCGTCAGATTCTTTTCGCCGCAGAGAATACAGTCGAATGGAATTAGATTAAATACGAGAGATGTATACGAGCAAGTCGCGATGACCGGGATACATATATACATACATACATATATACGTACCTTCTGGACCGGAGCTTTAACCGGAACGGGGCGTGTTCACAGTTGGCGGATACTTGAACGGCCTGCAGAAGCCGCTACCGGCGAAAAGCCTCAGGCAGGCGATTCCAGTAGTGACAGGGCAGTGAGACATGAGGAAGCGGATGGGTAGTTTGAGCAACTGTCTTTAAAATTCCGCAAAATTCCTACAATGTTCTCACCTCAGCGAGGTTTGATCGCTGTCAAAACCACACACCGCTACCTCCTCAGTAGCATTAGCCAAAGGCTAAGGGAACAAACCGCGAAATAAAATGAAACCCTCCTTCCTTAACGTACTTTCTCGATCACCCGTGGTAACGCAGGCTGATTCAAGTTCCCACGTACCTATTAAGTACGGCACTATCCAGGAAGGAACGCATTTGCGTGAGGTTAAAAATGAGTGTTTAAAATCGAAAATTTGGAACTTTGGTACGTGGAATATAAGAACGTTATTAGATAGTAAAAATGCTCCAATGAAAAGAACAACCGTCATGCTGCAAGAATCGAGAAAATATAATATTCACATTGCGGCACTAAGCGAAACCAGATTAGCAGATGAAAGAGTTATGACAGAAAGCACTTCAGGATACACGTGGAAAGGATTGCTCAAGTTTAAAAAGCGTTTGCACGGAGTTGGACTTGTATTTGATACTAAACTGATACCCATATATAATTGAAGAACCGGTAGCTCTAAATGAGCGTATTTTGTGTATGAAAATAAAGATACCTTATACTCGAGAAATGCGAATTTATAGTGTGTACACGCCTACTCTAGAAAATTTTACGACGATCTCCAGGTAACATTAGATACCGCTCCTTCAAAATAAAATATCAATATTTTAGGCTATTTCAACGCCAGACATCGATATCGGGAATATGAAAGAAGATTATCTTATATACGAATACCTTGATACCAATTAAGCAGTATGTACGCAAACAGTGATAATAATAAACCATAATGTTGATGTATTGGAGAGTAGTGATTTTATGAATTAACAAAACAAAATAAAAACATAGTTAATCACTATAAAAGTTTTGTTTATTAATGCAAAGCTTTTCGAAATTAATGTCATTTTCAAGCATATACCAAAACGTTGTAAATTATCGTTTTTGTATATGCTTGAAAATGACGTTAATGTCGAAATCTTTGCATTAATATAAAGTAACTTTTATAGTGATTAACTTTGTTTTTATTTTATTTTGTTAATTATATATCCGTTTTGTTATTTCCGCTCGCTCGTTTGCGGGTTAACTTCCCATATAAACCGCGCGCCAAAGAAGTTTCATTTCAAAAACGAAAAACATGAAATCAATGAAGTACGTATTATTGGAGTTTTTAATTTGACGAATATTATTTACATTATGAATTCTTTCAGTTCGCCATCTAACGGAGCGCCCTCGTATAATATTATGCAGCAAATTAGACGTAATTAAGGTAAAAGTTAATTTCGTCCACCCCGTACGTTCCTAATCGTACAGTAGACAATTCGAAACGCCGCTCTTTGTTACTTTCGATATATCGTTAACGAGAACGAAATATCGAAAATGCGTTAATTTGTTCTAACTGTAAAAAAAGACAAAAATAATGAAAAAGTGGAAGCTTTATAATTTTACCTATTGCCGTTATTTTATTACTTGACGTTAATAGGTAAGACGGCGATTTAACCAGACGACATTCTTAACATAATAAGGAGGCGATGTCAAATTTCGAAGGTATATGTGCACAAATTATCGTTAGGACGGTATGTCACTGAAACGCCGGAACAAATCGAAGTAATTCATTATTTATTTTATTCGAAATTCTCGGAAATTCTACACCGATCAAAAAGAAGGAACGCCAAGTTTCGTTAATTTTGAATGATATCGTTCACTTACACACACACACACACAACTTCGACAAGAAGAGAGAATCATCATTTCGTTTGGTTCAATAATCGTAATTAACGCTCTGGTCAACCGTATGACGTTCGTAACGAATATATATATATATATATATATATATATATATATATATATATATATATATATATATATATATATATAAATAAAATGTATACGATTAGTCGAAATTCGACATCAAATTAGGATCTCGTTGATAACCGTAGCGAATCCATTTTATCCGGTTATTAATTCTTCTGCTCGTATTCCATGTTATATTAGACTTCGAGCCTGTTCTCAAAATTTTCAAACTTCTAAAACTATCAATCGCTTCTATCGATATTTTCATTAATTACAGTTGATTGCGCTGGTGACGAGAATGTGACAAAAATGTGCATACGATAAACAAGAACGTGAAGTTTGTACCGTGAATTATCTATAAAAATAAATAAATACATATATATATATATATATATATATATATATATATATATATATATATATATATATATATATATATAAAACGACGATTAAAAATAACAAAAAAGTAAGGAAATGAAAATTATTGTATATATTAATAAAATTAAATCGCTTAATACAAGCGGTAATCGTATAAATTAATTTAACAATTTAGAAAATAACGAATAATATTTAAATATTAACGTCGATAAAATAACGAATAAAACGTTTGGTTCGACGGTAGTAATTGCAAACATGCATACGTGTAGTTTCGATAATTATTATTGTGGTAAAAACCTGGTTAGAGACGAGCGATCATTTGTTACTCAATGATAATAATAATAGTTTTTAAAGCTGAAACACCCCTATAAGTTACAAAATCAGTAAAAATAAGAAATTGCCCGTGCTCGATCTGCAAGTTTTAGATCCGGTTCAGTAAACAGGAAAAAGAAACGGAGCAGCAAATAAGAGAAGAGCTGCTCGCGGGAACTTCATCACATGAGCTGAAAGAACGATCGATACGCTTTGCAGAAATAAAAATTTATATTCAACGTAATCAATAACAAAACTAAAGAATTTAGAGGTCGTTATGTAAAATATTTCAGGTAAAATTCAAGTATTTGATTAAGAAGGAACGTAATGAGGACGGATCGTCAAAGCATAGAGCAGAGGTCAGTCGAAAAGGTTCGAGAGTACTCTTTTTGATGAGTTTTCGGAAGTAACCTGAGTATAAATAGAGATATGAGTACAGAAAGTCACTTATGGTCAGTTAATGGTTAAGTCAATATTACTGGTGGTTCCAGTTAGTTGAAGAAGAAGCTGAATCAAGAAATGCAGTAGCAGAAGAAAACGCAGCGGCAAGCAGTTACCATTCCAACAGTTGAACCTGCAAGCAAGCAGAGAGTAAATGACACAGTAATTGATTTCTAACGATTTTCCTCTATCGTGATCACCTGTTTTACAAAAATATCGGAGGTCGAACGGGCTTAGAAAAGTTGACGAAAAAATCTGAAGTTCCGACTTACTGGCACTCTAGTTTGATCACCCACGAAAGAGACGTGTCTAGTAACTCGAACTTTTAGAAAGAAAACAAAATATCGGACCTACGTCCTACCTTGACCTCCCACGAGGAAGGTGCATAAATTATTATTCCGAATAGTAAAAAGTGTCAACGTTCTCAACCAAACCAGGAAGTAGAATAGATTAAACTAAATGACAAATCTGTGGACCTATCAAGAAACAACACTTGGATAAAGATGAAAGGTGCAAGAAAACTATGAAGACGTATGAATTCAGGAATGAAATAACATGTGACCGTGGAGAGAGAGATTACATCCTGATGTTATGTTAGAAGCGAGATTTAGAAGGGATCGTGAAGAAATTATCAAATTTATCGAGCTGAGTGATGGAGTGGATACAAAAACTTGATATTACAGTATAATTAAGTACAGGCTAAAGCGAATCTATAATCAAAAAAAATATCTACTTCCTCCGTCATTATTATCGCGGATCGAATTCAAATGTTCGTAGTGACGAAAAGTCGTTTAAATCGATATTATCAGCTTGTTTCTTTCAATCGGTACTTAAATTAATTCGTCGAATTTTGAATATTGAAAATTTAAGTTGACACAATGCCCAACATCGACAATCTCGGTTTATTTTAATTAATAGGTGAACGTTTTTTTTTTCTTTTAATAAAATTTTTTAAAAGTCGCTGGTAATTTTGAATTTTATTTATTATTATTAACTAATATCGAAATAGAAAATAAAATAAGTGGTTTAATCGAAATTAACCTCCAGTATTGAATAAATAATTAGAAAATAATGAAAAAAGGTCCGGTTAATGATTGTTTACGAATTAAAGAAAATCTATCAAACAGGTAAAACCTGGGCACGAAATAACCATAGTCACGTTTTCTAGTAAGTTCACTCCACCGACTCATGCTGCTATTATAACCACCATTAGAGTAAAGATCACAAGATAATGTATTATCACCTACACTATTTAATTCGCAGACCGTATTCAATTGAATCATCATACCGATGGAATTGTAGTCGACGAGAATATTCAGTATCAAATAACAAGCATCCTTTTTGCGATGGAAACTTATCCTCAAGTTAGCGACTTGAAATGAATTCGTCCAAAACAAAATTGCTGCTAGCCGACCAATGCAAACGAGATACTATTCTATTCAATTCATATGGTTCGATTCGGAAAGACTGCTTACAACATCACGCTCAAATTACGTATCCATGTCAGCGCCAGCGGTGACATTTCGTGAATATCATTAAAAGTACGACTTGGGCATCTACGAACAATGTGTTCAATGGTTTGCCGAGGATATCTACAATCACAGGCAGCGTCATTTTTAATTTTCCATCACGTTAGCAAATCATTACATCGCCCATTATTTCATTGTACCCATTCTCTTCGGGTTCGGTTAAAACCGTTCACCTTATGATCAGGGTACAGTTTCCGTTTGTCTGGATTTGATCGAGTCCTCGCCACTTCTTCTTGCTATTGAAGATCCGTGCAATAAGGATGTTTGTCGTAATGCACGTGGTTTCCTGGACTTTAGCCTGGTGTGTGTATATATGTACAGGAAGTCGTTGATCGGCTTTGTACTTCCGCCACTCTCTAACGGTTGTTATTTTCCTGCGTATATTAGGTGGCGTAATGTTACTGAGTACCGGTAACCATGCAGTTGGCTTAGATATAATTACTCTAGTGATTATCCTTATTGTATTATTTAGCTTTCCATCCATCGTTGCGGTATGGTGACTGTTAAATCAAACCGGTACTCCATATTCCGCAGCTGAGTACAGTCCGTAGACAGTAGACGTATTGATTTGGAACAAAAACATAAAAAAAAAACCTTCTAGTCATTTCGTTATTAGAAAGAAATCGGTAATTAAATTTAAAAAAAAAAACACATTTTCTTCTCCGAACTGGACTTCTCGCTTTAAATTCGTATAATATGCGCGTATGTATGTGTATACATGTCAAGTATACAAACATGTAGAATTGTTCATGAACTTACAGTCCTCATGCACGTGCCAATTTTTGACTACGATGTATGGAGCTTCAGAAAATATTTCAGTTACGGCTTATTAGAAATTATCTACAATAGTTGACCGGAGTAACGTTCATTAAAAGAGTTGCAGATCAGTTAAAGCAACTAGGCCTATGAATTCACGTTAGAAGAACTTATTAAAATAAGTTAACTTTCAGATTGAAGCGAACATTAAAAAAAAATGTTGATAAAGGCAAACAACTGGGAGATGACGGTTTTTCAGATATGACTATTGATGACGTTGAGAACTGATACGAGACATTCTGATAAGTTAACTAATGCGGTGTTGGAAAAATTTATCAATTCATCCGCGTTGGATGATGAAGATAAAAACGGTATCTACTCCAGTAAAATCATATCAACTTCGAAAGTTCGAAAGTTGGTAGGTGGCCTCACCTAAGCAGTCGTCAACCAGACGATTGATCGCGACAAGCCGAACAACGCTTTCTGGCAAACCAATGTGGGTGGCTTTACATTCTATTCTCAGTTCCTTAACTTTCTTTAAAAGCCGGTAC